>JAABNY020000001.1:11340368-11354409 GCA_015164015.2 Brevimyrus niger
ACACATGTAACCCAGGCGGAGACTCGAACCCAAGTCCCAGAGGTGTGAGGCAACAGTGCTAACCACTGCACCACCATACCGCCGGGTCCAGTACAAATGCCCTAAAATGGTCATTATAACAGGTATTGAGTAACTTCACAATGAAAAGAAAATCTGTCTAAGATAACAATCTGTAAAACCTCAACAAAATCAGGCAGACCACCAGTTGAACCAAAAGGCAAAACCATTCCTGCAGCATATTTTGTTCCATGATGTGTCAGTACATTGCTCAAATTCACAGAGGTCTGTGTTGGATACCTTTCCTTTAGAGACTGCTGTATTTCCATATCAAGTAGTTCCAATGGAAGAGATGATACTTTAGTGACACATATTGATGGTTTTAATGCATTTCCTTGTGAATAGTATGACATCATCATTTGGTGCTTTGAGGCAAGTGACAATAATACATTTCTAAAGCTGTTGGTGTATTGAATAACCCTCTTTAAAAAACTATGTTTATCCTCAAAGCGCATAGTCCAGAAGCATACTAGAGACCAAATCCTCATATCAAGTCTGGATAATGCTCCAAAAAATGGTGTTTTGGAGTTAATTTTCGCTCTGGGAAAACTTCCAATAGCCTGTTGCGATGTTCTGATATCAATGTGTCTAAGTAGCAAATGCTTTCCTGAGTAGGAATAGGGGACACAGCGAGCTCTGTTATATCGTTTAGATTCATAAGAACTTGCCATGCTTGATCATTTCAGTGGGATCTTTCCACCAATAATAAATGGCAATAATCTCAACAAAGTCCAATTTTCGTGTGCATTTCCACCAATACTTTTGCGAATAAAAAAGTTTTAGGGGATAGTTTGGGGGTGATCATTTTTATCAGTCCACTTGTTTGGAAATTCTGTTATAAAATTGTTGAGTTCAGTCAAGGAGAAGAATTGTTTACAGATAAACTCATGAAGACATAAGGCTAATTCCAACGGAATTATGCCTTCAAAAAGATTGTGCAGAAGATCTGGAGGATACCCTGTGACAAAATGGAAATAACTTAATCTCCCAGTTATTGGACAACCATTCTTCACACCACAAAAATGTACCAAGGCAGAATTTTCCTTTACAGTTTGAACATGTAGATCAAAGTTCTCTTTTGATCTTGGTGGAAAAGCTCCAAAATGTACTTCCTTTTTTTGATAGTCTGAATGGTCTCCAATGCAAAACCTACAGATGTAATGTCCAGAAAAGCTTTCCACAAGTCCACTCAGAGAATGAGCACCAAGATTGTCAGCACAAACACAAAAAACAGTCCCTCTTATACATTTACCAAGTTCAGAAACAAAAATTCCCTCCTTGTCTAATGTGATGAGATCTTTTAAAAGAGGCTCCAGAATAGTTTCATGGCCAAATGTTTTTACATCATTTGCTTTACAAAGAAGGGCTAAATGAATTGATTTTAGCTGGGACCTCAGTTCAGATGGTATGTCAGCAAGTACCCAGTACACAGCTGTGACTTTGTCTTTTTTTCGGGAAGTTCCAAGTGGATTGCAGAGTTCGAAGTCATCCACATAGAGAAGAAGGAAAATACTTAAGTCTTCAGTACCAAAAAGTTTGTTTAGCTTGAAATATTTTCCATCATGAAAAGATGCCAACTGTGAAGTGTTTGAATTTTTTGTCAATATATTGTTAACAATATCTTCTTTACTCAACAAGAGCTGTAAGGACTGAAGAATAGGCACGTATTGAAACGTGCAGTTCTATTCTGAATCCAAAATGTACTCTATTGGTTCAATAACACAAAAGTTTTCCTTGAAATATTTCTTCCTTTTAAATTTTGAAGAAAATGGACCATTAGGACCAAAGGCTGCATCTAAAGGATTATAGTGACACAGTTTTTCTGCCAATTCACTGACAACAGATTGATCAACAGTACAGTTATTCTGAATGAGAATTTCACTTATTGACTTTGGAATATTCTGAAATGATGATGTGCAGATAAAATAGAGCTGTTCCACCAAATCATCAATACATTTGCCTGAAACATTATAAATACTTTCAAGTTTTAACAAAAGAACACCAACATTTTTTAAAATTTCTTTTGAAGTTTCCCTTTCGCAACCCAACTCAAAGGTTTACCCTGCCATCCCATTAGCTACCACCAAAAAAGTGAATAAAAATTGTATCTCACTGTATGGAGCTGATGGAATGATGTATTAACTGTATTTACAGATCTCTACATTAAACTTAAAAATGGTCACTATTTTGAGTTGATATTTGTATTCAGAATCTAAAAAGGCAGCAGAAAACCAACATCAAATGTTTGCTTAATATCCTTATTTTCTTCTCAGGTTGCATAAAACAATATATTAGCTCAGAATTAACACATAAATACTCCTTTAGTACTTTAATTGCTCTTACCTTCTCTGCTTGATAGTAAGGACCAGACATTCTTCTCTTTATAAAGCAGGTGCTAAAGAAAAAAATAATTAATATTCAACATGTGTGACAAAATACTTTTCCATCATTAAATGTTTTGCCATTTCTCAAGAAAATATGTAAAATGAGTTAAATAAATATTAGATTCTTATGTTAATTGAGCGTCTATTTGCTTGTTGAGGATAACTTTTTGCATTAGGCTATACAAAAGTATTTACTAAATGGTTTAAATTGGTATTAAACAACAATTCAAATAATAAACCGAAAACCTGTAGAAAGTAAGGCCAAAACATGCATTTTTGCACACTAACTGTTCTTAGGTTGGATGCTAAGTTTTAATGGCATGGGTGTTTTACATTAGAGAACATTAAAAATCTGTACATGGCGCCCGCACTCATATAAATATGAAGCAACGGGCATGTGGCCGAGCAGCATCAGCTCAAGTGCCAGTGACAACGTGTGTTAACGCAGTGGCCCCCAACCCCCGGGCCGTGGGTCATGTGGTACCGGTCCGCGGGCTGCACAGAAAAAATAAAAATTTTTGGTCACGTGATAGTTACCGCTAAAAATAGTCCCACAAGCCGTTTATTTTAAAGATACCCCATTATTATATTTTTAAAATATCCCCATTTTTATACGTATCATTTATTCGTATAAATAAGTATACGTGTATTTATCTGCCACTCCTTAAAGGCCGGGTTGTGAAAATAGTTTTTGATATTAAACCGGTCCGTGACGAAATAAAGGTTGGGGAGCACTGTGTTAACGGATTTCACTAATACAGAAGAACATGGAACAACCTTTTTAATATTTCTACTGATAGGTAAAAGCACCATTGTCTCCAACGGACTGGTTGCTCCGTGATGGTAAAATACATAACAGAGAAAAAAAAGGCTCAATATGCAGAGACATGCTCCAAAATACGCACTACTGGGGAAAATATGTTCATTATAAATCAAATTGTAGGACAAAATATTAAACGCGAGGTATTTGTCTTTTAATAGTTTCAAATTAAAAAATAATAAGAAGAATAAAACCGCTAACGGGCAAACGACTTAAGAACTAAAATTCCGGTACTACGGTCTTGAGAAACTTAAAGAGTAGGTAAGACAGCATTAACGTTACATTAACAGTTTGTTCTCAGGCCACTTGCCGGCAAGTTTTCCAGGTGGCTCCGCCGTGAGTTTGTGTCCGTTAACCGTCGTTGTACAGAAATGAAAATTTCCTGTGAGGCTGCGCGTTCTTCCCGCGCACTAATAATTAATTAATCTACGTTATCATGTTTTACTTAAACTTTTAAGTTGTTGTTGTTGAAGATAAATAATATTGATTTGAATAATTAACGATTTTAGTCCAAGACACTTATAAGTATAGATACCTATTTCTTAAACATTTTGATTCAATTTCAAACAAAATATTGAGTACATGTAAAAAAGGTATTCTGTGAACCAAATACTGATTTTTTTCTCTGAAATAAATGTAAATAAATACCTTAATTTAACACAAAGACATAAGTTAAATTTTTAAACATTTATTTCAATATATCCAACTCAAATAATTACTTATGTGATATTCAGAGATTTTATCAAGGTCATCTAACTTATATTTATAGTGATATTTACTAAACCTCTGAATTAATTTTTAGGGTGTACCCAGTCTGCTTTGGTGTACCCGATCTTAGAAATAAACGGCTCTCTCGCATATTGGGGTTCGCCTCTTCCCTCGCTGCGGAGTGTGACACCCATATTGTTCACATATGCTTTTTTCCCCTTTGTCACCTTTACGAAACAAAACATGCTATAAATATTGTGTATTTCTCGTACTTCTTCATCTTGGATGATTACATTTTAAAGTAAGGAAAATTGTAAAAACAATTTAAATATTTTAGATAGAAAATATGTTAAATGTACAATTTTATTAATCTTAATACATATACTTTTTTTTATTATTAAATATGTTGATGTCAGTGTGATATATCATATCAACTTTTTGATAAGTGAAAGTGAAATGCCCCCCCAGCAAGAGCTGCCCTGGAGCCGGTCCTGAGCCAGCACCGTAAATACCCTCCACCCCGCCCTGTAAATCAGAGGGCCAGTTTTTATTTGTATCACAAAACTGAGGATTAATACTCATGCACCTGCAGAGAAAAGTTTCCCATTCACCGCTTTAGCCAGCCAAATCATTATACGAATATTAACCCTTTATGCACCATTTTTCACCCTGCACAATTAACTGAGAATATTTCATGTTTATGAAAAATATGAATTAATTATTAAAATGTGCATGTAATTAATATGTACAATGATTAAAGGAGACACTTCTTGATTTATTGTCACGTCCCAGCCATTGTAATACTAATTTTCTGCATTCCATTTTAGTGGCACTAGTTCAGGCTAAGTACCTGACTGCAATTCGTTGACTTCAAATAGTTAATTCATTTTTTCTGATTAAAAAATAGCAGCCATCCATCCATTATCTTCCGCTTTTCCAGGGTTCGGGTCGCGGGGGCAGCAGCCTTAGGAGAGATACCCAGACCTCCCTCTCCCCAGCTACCTCTACCAGCTCCTCGGGGGGGACGCCAAGGTGTTCCCAGGCCAGCCGAGAGATATAATCCCTCCAGCGAGTCCTGGGTCTGCCCCGGGGCCTCCTCCCTGTAGGACATGCACAGAAAACCTCTCCAGGTAGTCGTCCAGGAGGCATCCGCGCCAGATGTCCAAACCACCTCAACTGGCTCCTTTCGACGTGAAGGAGCAACGGTTCTACTCTGAGGCTCTCCCGGATATCCGAACTTCTCACCCTATCCCTAAGGGAGAGCCCAGACACCCTGAGGAGAAACCTCATTTTGGCCGCCTGTATTCACCTGTATACCCATAGCTCATGACCATAGATGAGGGTAGGAATGAAGATGGACCAATAGATCGAGAGCTTTGGTTTTTGGCTCAGTTTTTCTTAGCCACGACGAACCGGTTAAGCACCTGCAAAACTGTAGACACCGCTCCGATTTGTCTGTCCAGCTCCCGATCTCACCTACCCTCATTTGTGAACAAGACCCCGAGATACCTAAACTCCTCCACTTGAGGCAGTACGTCTTCCCTGAACTGAAGAGGCCAATCGACCCATTACCGGCTGAGAACCATGCTCTCGGACTTGGAGGTGCTAATCCTCATCCCCGATGCTTTGCACTCAGCTGCGAACCACCCCGGAGCACGCTGGAGGTCCCCAGCAGATGAAGCCAAAAGGACGACATCGTCTGCAAAGAGCAGCGAGGTAATTCTGAGGCCACCAAACCGGACACCCTCAACTCCTTGACTGCGCCTAGAAATCCTGTCCATAGATATTATAAACAGGATCGGTGACAAAGGGCAACCCTGGCGGAGCCCAACCCGCACTGGGAACATGTCTGACTTATAACCGGCAATGCGGGCCAAGTTTCCGCCCCGTTCATACAGGGACCGGATGGCCCACAACAGTGGATCAAAACACATGTAGGCTGGATAGGCAAACTCCCAGGCCCCCTCTAGTACCCTTGTGAGGGTATAAAGCTGGTCCAGTGTTCCAAGGCCAGGACGAAAACCGAATTGTTCCTCCTGAATCCGACAATCGATTATCGATCTCACTCTCCTCTCCAGTAACCTGGCATAGACCTTCCCAGGGAGGCTGAGAAGTGTGATCCCTCTGTAGTTGGAACACACCCTCCGGTCCCCCTTCTTAAATAAGGGGACCACCACCCTGGTCTGCCAATCCAGCGGCACTGTCCCTGACATCCACACACTGTTGAGGTGTGTCAGTCACGACAGCCCCACAACATCCAGTGCCTTCAGGTATTCTGGGCGGATCTCGTCCACCGCCGGGGCCCGGCCACCACGTAGCTCTTTAACCACCGTGGCCACCTCAGCCCTAGTGATGGACAATCCCCCCCCCAGCACCCTCGGGCTCCGTGCCCTCAGATGTTTCAAACGCAGTGTGCGTAGATGTATCTGAGGCAGGGTTGAGGATAATAATAAATAGTAGGAACCAGGCGCTGTTTCCCCCTTCTGATATTCCGGAAGGTTTGGCCGAACCTTTTTGAAGCTGACCGGAAGTCACTCTCCATGGCCTCACCAAAATCCTCCCACGCCCGGGTTTTTGCTTCAGCGACTACCCGAGCTGCGTTCCGCCTGGCCTGCTGGTACCTGCCCACTGCTTCCGGAGACCCCCGGACTAATAATTCCCGGTAGGCCTCCTTCTTCAGCTTGACGGCCCCCCCTCACCTCTGGTGACCACCATCGGGTGCGGGGGTTACCGCCACGACTGAAACCGACCACTCTGCAGCCACAACTCCGTACGGCCGCTTCCACAATGGAGATCAGGAACAGAGTCCATTCAGACTCGATGTCCCTGACCTCCCCTGGTATGCAGTTGGAATTCTGCCGGAGGCGCGAGTTGAAGCTCCGGCGTATAGAAGCCTCTGCCAGACGTTCCCAGCAGACCCTCACTATACGTCTGACTGGCTTCCTCCCCCACCACCTGAGCCAACTCACCACCAGGTGGTGATCAGGTGACAGCTCTGCCCCTCTTTTTAGCCGAGTGTCCAAGACAGAAGGCCACAGGTCAGATGATTATAAAATCGATCGACCTGTAGCCCCGGGCCTGTTCGTACCATGTCCATTTATGGACACGCTTATGCTCGAACATGGTGCTTGTTATGGACAAACCATGCATTGCACAGAAGTCCAATAACAGAACACCACTCGGGTTCAGATCAGGGAGGCCGTTCCTCCCACTCATCCCCCTCCAGGTCACACTGTCATTGCATTCATCACATGAGCGTTGAAGTCTCCCAGCATAACGATGGCATCCCCTGTGGCACGCTAACCAGCATACCACTAAGGGAATCCAAGAAGGCCGGGTACTCAGAACTGACATTCGGTGCATACTGTAAGTGCAGATGAAAGTCAGAGGCCTATTCCCGACCCGAAGGAGCAGGGAAACAGCCCACTCGTTCACCGGGGAAAACTCATTTGTTAATGCACGGAGCTGTGGGGCTACCAATAGCCCCACCTCAGCCTGGTGTCGCTCACCCGCCGAAACTCCATAAGAAAGCAGCCTCTATCTAGGAGATTGGTTCCAGAACCCACGCTATGCGTTGAGGTGAGCCCGACTATATCTAGCCGATATTTCTCAACCTCACGCACAAGCTCAGGCTCCTTCCCCACCAGAGAGGTGACATTCCATGTCCCGAGAGCCAGTTTTGATAGCCGAGTATTGGAACGCCAGGGCTTCCCTTGGCTGCCACCCAATTCCCCAATGCACCAAACCCCTGACATTTCCCTTGTGGGTGGTGGGCACACATCTCTGATATCCATCCATGTTGGTCAATTTTATTGGAGACACTGTCAAATTTCCAAAGAAGGACATAAAGGAGAATGAAAGATAAGTCAGAAGCTCACAAATCCAGGGTACTTGTTTAATTAAAAAAAAAAAAAAAAAAAAAAAGACAGACAATCTGACAGAATGTTTCAGATTCCAGAAATACTTTTGTTTATTTAAAAAAAAACAAAAAAAAAAAACAAAGCTTTGTAGAATGTACTGAGGATATTTACACAGAGGCAGACTACAGTGACTTGGGAGCGATGCTGCAGGGCTGTCAGCCATCTGTTCAGCCACATGCAGCAGAGTTCATCAGCAGCATCAGCGATGCCACATCACAGAACCGAGCATCAAGGGCCACTGAGGACCACAACGCCAATAAAGGAGGGAGGGCTTTTTTCCAAAATTGCTTACTTTTGATAGAGTTTGACAGCAAATTTTAAGAAGTGAAAAAAAAACAATCAAAATAAAAAAGTAGATGTGTTAGAGAAGTCAACCATGGCACATAGAGGATTTCTAATTTAAAACTCAATATTTTTTTGTTTTTACACAAGACAAAGTTAAATAAATTACTATCATACGTTACATAAAAATTTGTATGTACAAGTGACAATTATTAGGATGAACATTAACATTTCATAGGGAAGCTCGACGCGACACCACGTTCCTCACTATAGTGGTTGTGTACACGGGTGGTTTGAAGAAGACTGTAAAAGCTAATATACATAATTTGCCATAGTTGCAGCAGCTTTCACAGTCTCAACAAAGCAAGTGGAGCACTGCATTGCTCTGGTCGTTTCCTGCAAATTAGGTGAACAATCTGTCGGCTGAAGGCTATTCATTACAGAGGATGGGGCAGAGGAGGCGAAATGGCCTCGTTTGACAGAATGTTTCCTATGCAGATCCTATGCTGGACTTTAGAAAAACTACTCATGTATTTTAAAACTACTCTATGTCCATCTAGGGAAAATTAAACTGCATTATTACTGCACCCTTGTGTAGCTTTTTAATTAGAAAAAACAGTGTGTTGGGAGTTTTACTTGCACAAAAATATTCTGAGGGCAGAAGGAAAAATTACTGGTTCAGAGA
This sequence comes from Brevimyrus niger, assembly GCA_015164015.2. Lineage (NCBI taxonomy): Eukaryota > Metazoa > Chordata > Actinopteri > Osteoglossiformes > Mormyridae > Brevimyrus > Brevimyrus niger. The sequence goes on from JAABNY020000001.1 coordinate 11,349,225, forward strand.
GGTAACAAAATTGTAGGGGAGTCATCTTATTAGTTGGTCCCACCTCTAGTGGCTTGGACCAACCTTTTCTAAAATTTTATCGATTATGTCTTTGGACCAATCATTTTTTTCTTTATGCCCTCAGAATATTTTTGTGCAAGTAAGACTCCTATGAGCTAAAAAAGGTATAAAAAAAAAGGTATTTATCAAACGGCAATGTTATGGGATGTACTGCAGCACGCCCTTTTACAGATAAACCAGAAGCTTGCCAATGTGTTGGTATGACAAGGAGACGACAAACACATGAACCAACCCACACTGTTCGCCTTTCATGTTTGAAAACATGCATGTTTCCCCCAGGTGCCAAGCTTCACCTTGGGGACAGACTTGAGGAGTGAAAGGAAGCTTGACAAAGAGCAGAGCAACACAGTGTCACTCCTACCAAAAGCTGAACATCACACTCCAACTGACATATATACACACTTTCTGGAGTGAGAGCCTATTATGAGGCATGAAGGGGAACAAGACAGTCCATAAGACTGGTGACTAGATGCTTAAAGGAAGACTGGTTTTGCACCTTGGAATTGTACAGATAAGTGACCCTCTGCCAGACAAAGGCTGGACTATTTACAGGCTTAACAGAGAAAAGGTAACTGGTTCCACCTAAAACACTGGTTGAAAATAAAAGCACGACGGCGAGAAACACACACCTTGGCAACTTACAACTGTGGATGGAGGACTAAAATGGAGTTTTAAAAAAACTCACTCTCTGGAGTACACCAAGCCAGGAGACTGGGTGGGGTCAGCCCCCCACAAGGCCCAAATCAATCTTTCACTTCCTCTCAGCAATCCTTACAACCTTTAAAGACACCAAAGAGCTCATACAGTGTAGCACAAAAAAAGCCATTGTTACCACCAGATTGACAGGAGACATTGCTTCTATTATGAGAAGATGAACGCATATAGCATGAGGGGTATGATCAGTGCCACCTGCAGGTCAAATATGGAATATACAGCATCTGATCAGTTTTGGTCAAAAGCAATGCAGAGCAGCCACTGTTAATCCATATCCATGGAAAATGTCCCTATCTACTCCATTGTGGTCCAGGTAGCTTACCAGACTATTCCTGTGCATCTTTCAATATCTATCAGACGACTTCCCTTTACTGCAAAGGCTTCATTTCAGCAATCCAATGCTTGAAGAGAACCAGCTGGGGGCTCCCACCGTCGTGCAGTGTAAACAAACTAGGAAACTCTAGTAAATCTGGGTTTCCCCAAACTTCTCCCTCCCCTTTTTACTCATAATAATTTGTATCTCTATGCATAAATTAATAAATGCAAGATTATATGTCCCTCTGTATCCTGAAACATCCCTTTTAGTTTTACACATTAATATCAGTTTCTTTTATTTTAAAACACTTATGTATAAAGAAAAAAAACTATAGGTGTAGATAACAGCTGCTTTGTAAACAATCAAATAGATATTTAAAAGCTGTCAATGGGCTGATTATGATCATGGGTAACTTTGTACTGACATTAACTTGATGGATTATGAAGGAAACTCATATTCACAGTATACTGACTGCCTGCATGAAGAGACTGATATATTCATTAGTCGAACACAAGGCTCACTTTGAATCCTTCATGAATCGCTTACAGGATGTCCGGCCCTGGAAGGCTGGGGGTTGCCTTGCAGCGGATGCAGAGGACAGAGGGGAGGGGCTTTCTGTCGACCCCCCCGCCAGGGGTTAAAGTGCAACAGATGTACAGTACATTGGGCCAGATCATCCCAAACCAGCACTGAAGGAGTGTGAGGAGCAAGGAGCTGAGTGTGGGGAGGGGCCTGCTTTCTGACAGTGCACCGGAGTGGTCTCTGTGTTCCCAACCAGGCCACCAGGTGTCAGCCTCGAACGCTGCACTCCTGTCCCCCGTCGCAGTGCTTCAGGGTAAACAGTGGTCAGTCATAGTGGTACAGGGTGGCAGTAACCAGCAGGGCTACCGGGGACAGCGAGACTATTACCTTCTGTGGACTTTCATAGGAGGGGAGAGAGAAACCAATACTGAGAGATGCCCCCTGTCCAGATCCCCCCCCCCCACCCAATCTCTGGCAGCTGAGGGATCCTGTGATTGGCTGTCTATTTGGTCCGTCCGGGGCTTCCCGAACCCTCCCAACAGAGTGGTTCCTAAGCATCCGACAGGCAGCTCTGCACACTGTCCATCCACAGCTGCGCATGCTGCGCATCCTGGGCACAGAAGTTATAAACCCTTCTTGTCGTCTTGAGCTGTGAAGAAAATCAAAATAAATAAATCAGCAACATGCCAACAGAGCATGCACAAAGTAAAGGACAACTCAACAGTTTTTCCTGACATCAGGCTAGCGGGTCACTAGTTCACTTATAGTTTAGATAAAACAATGAAGACTCATGCGTAGGCATATTCGAGGCCCTGAATGACTCTCACATCAAAGAAGGACTTCTCCTCCATGTTCTTGGGGGCGCCCATCGCAGGGGTGCCCGGGCTCACAGACTCCACCTCGGCCAGGTCGATGACGCCCTTGCACACCTTGTCCTGACGATTGTCGTAGTATCGCAACTGCAGGGGATCAGGAGGAATGAGAGAGCTCGCTGGGGGGGGGGCGTGACTGCTAAGTAATAGCACAGTCACAACCACCATCACCTTTATCTACTTCTCAAATGAGTCACAATATACCTGGTGCTTTGTCTTGTCCAACACAAACCAGCGAGGTCTCCATGGTTTGAGCAAAGCACCCTTCTTGAAAAGGATGCCCTCAAAAGACCTGAGAATACAGCAGAGAGACACACACAGACACATCCACTGTAACTAATGAGCTTTGCATAAGCCACACAAGGCAGGCAGAATTTCAAGAAAGAGCATTAAACTCCTGCAGAACATGACCGGCGCTCACCGGTTCTCACTCTCAGTGCTCTGGAACTGACTGTAGAGTGTACTGGTGCTGGGCCGGCCTGCCACTGCCCCCGCAGGAGAGGTGGCGACACCGCTCTTCCCGTCCAGCCCCAGGTTGATGGAGGAGCCCACGGCAGCCTCCTGCAGGTAAAGGCCCTGGGAGCGTCGCTGATGGCTGAGGTTGGATGACATCAGCAGGGAGCTGGAGAATGAGGCCTGGGTGGGGAAACAGAAAGCAGAGTCTGCAAGCTTATCTGCAAAAGCCTGTCACCTGCAGGCTAGAAGGTAAATGGTAGTTTGATGCCATGCATATCATGTAAACTCTGGGAAAGATCCTGGTTGTCCAGCAAAGGAATCTCACCCTGCTATTGCCCTTCGTCTCTGTCCGCTGGGTCGTCTTGATCTTATCCCAGGTGTCCTTCCACTTGTCTGACACCAGGCCCAACTGCGCCTCCAGGCTTTGCAGCTCCTGGCGGAGACAAGTAATCAAAGTTGACCGCACTGGCCAATACTGTCGATGATGTTTTGAGACTAAGCAAAACACAGGTATGTTCAGCTTGCAATGACCACTACTAATAAACTACAGTAACAGCTAGAGCTGAAATGGTTATCTACTTTGCAGACTGAGAGCCTATGAAAAACCCAAGAAAAACCATGAACGGCCTCTCTCCAGGTTACGATAGGGTTACGTTCCAATAAACCTATCATAATGTAAAAATACACATGGTTTGGTGAGATTTCCGTTTCTTTCCGCGGGTGGGACCTCCAGAGGGTTAAGGACACCTGTAATCCTGACATGAGAGGGCAGCATGGGGCAGGGAGAGATAGTCAGCAGGTGGTTTCTGACCTGAAAGAGTTTGGTTATGGCATCTGGCACCACCTTCATGTGGTTGTCATAGCAGGGCCAGACCACCTTGCGCTGCGACCGGGGAGCGGCACTGTCCGTCTTCTCGCCTTCTTCAGCAGGTTCTGGCTTCCCCTGCACCAACTCCCAGTCATAGGAGGGGCCTTCTGACAGGGTCTCCTCTGTGTAAAAGCTCCACACCTTCAGGTTGGAGATGTAGCTGTAGGGCTTCAGCACCTGGATATGGGAGGAAGGAGAGAAGGTGATGGTGAAAGACATTGATAGTAACACCACTTTACCACCAGGGGGGGCAGCTGAAATACACATGGCTGACAGGTTTCAGGGGTTGAAATTTGCTGAACCCGTTGTAAAGAGACTCACCTCGCCGTCTTCGGGGGCATACATGTAGTTGAAAAAAATCGGCGTCTTTTTGTTAAGCCGCTCGATGTAATCCCACACCGACTTGTAAACCTGCGGGTTCTTCCTCTCGCCCTTTTCTTCGTACATTACACCTGCAGGCCGAGCAGGTCACCGTTAGACCGTGATGTCTGTTCCACCACAGTACTCCAGCATAGATTATACACTTACAGTACTCCTTCCTACCACAATATACTAATCAAGTTCAAACTGTCCTTTAAACTTTAACTTAACATGTGCTTAGCCGTTATGCATAAATGTCCAGTTTTTAAATAAACCCCCCCTTTGCAATTGCAATGACGTTAACGCTCAATCGCCTCACCCAGCTCGATCCTCTCGTAGTCGGAGTCCAGCAGGAAAGTTCGGAAGCGGTTGGAAACATAATGGTAAGCCAGAAACTTCAGGTAGTACTGGCTGAACTCAAACTCCATAGGGAACTGCAGGTGAATCTGAGGGGGGGCATATATAATGTTCAATTTTTTTCTTGAATACGCAACAAAGGCACAGTAGGCAATATAGGCTAATGGAAAAAATTATAAACTTTCAATTCACTTGCTAAATTCTGAGAATAAAAATTTTGTTATTCTACATATGGAATATTTTTCAGTGTCATGAACAGGACAGTGATTATTTTGAAACCTTTAATTTCGCACATTTGTCATGATGCTAAAGTAACATGCACGTAAATACAAATATAAAATTTGATGAGTCCAGTTTACACCCAGATAAATATTACTTTTTTTCAACATAGAAAGAAATTTAATTAGAAATAAACAATAACAGCTGCCCCCCCCCCCACCTGATGCACGCAGTCCAGGAACTGCAGGAAGACGGGCGTGAAGCCGCTGCTTTGGCTGGCCAGTGTCTGGGCACCCCGGTGGCTGAAGCGGTGGCCAAATGACAGCCACTCCTTCTCTACCAGCAACCTGAAGCCGTCAAAGGTGCGGCAGCATGGGTCCGCTAGGAGCCGGACCAGCGAGATCACATGCGGGGGGGGGGGGGGGGGGGCGCGGGGGACGC
>JAABNY020000001.1:11354509-11374340 GCA_015164015.2 Brevimyrus niger
GGGGGGGGGGGGGGTAGGACGGCGAGAGACATGAAGAGGGCATCTGGGAGCAGAGCACGTCGGCGCCCCCTACAGAAGCCAGGTGAAGGAACTGCCACAAGCAACCTACTGCCAAATAAATGGCATAGAAAGTGTGCAGGAGGTGAGAGGCTAAGCACCAGACATTACCAAACCGTCCAAGAAGGGCTTTAGGTGCCTCAAGAAGTAAATATCCAGAAAAAGCTCCATAATAAAGTGCAATGATGTCTGGCTGAACTGCATCCCATATGCAAACAGGCTATAAAACTGTTAAACAGTAGCATGACTTATGTGAAAGATGGACTGAGGCTCACAAACGGTGCCCTTTCGGTGATTTTGGGTTACCTGAGTGGTAATGTCCCAGCCGTCCTCCAAGCTAACCATGACCGAGGAGCCCAAGTCCAACAGTTCTACTACTAGCACAGACACCTGCAGGACCTTGTGAAGCTGGGAGGGGGCAGCACAAGGAAAATATGTCAGAATCCACACAGCTTCATATACCATATGCATATAGGGAGAGCGATGTAAGCATCACGAAAAAAGTGTCACAAAAGAAACCAATGCAGAGTGTGCATTACCAGACACATCCACTCAGACTCTTCTAGACACCGGTAGAAGGTCATGTTGGGGTCGGTAGAGGTGGAGCTGGGCACACAGGCCTTCATCAGCTTCCTGAAGCTGGTCTTCACCTGCCGCACATCGAACACCTCGATGGGAACTACCTCCCACTGCTGGAAGGAGTCCGGCTTGGTGCCCTGTAGGTAGCACAATCAGACAGCTTCACAAGACCTGCTTAGGTTTCAGTCTCCTTGAGAATTTCACATATTGTGCCCCACGTACGGTTCCTCAGTTGCGGACACAGCAGTTTGGACATACACGGGCCCTGAACCCTAAGGCTCACCTTCAGCTGAGACTTGTCCCCAATTATGTAGAGGTAGGCTCTTTGCTGCCGAAGGAAGTGAGTGTCGGCTGGGCCTCCGTTGGCCTGGGGGGACTCTTTACTGGCCAACCTGTTCCCAACGTCGGGGTTGAAGGTACTCAGGCGGTTGCTGTTCCGAATGCTGCCCCACTTGCCTGTGGGAGGCGTATACATACAGGAGTCAAAGACCACACAATGCCAGTCCATACCCACACAATGCCAGTCCATATCCATACTCTCGGCACAGACGAGCAGCACCCAAAGCAGTTTTTGGTGGTTCTCAGGCAGGATAGTGGACAAGGTCCTTCTGATGCATTTGAAGAAGGAAGTTTACCCAATGTCTCTCTCATTGGCTGTGTTTAAACAGCTGACAGAGCTCTGTATTATCTGTAACTGTCCTTGAGGCTACATGAAGATGGCATACTATCAGCTGCTTATCAGCAGATTGTCGGAAGGACACATTGCCTAGTAACAAGTCATGAGGAAAGTCAACATAATCAGTTCTACAAATGCATTCTACAGACGTGCTTTCTTGAGTTGGGACTTTCACTTTCACTTTCCTGTTACCATGCATTTCTCTGTGTCATTCACTCTTCATGACTGCCTCATTTAAACCTCACAGGACAGACACAGAAGACTCAGTCAAGGACTTGGCGCTTGTAATTGGAAATGACTGGTGTGTCCCCCCCACCCCCCACACACACTGCTGAGAAACCAAAAACTTTTCACCACAAGAAAAAGGCCGGTAAAGCCACAATTACCAGCCTGAGAGGACTTATTTTGAGAAAGACAAATCAGAAACAGGGAAGGAGATCTGATGCTGGCAGCTGCTGGCTGCTATTTCAGCACATTTAAAGCTACTCAAAGTGAGCGCTAGGCGAACATGGACAACACAAAGTTAGTCCTGAAAGTGGCAAACAACGATTCACAGTACTGTGGTGCCAGCTAAGATGGGCCGACACTGCTGTTAGAGAGCTGATTGGTTAGATTTCACTCCATGCCACGAGGGCCTGCTTGGTCCACAATACCTCTGGGAGAGATTCGGGTCTTCCCTGAAGCTCTCGGGTGAGAGAGGGACACTACCCTCCCTCTTTGACCTAGCGCTGATGTTAAACAGGACAGAGACTCCCATTACTAACAATGCAGCTGCTCAAGGGAAACATACTATCGCCACCCTACTGGGTGTAACAGAAGCTGGCCTCTCCACCCTTAACCCTTTGAGGGGTAATAAAATAAAACCTCATCCTCCATGCTCCAACTTACCAGTGTGGAGTTCCAGCTACATATTCGATAATGAAACACAAATATACATTTACATAAAGCTTTGTCATCAAACAGGATTAGTATGAGCAGTGGCCCAGTCACAAACGCAATGACATTGGTCTCATTTACAAAACAGTTGTAATGAGGTAATAAGAACATTTAGTGGGATTGGTTCATAGAAAGCATGCAAATTCATGTTTGGCTTCTCCAAAAAAAAAAAAGATCAACCTGGCCGAGGTCTACCTAGCAAAGTAAGAGTGGTAGGTCCCTATAGCCGACCTGAGGTGGCTTCCTCTCCAGCATGGAGACCAAGCTGGTAATATACAGGCACTCCCATGGTTACACAGCGAGACGGGAGCCCTCACCTCCTCTGCTGAAGGTGCCAGGTGTGTCCTCCCTGCTCCCCATCACCTGCTTCATCAGGGCGCCAATCTTGGGCTGCCTCATTTTATCTGACGAGTCTGGAATCAGTAAGCAGGCACAGAGGGGCAAACACCCATTAGCGTCCGATATGGAAACCCAGGAAAAGCATCTGGCTGGCCATGTGAAGGTCATGCTCAATGGGTCTCTAAGGGCTGTTTCATGGGATGCAGTTTTGTTTTACGTATTGTTTTCAGAAAGTGACACAAATGCCTCAGGCAGACTGGTGCAGGCTGAACCCACTGGGATGGGGGTGACGCTGGTGCTGACCGGAGCCGCTCATGTGGGCCGAGGTGAAGCCGCTGAGCGTGTTCCTGCCACTGGCATCCGAGTAAGATGGCATGGAGCTGACGATGGCCTGCAGGTATTTCTCCTGTTCCAGGCTGGTGGAGTCCGTTTGGGAGGGACCTTTATGGAGAATAACAGCACAGAGAATCGTTGTCATGGGAAGCCCAAATACTACACAATGGGAATGTAACAGTTCATGTTTAGGAAAAAAATCAATGTGCATAACCACCGCATCAGGAAATACTCAGGTTTTTGATACAATAGCAAAACCTCAACCACCTAAGAGTACTTCAGAAAAAAAAACCCATCTAAGTCAGTACTGCGTAGATTTCACTGCAAGTACTGTAGGAATACAGTGTGTGCTTAGGGGAGCACTTCTACACCCTTGAATATTCTCATTCGGCCCCAAACCACAGCTACATGACTACATGCAAATCTTCATACATGTTCCCCAGGCGGCGGACATGGGAACGTGTCTCTAGCTGCAAACAGGGTCTCACCTGCACTGGGGGTGTTGGGGGACTTAAAGAAGCCCACCACGCCCTTGGCATGGAGGCCTGCGGAGCGCAGCAGTACGGCCTTGGTGCGGGAGCTCCTCCAGCAGACCACCGGGAAGCGACACTGTCGGTAGCATCTTGAGATCCGCTGCAGGGTGGGGTCCTGGATGCTCTGAGGTACGATGAGCAGCCCGGGGTAGCTAAACCCAGAGAGCGCTCATTTAAACACAAAGATCGTCTGACATCCAGCAACTAAATCTCAAACAGAGCTAAATCTCCTCAGACGGGCCTAACCGCTGGACGTTAACAGTAAGGTCAACCTTGTTGTAATCAAGTACTTCAGCGACATCAGAAAGAACTGGAAGTTAAATAAACCTAGCTAGATGATGATTTTGAAGAACGGCCTCTTGAGTGGCCAGGCTCACCTCCGACACACGGTATACATGCGGTTCACCGTAGAGATTCGGAAGGGCTCGTTCTTGGAGCGTGTCAGGCTGTTGCTGAGCGTGCCCAAGCCCAGGCGCTGGTAGTCTCGACAGCAGGCCCGCTCCACCACGCCACTCATGGTCTGCCGGTCTGACGACTTGATGGTGGAGGACAAGGTGAGTGAGGTCTGCTCCATCTCCTCTGATACTGAATAACAGTGGGGAGACAACTGCTTAAAACTCACTCTAAGAAGGGTTGAAAATACCAGTACCCAGAACACCAGATGAAGCTACAATACAAGGAAAATTAACAAAACTTTGAAATTGTTTGAAATGTACCTAAATCAGAAGATAATAAACAGGAATAAGATGCCATATGTCAGGGGCATTGCTAGAATCTTCCACCCCGACACCCTCCTAAAATAACCGAAATATGATCATTGCTACGTGGTAGAGAGATGACATTGAATTCATTCTTCCAAGTCTCTCAAAATATCATAGCTAGGGGTGGGCAATATGGCAAAAATATAGATTTTTTTCAGGTAGGATCATTATGCACAATCATATTCTAATTCTTTATCATGTTGGTTTTTAAGTCTATTTTGCAACTGAACAGGACAACCAATCTAAATTCCCCTATTTGAAAAATCATAGCCCTATATGATAAAACTGAAAACAAAATACACTCGGCATACTTTTTTTTTTTTGTTTTATTTGAGGCAGTTAAGAAGGTTTGCCGTGTTGCCTTCCGACGTGCGAATCTTGTTTTTGTAAATGTGGCAAATAACCATTTGCCCTGTGTCAATTTTGGAAAACCTAGACTATTTACGTGTTACTGACGTGGAATTCTTTATAGGGACCAAATGCATGGACCATGTCATCCATGCTGCTCTGTCTGTGGCCAAAATAGTATATGTTGCACCGTTACATGTTGCACTTCTTGGCTCAAAAGATTGAGAGGAAGAAATCTAAAGTACTACCTACTCTTTATTGGTGTGTCAAAAAGGATTTGGCTGGTAAAAGTACTTTAAAAGTGTGTACGAGCCATAGAACTGCATTAGGCACTAAGTGCACTGCAGCACGATCATAACGATCACTCCATAAAGGCAAGTCATGGAGACATTTTAATCATTCATGAAGTAGTATTGTCAAATCGTAAACCCCTACATAACACTGCATAGGTTTTGGAAGATGCAGTCCTGGACTAGGACTGCTCTGATGCATGGAATTCTGAAAATGAGAACGTCTGAGCCAATTAAGCCATTGGGGGCTCGTTTAGATTTATTTGGAGCTTTTGCCTGAGGCTGTTGATGCGCCTGCCAAACTCATCGATGCTCCTGCAGGAATGAAGACATGGGGTGATGAAAGGTCATAACGAGAAGAAACAGGATGTTTACAGCAGGGGACATACCGGAGATCTCGTCCTCATCCAGTGGAGGCTGGGTACTGCCCCGCGTCTCCCACGTCGGGGCCTGAAACTTCTTTCGCGTCATGTATTGCCGGCCGATGGTCTTTTTGGCGCTTTTCACCAGGCTCTTAGAGAGTGTTCTGCGGGACGGGAGAATCCCATTGAGGCTCCAGGCAGTACCAGAGAGAGCATTGTTTGGAGAGGAGAGGACAAAGCGCCCCCCAGCAGCAGGGGGCAGCAGCTCTCCAGACAGTTGTCTTGACAGGCCGTGCAAAGGAAGTGACACAGTCTGCGCTTGAGTGCGCAGCCTCGGGCAAGAGAAGGTCAGGGAGGAAACAAGGTCGAGGTGAAACAGGAAACGCTGGGCCATCTGAGAGAAGTAAAAGACGACCAGGTTTCACACCCACACCCAAGAGCTGACAAAACACCGTGTGGGTCAGACCCACCCGCTCACAGCCCACGGGTGCAGCGACTGCACATGCCACTAGCTCAGGACGAACACACCGACTGAGCCTCCAGTGTGTAGAGTGCCAGGAAGAGCAGCGCTTTGGTGGTGAGACAGATGGAGGTGTGTCAGGTCATGCAGTGGTATCAGGTCACTGGAGAGGCTCCAGACACCGAAGCGATCACCAGGCCTGGGCTAGACCACTAGTACTGACATGGATCGAAGGCCAGGACTGCTGCTCGACTAATCTCAGGAGAGCTATGCTTTTTGTTCATAATTATGAACTGTTCAAGAAACATTGGGGGGGGGGGAGCGCTAAGCTAAGGATTGTGTCAGCTTGTCTGCAAAAAAACGCATTGCGTTGCGTTCAATCAGCAGTAACTATTTTCACATCAGAAATGGGAGCACTTATCAAATGGCCCCAAATGGTATGGCTTAGGTCAGCCTTTCCAGAAAAGATGTCCGGACATCAATTCACCATGCATTTGTTTCTGAACATCCCAGTAATCTTTATAAATGTATAAAGTTACATGTCTGCCCTTTACTGTAAAGTTCTACGGCTAATTTATTCAGAGGGTTTTCTTTTTCCTGCATTTAAATGGCTGTGCCACAACTGGCGAATGGAAAAAAAGATAGATAGACGAGCCATGACATTTTTCTGTCATGAATAATTCAGCGCCAGTACTAGTGTTCTTTCCGTGGCAGCCCGGGAAGGGAGTAAGGAGAGAGGGAATGTACGCGGAGTGCCTGTAGTGGCCTTACGTAGTGGAGGAGCTCAAACGGGCCAGCGTGTAAACGCCGGACTTGATGCCGTGGAGCGGCTCGCTCGTCTGCCAAGAGCTGAGGCATAAACACACACAAGACGCGCATCACGCCGATTATTACATCATGGTGGCTGATCATCAGCCACGCTATTAAGGGGCACCTGATTTGTCACAATGAGAAAGACTTTTTCTTCGTAGACAAGCAAGCGGCATGTGATTGAGGCACGCTGAATTTCAACAACACTTAACTATTAACATGGTGCCTCAAGAATGGGTTAAATTATGCAAGAAAGTTATGCAGTATGTATTTCCTGTTGGCAGGCCACACATTAAAATGAAATAAGACATTAAGTAGACTGGGGAAATGTTTAAACGAGCCATTTCTCACACCACCTCTGAAAAATTTCGGGAGAGCATGTGCTATGTTACAGAGCAGTACGATATGAGAACAGTCATTGTGCCCGGCAGACTCAGATGGAGCTCTGTCAGTACAGGCGTGGACCTGAGTCATCTCTACGGCTCCACGTGCAGCCTCTCCATCTTACTTCAAAGACTGATTCTTGTCCTTGTGCTTGTGCTCCACCACCATCTTGCCCGACTGGCCCACGGTGAAGGCGAAGGTGCCGTGGACGTGTTGGGGGTACCGGAGCTTGTGTAGGTGCTTCCGGAATACCTCTGCCAGGTCCGAGGCAACCTCTTCGTCGAATGCGATCTTCAGCAGCTGGGGACGGGGTGTAGCAAGCAGCAGAAAAAGGTTCTAAGTTGCGAGACAGGCATTATGTGAAGCCCAGCAAGGCGCCTAAAAGGCTCCTTGAAATGGAAACACATTACATAGATCTGATTTATTTATTAGACACTAATTTCATGATCGGTTGGGATGATGAAAGGCTGGAGAGTGAGGATTTCCTTGAATGGGAGTATGGTGGAAGGACACGAGGATGAAGGGGCGGAACTACAATAACATATTGAAGTTATAGGCCAAATATAATTTCTGGGGACCTTAAGTATCAGCGGGCTTCATCGAATCGATTAACAGCACTGTTAAATGAGCAAACTTTTAAACTAAGCTAGGTTTAGCATCACCAAATGTTTGAGTGTAATGGTTCTTAAAACACAGTTAGCATTGATCAAGATTACTTAAGCAAAGCAACTTCAAGCTACCTGGAAGGTGCAGGAGCGGAGCTGCAGGCCTTCCTGGACGAACTGGTCCATGGGTATATTGACAGAGATTTTCTTCTCCTTGGTGAGGGAGGCGATGGGGAAGGACCGCGTCACCACCTGCTCTCCGACTGCAGACAGAGGCACAGAGGACCCAGTGACTCCCTTAATTTACACGTCTCCTGGAGGCAGACCGAGGTTCAAGCTGCGTTTGCACAAAACTCACCGAGGGGGTCGTTGGGGGTTCCCTTAAAAATGAGTCTGTAGGTGGTGAGGAAAACGGCTCCTTCGGCGGGCAGCAGGGGCGGCCCCCCCATGAGGCCTGTGGCCTCCTCCCGCCCATCTGGGATCAGGTGAACCCTCATGCCTTCCATCATCAGCTCCTCACCTGGCAGAAGACTGGGCCTCAGAAGCTTGGGCTGATGAAGGGACAGCAGCCATTACCCGACAGAAGCACACAAAGACTAGAAAACAGATATGTTAAGTATTTTCTGGAGATTATTGTTATTGCTGCAAAAATTAACCGAATTTTGTTGGAAGTTGGTGAGTAATTAATCAAGATCTTAGAATGTGAATAAGTAAATGTACTTAGGAAAGCAAAGCAAAGAATAAAATGCAGCTTTTTAATGTGTATTGCACTGAAAGTTGAGTATTGAAATATTTTCAAAGCTGAAAAGCTTTAAAAAATTTAAACTATCCAAAAACATGACCTGGTTAGTGGGAAAAATGTCAGAACAATATGGTTCCTCCAGGTAACATGCTCAGCATTTCAGTGCTAAGAAACTAAACTTAGAAATGCACAGAAACATTAGGGGCTAGAGCAGAAATGTAATTCCACATCACACAATAAAGGGAAATCAAAACTGGAAGTTCACTGTTGGGAGGATGTTCACAGGAATTCACTGCAGACGTCACGCAAAGAGTTCTGGCTAATGCACGTATTGGGAGGTGCTGGAGCCTAATACTGCAGGAACACCTTTAACGGCCTTTCCAGCAGTGTCTAGGTGCTAAACTCTGAGCTGCTCTAAACTCAAATTCGTCAAGCATGCAAGACTGTCGAGCCCAGTGATATAGCTGTCTCCATCCGATGCTGACCCAGCACTGGACCGCAAATCGTTCCAGTTTCAGCGCTGCTTGTTTATGACTCTGTCTAGCTCTGAGTCAGATGAATACTATTGTCTCTCTTAATGCAGACATACCTTCTGAAGATATCAAAACCTTTTAACAAGGTAATAACATTTTTCACAAAGTGAAACTGAGCCACTCCGTGGCAAACCAGAAACCAACATACCGCTTCTAAGACTAGTCTTTCTTGTAACAGCACTGTTTAATCTGAAACAGACTAAAGACAATAAAACAAATAGTTCCAAATAGTTTACTGAGCAGATTTAAATTTTTGTTTAATTATTTTATTTATTTTAAAGTTGAGAGGCCCACTATCAGCACTGTCCAACAGTGAGTAGAGAACTCCTCAGAGCAAAGAGAACTCTGAATGAACAAATGATAGCCAAGATTCCAAGGTCAACAACCTGCATGCACTGCTCAGTCAGTCACACCATGCAGCCATGTAGACATACCTGACTACCTACTTGACTTTGAGCAGACGGGGGGGAGGGAGACCTTGTGTTCTACGTGCCTCTGTCCAGTCTTATGTAAAAATATGAATTGGTTACCTTTTGTATTGGGGGCAGTCGCTTACTTTCCCTGTGGACAGCATCCAAAGTTTCGATGTGCATCTGAACAATATCTACAAAGAGGAGAAGGACAGTGTGTTATCTCAGTGACACAAACAACTACTCACACATGTACTCCTTAGGAATGATGTTCAAATGTCTGAAATTAACAGATAAATGAAGGAGAAAATACATCCGTGATGTACATGGTTGGTGCACGCTCTGAACATTCCGATCACTGTCACTTACACATGAGCTCTCCAGCGCCATGCTCTGGCGCACTCCACCTGGCCTACCTGGAATCATGGTGTGAAGGGCCTTCAGGTGATCATTGGTAACCCCGCTCTCGTTGCACACTTTGTCAACGAAGCGAGTGATGAAGCGCACCACAGAGCTGGCCACGTCAGAGTTCTCCGAGTCTTCGAAGCCGCTCTCTGTGTCGTAGCTTTCGGCCATGCTCCCCGCGATGCTGCGGGGACCGAGAATATCAGCCGTGCCCTGGGGACAGGAGCCTGGCAAGCTCCCCAGACAGAGTGCGGTCTCTGCGCCCGGCCGTACCTGTTGGTGACGTACCTGTTGGTGACGTAGCTGTTGCTGACGCTCTCCACGTCACCCAGGCCCGAGCTGCGGAGCAGTCGATTCTTGCTGGTGTCCAGCGGCAGCAGCAAGTAGCTCATGCGGTTGGCGTAATGGATGGCCTGGCTGAACACGGTACTCTCCTCCTTCTGCACCAGCTCCTGCTGCTTGTCCTTGGAGAGCATGGACCATAGTCGCCGCTGCTCTGAGGCGATCTCCAGCACAGAGCGGCTGTCAGGCGCCACCGATGACGGATCCTGGGACACAAGGGAGGGCAGAAAGCTCAGGAAACGCTCAGTACTGCTGATCCCAGTGAAACAATCCATATTGTACAGACTGTAAACAAAATTACAGACGTATTTGATTACAATTAATTAAATAGTCTAAATTGAGGTATTCTATAATATAAACCAAAATACACTACAACCACTGCATGTTAAATGACTGAGATGATTAAGTGAAATGATTACTAAGTGGAAATTCGATTGCGTCACGCAGCAAAGATCATTGGTCGTGGCCATCTCATTCAGATAAAGTTGTTGCACAGCTATGCTAACGTTAATCTCACTCCTGCATGCTTTGTTGTCAGGTGTACAAAATTTCATTATAAATGTGTGCATTGGTCAAAAAATTGTTTTATTGCTGTCATATATGCAAATGGTCACTGAACAAGGAGAGCGTTAACACTTAAGCTTTGCACAGTGTAGTACAGGTCCCATGGCTCACTACCCAGCGGACCCTGAACAGAGTCGTGTTCTTACAGAGTCCCCGACGTCCATATAGAGGGCTCGGATGTGGTTCTGGACGTCGCTGTAGAACATGGCCTCCCAAAACTGCATGTTGGCCCAGACCATGTGGTCCTGCACACAGCTGTATGCAAACTGGGTGACGCCTGCTCCCAGTTTCTGCAAGACAGAGACAGTGCTCAGGTCAGTTTACTGAATAATGTGATGTTGCCTCATTCTACAGTAAGCCACGACGGTGCACCTACTCTGCAGAACGCTGTGACCAGGGGCAGGAGTCCTGCAGCAATTCCGTGTTCATCCATGACTGAGCAATCCTGGGCAGACCAAAAAATGCAATACTGAAGAGATTCACACTAATGCCAGAGCATTACTCATTTCTGTTTAACCTGCAGAGGGCCCCATTGATTGGTGTCATACTGCATTTGGCCAATGATCAAAAAGCAACACCCAGACCTCACAGTGTAACTCCAGGTCAGTTCATTTGCTGAAAAACTCACCTGCAGTGTGCAGTTCATCATGCGTACGATGTAGTCGAACTGCTGGTCGTCCAGCACGGCCCGGTTCTGCTGCACATGTAGGTGGAGCTCCTGGGTCAGGCACAGACGGGCTGTCCGGCCCTTCAGAGCCCGCAGAACCGCCGGAAGGAGCTGCAAAGGAGGGTCAAGTGATTGCAGTCATACATGAGATTAACAGCTCAGTTGCTTAACTGGAAACACAGTCCTGAGTTTTCCAGTATGTAGTCACTTGTGATTGACATTGCAGGAAGGGTATAGTCATACTTTCAGCAATCCTTTCCAGTTTCACAAAGTATACCAGCCCGAACCACAAGTACCTTGATCTGTTTCACTTAGCTGCAGAATACCTGCAAAGCGTTTTTCACAAGACTCAAAGCCTGAGGCTGGCATGTACACAGCTTTTAAACTCGCTTGATGCATTCTGAAGTGTTTTTGGGTTTTTCCCGACAGTTGCAATTCAGACTTGGCCAGGTATTACCCTGGGATTTCCCAGGCAAGCGCAAAGCCACGATGACCGCTCACCTTTTTGGCTTCCAGCATCTTGTTCTCGAAGATGTAGGTGATGCAGTTCCGGACCACCTCCAGCCTGCGGGCGCTGTTGGCAAGGGTGCTTCCATTTCGGTCTACAGCATCACCTAGAACAGCAATTTTGTACCATTTACGTGGGGGCTCAATAATGTTTTTGCTTGGTAAATGTCTATCAGTCATACTACCAGCAGTTCAAACTAGGTAGTCTATTTGAAGCTAAACAGCTTTGGCCCTGGCCAATACTTGGATGGGAGACCAACTAGGACCAACAAAGAAGCCCATTCTGTGGTCAGTATGGATCCCAATGCCCCAGTGCAATGATGGGGACACTGTGGCCGACAGGGCAGCCCATCCTGTGGTCAGTGTGGAGCCCAGTGCAGTGACGGGGACACTGTACTGTAAAAATGGTAAAACGGAGATCCAGACTCTGAGGTCATAAAAGATCCCTGGGCATCTTTCAGAAGGCTAGGGGTGGTACCCGATATCCTGGCTAAAACTGCCCACTGAGGATTGAACAAATCCAGCCTCCTAAAACACCCCCTATATCTAACTGGTGAATTCAGTG
This sequence comes from Brevimyrus niger, assembly GCA_015164015.2. Taxonomy (NCBI): domain Eukaryota; kingdom Metazoa; phylum Chordata; class Actinopteri; order Osteoglossiformes; family Mormyridae; genus Brevimyrus; species Brevimyrus niger. The sequence goes on from JAABNY020000001.1 coordinate 11,366,718, forward strand.
CTGCCCCTTCACCACCTTAGCTACCGCATGGTGAGCATACTGGCACAGAATAGCCGCCATCACATCATCCAGGTGGTAGCGGCTGAAAAGGCTCCCCATTTGTTTTGTAAAGTGCTTTGGGAGTCTTGAAAACTGCTACATATATACAACATTCATTTATTCTGATCCTGAAACATATGATTTGAGTACACAAAAGCAAACACAACATAAATACACCGTGCTTATAGGAACTCGCGTTTAGCAATTTAAACCGTGTATGGCAGCAGGTTACAAATGAACTGAGATGTTGCAGAAACGACACATGACAGAAGCCACGGCCCTCTGCCCTCTGAAGACCAGGCGGTACGTACCCAGGGGCGGCCCTGAAGGCACCATGTGCTTCACCTCCACCTTGACGGCGGGGGGAGAGTCCTTTAGCTTGGCCGCAGCGTGGTCAATGAAAAGCTGCACAGTAACCTCATCCAGGTGTGGGAAGGTCTTCTGGGAGACGCGGAGGTGGGAGCCCTCAGCAGGCTGCTGCACAGCCACAGCTGGGTATGGGTTCTCCTGGAGGCCACGGAAACACCAGTCACTTCTCATGTAGAACATCAAGCTGATTTCAGTGCTAGCCAGCACCGATCTATGTGGCCATCACATTTCCAAACACAGTTCTTTTCTTTATCCACAAAGTGCAGCTGAGTGACCATCTTCAGCATGTCTGAAAGTACACCCAGTCTGTTCTAGAAGGAGTACTCTTTCTTCTTAAGCCATCACTACACTCACACTGGGCGTTGTATGGCTCTGCAGGTTAGTGCCCATGATTGGAGGGTTGCCGGTTCAAACCTTGGGGGCTCACAGACTGATGGTCGTGCTAAGCTAAATCAAGCCTGGGAAGCCATCAAACAATGACCATTTTATGAACAAGCAGGAAAGAGGCTGGAGGTGATACACAAGAGGGGCATGAGGACTGTGGGTAAAGCCCCTAAACCAAAAAAGAAATGCATGCTGGGAATGGAAAGTAAACAGACAACTAATTACTGAAAAGGTCATTATAAACATCTGAAGAGGGACAGTCCAGCACCGAATAACACAGCAAGGATGTCGCAATGTATTTTGGCTTGCCAGTTGTCAAGAGAGCAATAAACACACTTTATAGCCATTTCTCACACTGCCTTAGGGATAATTGTTCAACGCAAACAGTGAAATGGAGCCCCAGACATACTTAACTATGATGAATGATGGGTAACAATGATAAAACAGCTGACTTCACATGTTATTATGAGGCAGAACTATGCATGTGACTGTTGAAACGACAGTTGTGAGACACGGAGGTCCAGCCAGGTCGGCACGTACGTTTTTGTAGAGCTGCTCGCCCAGCTCCTTGATGTGGCTTGTGACTTTGTGCAGATTAGCTTCCTCTAGACAGATGCGTTCCACTCCACTGGCGACAAGCTGGCGTGGGATGGGGGGGGGGAGAGACCAGCTAGGGTCAGGATGCTTTAACTCATGCTTTAGCAAAGCAAGGTCATCTTCCAATAGCCGCATGCTTCCCGGAAGAATTTTTACGGTGTGTTCATCAGCATATGGTTCCAAGCATAAACACAGCATTCATTTCAATTGAGAGACATCCTGGAGACCTCTGTCTGCGGCCACACCTCATCAAACAGGTCCGTGGTCCTGTATGGAGGCCCTCTCTCCGACACGAAGCCCGCGAAGGCCATGCCATCCAGCACCTTCATGAGGAAGTCGTCTTCTGTCAGCGCCCGCTGGCCTAGAAAAGCAGCCTGAAAGAAAGTTGGAGGTAATCAGGGCCGTGCCTCCCGTCTGAGAAAAAGGCAGCCATGACAGACACTCAACCTTCTTCAAATGCGTTTGTCACTCCAGGGAAGGGGGAAAAACTAATTTAAAATATGGGAACTGAATACTCACCGGGCAAGGTATATGTCAATGTAATGTCAGCTAAAACAGTCATGGCTTAGCGGATAGACTGCAAATAGGAGCTCTGGGGTGTCGATGGTCTTCCCATCAGGAGGACGTCTCAGAATATACGAAGCTGACATTTGCACGAGCCCATGTGCTAGCTTAGCTGCCGCCAGGCAAGACCGTACCTTGTGGAAGCGGATGACGGGCTCGGGGTTGATGCGGATGATATGCAGACACCAGCGGTAGCCCTGGAGCAGCTGAGCGAACAGCCACAGGAACACTGCGCGGATCTCCTTGTCCTGTGATGTGGGTCCGCAAGAAAGGAAAAGGTCATGGCGGGAGCAGCTGAAGTACCATGTGTGCTGGAGCCAACTTTACAGCTCCCTCCAGGCCCTCAATCAATTTACTATATGGCAGCTGCAAGATAAAGACCAGGAAGTAGTTTGCTTGGGAGGAGAAGTATTACACACAGTCAATTCAAAACTGAGCCTTCAGCTGTCAAAATGCAGCAGATATTTATATCCCTTTATTTTTTATACAAAGTACAAGAACATTGATGAAAACCAGGAGTGAAACATGCAGTCTCTGTTCTGCTGGGCGGTCGGGGGGGGGGGGGGGGGGGGGGGGGGGGGGTGGAGGAGACTACCTGGATCTTCAGTGAGGAGGGCTGCAAGGAGGAGGGTGGAAAAGCATGATCAGCCACATTCAGCTCGGGGTCCAGCACCTAAAACGCAGCAGAAACACCTGTTGGTCCTAGTCATGCGCACATCTCGCTTCACCAGAAACGCTGGCCGACCACGTGAGTGGAATGCAGGTCCAGTCGGGACTGTTTTTTGCTGAGAAGGTTTGGCATATACAGCACCGAAACACAGCAGGGCCAACCAAGCCGATAGGAAATGGATTCATGACCAAAGTCATAGCTTGTGAAAGAGCTATTATTGGTACTGCATCTGCAACTAAAATCCTGGAACCTGACGATTTTCCCAAAGAGCAGTGGTCATTTTAAAATGAGGAAGCAATTTATTACACAGCGTGTAGTTAGAGTATGGAATAGTCTTCTTGCTAGTGTAGCGCAAGCTAAAACCCTGGGTTCCTTTAAATCAGAGCTCTATAAGATTTTAACAACACTGAGCTATTAGCCAAGTTCTCCCCAAACGAAATTGATGGGCCGAATGGCCTCCTCTCGTTTGTAAATTTCTTATGTTCTTAAAGCGCCAACAATGAGGTGCTTGTAGCCAGCAGAAAGCCAATGAGTGGCCTGTATAACACTTTAAAAATTGTACATGTTTTGTTCCTTTTTGAATTTCACATAAACACTGCGTTCTGCAGAAGACATGAAAGGATAATTAATTTTACTTCTGTTCCCATCCACAGCACATGACCTTCGATTACACTGACAGGAACCTTGCTCTAACTGTTCCTCCACCTTGTGGTCTGTGCCAGTGAAGGGAGAGAGACCACAAATCCCACATAAATCAGAAATGCAGGCTATACAGACAGACTGCAGAAGTATTCATTATTGTTCTCCAAATATTACGAAAAAGGTGTTAGGTGTTTATTATTTGATTGGGAAATTCTAACACAGAACCTCTCTCTACAGTTGCAAATCAGGCAGTGATGGTGACCGGATACAGCTGAGAATATACCAGTTTCCTCACATACGACTCCCATGGAAAAACTAAGAAAGAAACGGAAACTCATCCTGTACCATATGATAGGGTACAGTGGTTGTGGGCCGGCAGTTACCATGGAGAGGGCCAACTGTGTCTGCTGCAACAGGGGCTCAGGAAGCAGGGAGACGTGGACACACTCTGGGATCGTCACCGTGCCCCCATCGAGGTCAGCGATGATCACGTCGAGCTAAGGGATACAACACTTTCACTAGGCAGCCAAACTTAGTTCACCTCCATCACTGTTAATTTGAGCCTTTCCCAGAAAACTCCAAAACCCCAGACACTGAGGCGCACTGCAGGTGAGCTGGCAAAATGACAGGAATCCCCATAGACACCGCAAGGGTTTAAGTTAATAAAAGCAGGGGCAATAGAAAGGAAAATAAATCTGTATATTAGCCATTGACTAGAGTTAGTGTTAGTGGATGAAATATAAAATAACATTTGACAAGCATTGCATGTATCAAGGTCCTGAGAAAGTTAAAAAATATTCCATTCATAAAAGTTTCATGTTCTTTAAGCAGCATTAAAGTTACAAAGCTATGATTTTGACACAAAATAGCGAAGGTAGATTAGGCATTAGCTGAACGTGTGCAGAAATCAGAGCCAAAAGCAAACCAGAGTAATATTCAGTTGTCACCCAAATTGAAATATTAAAAGGCTTGTTGTGCACTGTTCAATTTGTTGATGTGATGCACCAATGGATCTTACAGTATGAGCATTGCGGGGTGTGGAAGTGAAACACTGACCAGCTCCTGCGTCTCAGAGCGGAAGGTGGAGTTGACCCCGATGATGAAGGGCGTGGGTGTGCTGAGAACCTCCAGCAGCTTCCCCGGCAGTATGGGGACGTACGTGAAGCTGGGGGAGGAGAAGGAGCACACACTGAGCGGCATGCGCCAGCCTCGGACTTCTCAAAGGCTCTCAAGCTTAAATTAGGATTTCATTTAAATTCAATGGCACTTACAGGGACTTCACAACAACAAGAGCCAATCAGCAGGGAGAATGGTAACACGTAGCAGTCATCCTTAGCCTCCAATTGTTGGATTTTGTAAACACATATATACATTAGCCTTCTTTTTATTCTATAAAACATGCAACATTCCAAAGGGAGCTTTAAACAAACTGAAAACCCAATAATCTCATTTTGAAATGATACTACAGAGGAGAGGACTGAGCTACAGATCTGACAGCTACCCAAGGCCCCCACACACCTGTATTTCAGCGGGAACATGATAGCCAGAAGAGCTCGGCAGGCGTCTGTGAGCCGATTGTAGCTGCTTGACAGGAAAAGGATCTTGTGTTCCGTAAGGGTGGCACAGAACAGGCAGAGGACATTGACGATACCTGGAAGAAGAGGCGCTTGAAGATGAATGACTAACCCACCATCACCAATCGCACAAAGATCTACAAACCAGTCTAGAATGACGCATCCATCTCCATTCATTTATGGATCTATAATGGCTTTTGATGGTAAGTACAGCTGCTTTTCAGAGTGTTTCCAAAACGTTATGAAAAACAACCATCCAAACCATCAACATGTAATTTCACCAAACACCTTCCCTGAAGCTGAATGGTGAGATGCTGATGGTTCTTACCCAGCTGTCTGAAGAGCAGGGCGACACTGCAGCCACTGACAGGCAGAGAATCGGTGATGGGAGTCTGGATCACCTGACGATCACCAGCGCCTAGTGTGATGGTTCTCTACACAAGGAGAAGCGAGGAAGTCATCATGCTGAAGAACTGATCACACGACTATGGCACAGGCCATTAACCAGCTCATGAGTGCAATGGAGCCTGCCACCTGCAGATTTTCCCTCTGAGGGTTAGTTGGTTATTAAAAGCAATACCTTTCAAGCCCAGGACAGGAAGAGGACAGTAGAGGGGAATCACTGGTGATATTTAGTACTTGGCGATTAATAATCCCAGCCAGTGACCATTCTTCAGAATCAACAGCGTGAAAAAGGAGCTTTTTGGTATCGTTATTTACCATTAATTCCTTCAGTTCACAGCATGACCATTTTCCACTTGTACTCCAAGAGATCAAATATATTTCAATGATTTTTTTGTGGTCACACGTCTCTTTGTAAAAGCAGAACACAGTCTGCCATTGTGACTATGGTGCATGTTTGTGGAAATAGCATTTAGGAAGCAGGAATGCACCTCGGTCGCCCAGCCATGGCAGGACGACGAGCCAAACAGCACCCAAGATGTGGAGAGACATGCAGCGTGGCTGTATGATGGAACAGAAGCTCAACCCTCAGGCAAATCAAATAAATGAAAGAAGGTTGCATGACAGTGTGGAAGAACGAGGGGTGAGCAACCTCAGTCCCAATGGGGCTCAATGGCTGAAGCCATTACCTGCCAACCGTAATGGTCTTCAAGTCACATGCCCTGTGTTTTAGGTATCATTAAATTACCAAGTGACTGACACTGTAAAAACCCTTAAGGACTGCAGTTACCCAACCCCTGCTTTATAAAAACCTGGAGCAGAAAAGAAAAATACGTATATATTAGATTTTTTTTTTTAATCACAAGATGAATACAAAGTGGCGGCACAAGATGGTGCATTGAAGGCCTTGATTAGACCAATACCCTGACCAGGCTGAACTAACACACTCAAGTATCAGCTCCATGTGGGGTCCATACCGGTTCCTCTGCCTGTTACTTTCATTTCCTTTCGTGAAAGTGATCTTTCAGTACTGTCAACTGGTATCCACTTTCAGTTCCCAAAGAGGATCACTGCAGATTTTTGGTCCGGTGAATAAACCAGGCCAAAGATTGGTCTAATCATACCCAAAATGTTTCAGTCAAGGGCTCATCATTTGATATGAGAAGGAAACTCCTGGGGAAGTGGGAGAGCACAGGCACACCACCTAAAGCCAGTGTTGAAGACTAGAAATGGGCAGATAAAAAGGCAGGCCGTACCACGGTCTTTTCCTCCTCGTCTGGGTCAGGCTAGTCAAGTAATGGAGACACCACAGGAGATGGAAAAGCATTAGAGGCAAGCACAAACATACCAATGCAATCAACTACAAAACAGGTTCTCATCTTCACAAGGGAAAACCAGAGGAACAGTACTAGCGTTGCCTCATAGGGATCGATGCTGTGCACCTTCATGGTGGACCTCGACGACCTGCCTGAAAGACTGCTGCTTAATGGAGGCTTTCAGAGCCTTCCAGCTGAGTGCATAAATGGAGATTCATTACACAATCAGGCTCCTGCTTACGGGTTCTGTGTTAGACTTGCCACTAATTTCCAGTAAATTGCTTTATAATTATGTGAAGTCTGATGACCACACATCAATTCTATGCTCGTAGGAAACAAATATGCACAACATACAAGACGACTTATCCTACTAAAATTTAAATCAGACAAATTATTTCCAGACAGACTATTAATGCAATAGTTCACACTTAAGGTATATGGCTGCATTTTTCTATACTATTATCGAGGCAAAAAAAGTACATGCATTAAGGGAGACAGTGGCTGTAAACAAACATACTGGCTGGGTGTGGAAACGGGAGGGTTTCACTACCATGGAAGCTGCCGGTAATTTTTCACTGGCCTCAACATGAACGAACATGAGAGCAGGTTTTACAGGACGGCCTGCATTCCTACAGAGACCGCTTTCCTGACACGAACCTTCCCCGCGTGTGTGCGTAAGTGACATTTTCATGGAGACCCACCACACTCGCCATGTTTATCTGAATGATTATTTAAGACACTTAAGACCTAAATGCTGAGGAAGTATTGAAAACAGAAAACATTCTGTATGTTAACAAAGGGTTAGGTTAAATCAAAATTCGAGCATGAGAAGCCATCTGTACCCCAAAGCCAGTTAATGATATCACCCTAGAAGTGAATGACAGTTTACACTTAAGGTGGATGTAACCGTTAAGGAGACTGTCACCCAACCCCACCCCCACTCAACAAAGCAACCATCTGCTCTGGACCTATAAGGCCTATAAGCCCCCCCCCCCCCCCCCCCCCCCCCCCCCGGCGGCCCCCCCCCCCCTCCCGCCCCCGCCCGCCGCGCCCCCCCCCCTCCTCG
>JAABNY020000001.1:11380815-11397341 GCA_015164015.2 Brevimyrus niger
GCGGTCCGAGTTGCGGGCAGGTTATTGAAAACGTCGGTCGGGTTCGGGTTGTTTATACATTGACCCGCGCATCACTGGTGCTCATGCATAGTGCCAGTGCTGCTGTTGAAATACTGTGCCATGAAATACTTTCACAGTGTACCGACTACCTTTTTGTTTTGTGATAACTTGAACTACTCCCATAATTACTTAGTGATATTGAAGGAAGGCATTTCTTATAATTAATTACAAATCAAAAAGGTAATTTCATTAAAATACATTGGAAACCACTTATAGTGATCATGGTAATAGTGATTAACCACTTATATATATATATATCAATAGTCTTAGGACAGAATCAATCCTGTACAAATACAATTTAAATAATTAGCTTATAGATATCAAGTAGTCTGCTTACAGTATTCATTTTTTGTTTTTCATGACAACATATAGAGAAAAGTAAAATCTTTACTTTACTTTGATAGCCCTATTTTGCCATGTGTTAAATATGACGGGTAAAGTCAGTAATTTACTCTTAATGACCAATATAGACTCAAAACGTATGATAGACTTCCAAAAATGAGCCAACAAGATGCAGCAGCAAAACTACAATAAGCTGTATTTTATATACAATGCTATACTGTATTATATCATATTTCAATTATACACAGTTCAGTAATCTAATTTGTACAATACTGTCATTTGAAAAGCATTTGAAACAGCTGTACTGTATTTTTAGTCAATAAAATTCAGTAAATACTGACGCAGTCCATGTTATTACCTTACATGCATGTAATAAATATACAAAATGTCAATTAGATGGTAATCTGTCCGACACAACGAAATATTAGTTACAATGATCATCCACTAATACTGATCAATTTCACCCAGACAGACGTGATCACAAGAAGTAGTTTCCACTGTAATGTAAAATGCAATGCGTCGATTTAAAATATTGATGTCAGTGCATTTTAAGCTTCAACTTTATCAGCTACGCTGTCTGATCGTGGCAGTCCAAATATTAAGGCACATTCAGTATGGTCCCTCTGCAATAGGCATATCATGGCACATTCCATACAGCCCTCCAGTAATGGGTGTACGGTGGAGTGTTCCGTATAGTCCTCCTGTAATGGGTGTGCCGCGGGGTGTTCCGTATGGCCCTCCTCTAATGGGTGTACCGCGGGGTGTTCCGTAGGGCCCTCCTCTAATGGGTGTACCGCGGGGTGTTCCATATGGCCCTCCAGTATTAGGCATACCATGTGGTGTTCTGTTTTGCCCCTCCTACAATAGGCATGCCATGGCACATTCCATAGTCTGTTAGGTGCACTATACAGCATTCCGACAAGCCTCCTGTATTAGGCATACCTTGGCACTTTGTGCACAGTCTTCCTACATTAGTTCTAGTGAAGCACACTCTTTATTCCAATATTGTGATGTCTTGTCACAACAGCTAGACTACAGGACGAGACAAGCATGCCAGAAAACAACAATACAATTCTTATAGTCTTTAATTCAAGGTTCAAAAGGTCCAGTTAGCACTACGTGACTATGGCAAAATGTACACAGTTCCCTGGGATGCAAAAGGACAGAAAGCTGACAAATGAAAGCAAAAGTGATGAATAACAGCTTCTGGGAGGAATGCCATGAGGTCAGATCGTAGCTCAAACACTTTTATAGTACCAGGGCAGTATTGGAAGAATGCGGGAATGCATGAATCACAACAAAAAAACCTTGAGAACACCCCCCAAAGTGACCATGCCTGTCAATGCTGTAATGTTTTAACAAAAAGAATCTGAAGAACTTGCTTAAAAGACAGACAGTGGCTACTTTAAATGGCTAGACTGTAAAAATTAAAAAAAACAAACCACACACCCTAATATGACAATTAATGAGAGGACAGCCCCATTCCCATGTTCAGTTTTGTTGGGGGAGACTTTGTTTATCACTTTAGCTATCTTCATTACTGTGGCAAAGCACAAAACCATGCAGAAGCACTGACAAGCAGCAAAAAGGTTACAATGGATGAAGTGTGTGTTTTGCAATCTTTGCAAAAACAAAAGTATTTGTAGCATTTAGTGGATTATCCCACTAAACAAATGCGAAAAAAGCAACAAATGGTCTGGGAGTTGCTAGCTTGGGCTACTTTGCGCACTCGTTACAACTTGTGATACACGAGGGGCTGCTATTGCAGCAAAATGTGATGCTGTTGCCAGCGGAAGAAAATTGTGGGGCATTTTAAGCATTTGTCACATGCAAATAGTCGCTTGAAAGATATTTAAATTCAACTGCAAATTCCTCAAAAATGCTTAAAACAAGATGTACAAACGAGGTGGAACAATGGAACAGTATGTTTCTATAAAACTTTATTAAAAATATCCATAATAAACTGCCCAACTTTTTTTCTCCCAGTGTGCAAAAAAATCCACTTTCACTTCCCAGCACTTACTAAGGACTCTCCTCTCCCAACGCTTGAAAGTTTTGTCAGAATCTCAACAGTATGAATCATAACACAACGCATCTGTATCCTTCATACAACAGTCATTGATAGCATTTCAGATTGACATTCCCTAAAGGAGAAAAAGGGCAACTATCACAAAGATTCCAGGGTTTACTGCTTATGGACCTCGCTGAACCCAAGGGCTGTGGCTACTTCCTGCCCATTCCATTGTGCTTTGCTCGCATTGCGTCCAAATGCGTTTCCCCCATATTTTAGGCCATGCCCAAAGCAAATAAAATTGACTGCTAACACCTAACTAGATTTTGGCTCTTTCAATCTACACCAGGCAGAAGTAGTGGGAATACTAATTATATTGTACATATCACATATGAGTATTGTAAAATTAAAAATATCCAAAATACTGCTGCCAGGATAAAAGAAAACAAGCCAAGAGTAGAGATGCACTGATCAGTGTCATGTATTTCTGATACTGATCTGGTGTGTTTTATACATGCGTAACACGTCATATGCACTGCGGTGCAGGCAATAGCCTCAGAGCAGCGTGCACATTCACAGCCACACGCTAACATGTCGTTAGTGTGGAAGTTCTTCACTGTGAGACGACACAAAGCTTGCAATTTGTAATACATAAGTGCACCATGTACAAAGTAAACCATGGGGGGGGGCACCATGAAAAGAGGGTGAATAGTGTGAAACTTTAAACTGATTATTAAACACATACTAGATAATCTTGAAAAGGAATAATCATTAAAATTGCAAAGCTAGCTAAGGTTTATCTCCTATGGCAGAATAGGAACAAATACGGTCATCCAACCATGACTGGGGTACCTAACAAGACCCATGCATTAACTCACAAGCACAGTTGCTATGCAGAACATTTATTAAACAGGCGGAACACAAAGAATCCAAAATCAGAATTTCTAGCTTAATATCTCATTTTGGGCTAAAGGAGATCACTCGCATGCAGATTGTAAATATTAATGGGATCAGGTTCCGTCATGGAAATGTGAAACCAAGTGGCAAAAATCAGGCACCTTCATAAACAATGCTGTCAAGTGTAATGCTGCGTATGGGCAGCTGTGCAAAGTGCTAGTCGGGTGTGTGTATATATATATATATATATATATTTCACAAAGTCAGTCCACTTGACACTTCTGGCGGTAATATGACAAATCCATTCAATCACCTTAAAAGGAAGCATCCAACAGAACTCTGATTAAAAATCATTACAAAATGTAACTCTGGGTTTAATTTTTATTTTGAAAACAGTATCTTTAATGCAATAATATGGTTTTAAATGGTGCCAATAGCCGAACCCTTAGGCTTGTTCCAGTCTGGGTATTCTTAAAAGTACATTTCAAAATTGGGAACAAAGACTGCAATTCAGATCATGGGTCAAACAGCGTTATAAAGATTGCGAAATGATTTTTTGGGACGATCATTCACCCCTAAGTGAAAGCATATTTAGTTATTATGATGAACTTTGGAATCAGTCTGGATGTCTGCCAATAATATATGCAGTTCCCACTCACCTGCTGCCCTGCAATCAATGAGCCTATATTTACTTTCCAAACTACTACAATACAACCCCAAGCAAAAGGTCAAAACTGAACATGTAAATAAACATTTAAACACAAAATAAAAATACACACAAAACACACATACCCCCTAGAGTCAATAGAGATTTATGTTTCTGAGATCTGAGAAACCCTCTTCCCTCAGTTAACACAAAAGCCACTGATACTCAACACAAGAAAATGGGATCAGACATGTGGGACATTGATGCAAGTGGGAAAAGCAATTACCGTAACTTCCAGCCTGTTAAGCACCAAGGGCCTTAGGCAGCAGAACTTTCTATTAACATTCATCAAAACAAGAAAGTAGTGTGACTTGTCCAGTAATAGTGATTAGCACTGTGTTGCTGAATGCACTAATTCTGCGTCTGGACTTGTTGCAGCCATTTACCTTAAAATGCCAAGAATTCTTTTTATTCTGACAAGAAAAAAAGGTTAAAATAAACAATAAATAATTAAAAACTGTTTTCCGCTTAACATTACAAAAACTGGTCACAGGACCTATAGGGCATGACAAGAAGCCAAAATTGATTTATGATAGAACTGGGGGATGGTAAATCTGCAATAGGTTGTATTTGGGAGCAAAATCCGTTGGAGGATCACAATGAATCAACTGACATGTCGAGAACCTAAAGAAGCTCATGTCATCCACTATGCTATCCATGAACCTGATGTGAAAGCAAGCAGCAAAGCCTGTTTTTCTGGCCAATATATGACACAAATGGCCCCCCAGCATGCTTGTTTGCCAGCTCCAGAAAATCCCATTTCACCATATTCTAGGTCACATTACATCCATACAGTGAAGATCTGCAATGCACTTAGTATTTATCACAGGCCTGTACATCCAATAGCATGAACACAGAAGCAAATTCACAACATAAGCAAAGAAACACAAATTTTATAGGTAAAGGTTTTGTTACCTGTTAAGGAACTTCAGGATCACTACCCTGTGCAGCCCAAGATAACTCACTCACACCATTAAAACAAGTCAATGTATGATGCAAAGTGGCTTACAAGCAGATTTCACATTGCTATTTAAAAACAGTAATAAAAAAAAAAATTTAAAAAAAACTTTCAGGTGCCACAAATGTTTGACTGCTTCAACATACCCTAGTGTACAGATTGTTCTATTAACCATATCACTTTAACCCCAAAGCTTTGAAAGGCATCATGAGAATAGAGCTCACACATGACAGAATGCTGCAAAGAAATCACAGCAATCATTCGTTCTTTTATACAAGCAAGAGTGTTACTTCTGTGTTATTTCTGTTACGTCTTGTTATTTACCCTAAAACAGCAATGCCTACATAAAAAATTTGCTGGTTTGATAATCATTAAAAAGTTATATACCAGTTCATTCCAACCATCAAAACTTTAATCTTCTGACTAAGCAGCTACACTAGACACCCTAGTTTGACCACTGAAAGATACCTAAAAATAAGATAGCAGGGTTGTATTTTTTTTATAAAGAAATAGAACCACTAGCACAATGCTGCTCTTCTCAGACTCCTAGTGTCAACCCTAACAATTTTTTAGAAAATTAGACCGTGGATCTGAGTGATAAGATTATATCAGGAGTATTCAGACACTTAGTAAATGTCAAACTTATGCAAGAGAATCCACCGATACCCTGCTACTCATCTGAGTTGCTATCAAACATGAGTGCAGTCTAAACTGGGATCATTACTACTGGCATGCAGTCTAAGGGGCTCATTTCACCAACCAAAACAAACAAATCTTTTAAGCGAAACCCAGGCGCGACCTGTACCACCAAAAAAAACCCAAAAAAAAACGGACCCTCCTTGAAAACCCACAGTGAGCCCATGGAAGGAGGCTCTTCTGCTAGAAGAAGTTGTTCCATGGGGTCACATGCTTCATGCAAATGAGGCGGCAAATGGATACAAAAGCAGGCTGTGACTGGGGGTGGTGGGCAATGAAGGGTGGTGGGGGAGGGGTAGTTGGCAAAAGACACGAATTAGATTATGCTTCAATAAAGGCAGCTCTGGGTGGAATTTTATGCAGAGTCACAATTCAACAAGTAAGCTTTTGAGGGCCGGAAGTGGGGGGTTAAAAATAAGGCACACTGGTCCACAGCAGTCTGACCACATGGTGTAGAACACAGACACGCACACAAGAGCGTGTGCATGATGCAGAGATCCAAAGTGCTGTTAAAAGATTACAACGGAACTGGCCCTTCTAGTGCAGTTCTAAAAGTCCACACCCCACAGACACGTACAGAGACAGGAGGCCAGAGCACTGGTCGTGCTTCAGGCTGCCAGACCTGAAACGGACGTTGTGGTGAAGCCCTGACTTCCTTTAGCTCCACTCCATTATGTCACAGCTCAGGAGCAGGCCGTGGCACATGTCCAAAGCAAACCTTGCTTATCAGAATTACTGGCTTGGCCACCTGTTCTGAAAGGACTATGGCACACGGGTGCCCAAGGAAAAAGGCGGAGGGGCTCTGACTACATGATATTCTCATACGCCGTCACAGTCCACTGCGCTCGGACGTCATCCCCCCCCTGATCACGTAGTTCTTAACTGCGGCAATGAGTCAAACTACACGTGCCTTATAACCGGTGACTCATCTAGTAACCATGAGCATGTCCTGAAAACAGAATGACGGGTTCAATTTCCCCATTTAAAAGAAACATGTGCTGCCTTCCCCTTTTTTTTTTTCCATGGTAAAACTTCACCCTAAAGTTCAGTGGCACCAGCATGCCACTGGATAGGCTTGGCTGTGTCCCAAAAAAGGGGAGACGAGAGTAGCTGCTTGGGTTTGAGGCGTGTCGCTCACTGCAAAACATCTGGCCTCCTGCACCACACAGCTGAACTAAATGATTTTTCCCGGGCCGGTTTGCCACCCTGTAGGGTACCGTGGGAACGACTCGTGGCTGGGGAAGGAATGTGTAGGAGTGAACCCCGCCCCCCAAAAAAAAATCCCTGTTGGAGAGCAGGCCCCAATTGGTGCTTGTAACACGCGACAGGCTTCCGGTACACTACATACACCAAATTACAGTCCTGATGGAAGGGACATACACGTTCACAAACAAACAGTGTCACTGCGTTAACACCATTTCCCAGATACTCCTCTGGATTTTATCAGCAGACCCATCAGACTTGTATGAAGTCACAGCAATGCTATGATTTCGCCGAGGCCAGTGCAGGAAGGCTCACCGACTCACTACACAGACTACACGGCACCTCAATGCACAGCTATTTCACTGTGACTCGCCTTAAACCTGATCCAGGACAGACCAGTGCCAGGTCAGCTAGAAAGAGGACACTAGACATGTTCCCTATAGCCACAGCATGCTTTCTAGTGCTGGCACACACCCCCTTTTTTGTTAAGCGTTACCTCTCTGAGGGCACCCACGTCAGCACTAAGGACACCGTGCTCACAGACACTCACAAGGCAGAGCCCAGTATAACTGCAGTTGAATGTTTAAAGGCCCCTGCATGCACACAGTCTCACACAGAGGCCAGCATACAAGATTCATTACCACTGGGAGTGCTAGTCAGCAAGTAGAGGGTCTCAGGACACACCAAAACTACCACCACAATTTACCATAAAATCAGACCAAACAAAACCTTTACAATGCAAAAAATATTCAGTCATCTGTGCTTTAAATGCAAATTGCAAACTGTGAACATCTGACCATCGAAAAGGAAACTATCATCCTAGGAAGGGTATGTTGTTTTGAGGTGGTATAATGGCAACCATTTAGGTAATAAGGCTTACACTCTAAATTTCTGTGTCAGTGGAGTATTTAATCATTCACAGAGTTGAAGTAAGTGAGCCTCTGTCACCAGTAAACAGGACCCAAATAATCCTGTGGTGGCGACAGAGAAGGCACTCCCTGCTCTAATCTGTGATCTTGCAGCTGAGTTACCCAGATGCTACCAATGCCAGCAAAGGCAATTTGAGACCCACCCCTGCGGACTTCCGCACTGGCCATCGAAGATTCCAGCAGTCTAGCAAGGCACCGCAGGCATGTGTAATGAGTGTACACTGGAAGCAGGGGTGTACTCTGCAATTGTCAGCAAGAACAAGCAGAGTACCTGATGACAGCAAAAGTTCTCCAGTAGTCTGATGGCTTTGGAGTCTGCTGAACATGTCTTGAGAACAGACAGAATGCTATGTTGGACAAATCAGAGGAAGTAAGTGAGGGAAAGTGAGCTAAAAAAATGTGTCTCGGGAACATACAAGCAGTCATCAGTCCAACAGTCAGTCCATTCCAGAACTCTTCAAGGCAACACTGAGCCAGATCTGAATTTACTTTGCACTTTAAAACATAAAAAATTACCAACATAATAAAATAGTAAAATGATGCATGCTAGCTCTGAAAGTAGCTGTATTTTCAAGAACCAGGCTAAAAGAATACCATCCAGTCCCACTCTATTCAATGCAGTAACAGAGTCGAATGGTTATGCAAGTTATGATGAACCAGGCAAGCTTGGCAGATGAGATATTCTGTCGGAGAGGCCTATGTCAGTGTGCAGGCAGAGCCATTGCCAATTGCCACTGCTATGCTTTTATGCGTTTTATGCACATTGCATTGGCTGGGCAGTACAGTAGTACGGGATTGGCAAAGCAACCAAATGCATTTCTGTAGTGTGGTCTCACCATGTTGCTTTTTTGGGCTGGCCTTACCCGAGTAGCCTGCTGTCCCCCTTCCCCAATACAGACTGAAACTTGCATCTTACGAATTGCATTAATATTGAGGAGCAAACATGCTGGCTGAGTTGCAGATTGATCTTTTTATTCTTGCCAATGGATGTGTGCCATGTGAAAATGGATTAAATCAGAAAGGAACACCAAGACGAGCCAGGGACTGAGAGGACACAGACAGTCAGTACTGCACCATACTCTCTGCAAACAACTTACCACTCTGCAGATTATCAGTACCCATGATTACACATTCAACTGAATTTCTACAGTTAGCATGACCAGGAATGGTGGGACATCCAGGTTCTAGCCCGACTAGCAAAACCTAAGATGTTTTGACTTTTCTCTTACAGCGGCTTATTCTCCCTGCATGATGCATGTTTATATACGTAAAGCATTCTGGGAAGGACACTTTTTAAAATTAATCCAAGCTATATTAGAAAAAAAAAACACTTAAAACTGGCCTATCAACAAGTTATTGATCAGTATTTGGGACCTATAGATACAATGTGAGCCCATGACATCTTGAATATCACTCCTAAATATGCAACTTTTTCTTGAGAAACTTGCAAAAATGTCTGTCAATAGCCCATCTGCTTTTAACATTAATCTCCCACACTGCAAAGCAGTTTCCCCCTCATTGCACTTCAGCTTTTTACATCAATGCGCCAGGTCCTCATCGACTGTGCCCTCAGGAAAAGCACCTGATCACCAAAACATGTCTGTGGTTATTAGTAGCAGTCTGACTGTCCAATGGCTAAGCGCAAAAGGTGCACAAAGCAGGATGCTCAGCATGGAGGTGTGAACATATACTTGCGCGCTCAGCTACCCAAGCTCAAACGGCAGTTACACAAGGCAAGGCAGGGCATGGCCGCCTGTCACTTTCTAAGTAGTTTCAGTCGAACCTGAAAGTCATGCTTGACCAGGACCAACATCTTGTGATCATATGATTACACCCAGGTTGACACAGGGTTGGGGGATTGATGCTCGACACCAGTTCTGGGTGTGTGCAGTGTGTGTCTCTCCCTGCATTTGTGGTCTTTTCGCTGGGTACACTGCTCTCAGGCTGCAGTCCAAAAGCCTGGTGTCACTGCAATGCTTTTAGTGTGTGAGTGGATCCCCGGTGATGCACTAAAGACCAGGGAGTCCCTGTATTGTGCCCCATTTCCTAGAACAGGCTCAGCATTACCCTGTGCAGGAGAAGCAGCAAAGGAGACAAATGGGTAATGAAACTGTACCCTGATGGCCTGATAAAATATAATTTATTGCAGCTATGAAGTGAACCATCAAAATTTCCTTAAATGAAGCTGAACATGTTACTAATGTTGCCTTTGAAAGAAAAAAAAAAACCTTGATTTTATGCTTGTTCACAACTCCTGCCCTCAGAACACCTCCAATCCAACGCCTGTGTGCTTAAGCCACGTCATCAAGAACATTGCAACTAGTTATACGGGGGTGGGGGCTGGGGTTGATAATCATTATATTGAACTCTATCTGAATTGCTGCTGGATGACAATTAGTTCCCCCTGGGTGCAATTTAGTTCCGTTTTATCTTATCTTAAATAAATACATAGGCTAAGTACCTCCCAAACTACAGTGAAATCCTGCAGTGTAATCAGTATAGGAGGAGACTGAATGAAGACATTTACGTTACTCTTATGTGGCCACCCTGGGGATGTGGACATGGTGGCAGGGGGAAGTCAGTAGGGAACTAGCACTGGTGTTCCCTGGAGACTGACAGCAGACCCCAGGCAACCCAAATCGATCTCATAGCTTGTTTAAGTGTGGAACTTCAGTTGCCCTAAACACCGGCCCCCCCTCAGAAAGTGTGCCATGAAACTCAATGCTGTGAATGGAGTTAATTAGCAGTCAGCAGCAAGCTATATCAATCCAAAACAAATCAGCCATGTTTCTAATGGTAACTAACAATAATCACAAACACAAAAGCTAGTTCCCTTAGACAACATAATTTCCCAGAAGACAAAAAATCCATTAAGGACAACCTCAGGCTCAGGTATCAAACACAAAACCAAAAGAAATACCGAAATAAAACAAGATTGCTATCATGTTAGTTCATATTCAATTTAACTCCAAGGGAATCCCCCTAACCAAAACAACATGGAGCAGTAAAGATCACTCTGGAGTTCAACAGCAAGTCTCAGAGCACACCTCAGAGAGCATAATCCTATTGATCCTTCCATACCCATCATGATCACCCTTAAGAGCTTTAATGCTTTATCATCAATATCATGAACAGCGGCTTCTACATAGAAGACAAGAATTAACAGTCCATCCCATTTTACCATGTGACCTAAACGTTAACCACCGAAGTGTTTTTTTACTAAACATAGAAGTTTTTTTACTGCTTAGGTTTGATGGTGATGTTGCACAAAATTCCAGCATTCACAGCTAAAATGAAACCACTCAGTTAGTGTCTCATGGGGAATTTGATGGAGGGGAAAGGTCAATCATTGTTATATCTCACATGTGGGTTTTGATTTAAAACTAAACATTTAGGGTACTTCATAGAAATTACGAGTACACAGTATATATGAGGCTACTTCATCTTTCCCTAAATCGTTAGCCAGCAACAACTTACAGCTACAAATTAATTAAAAATCATAGCAGGAATTTTCCAGCCTGACACCCAAAGACAGCTCTATGCCCCCCGATGTCTCCAACCCTGTCATGCCTTGCACAGCTGTATTGGTGGGACTGAAGACATCACACAGAAGCAAAAAATACCCATGCCAAAAGAAACACACAACCACCACCATTTCTGTTCACAACAATTACTGGAGGAGTTCCCCCACCTTGATTGTTTTTCCTGTTGTAAAGTTTTTCCATTTGATTCAGTTCAGTCACCACTCACCTCAGATGTGGGGAGCGTGACTACCTTGTGTGCCTACAGAAAAGGAAGCAGACGTTGTGACGCACTCCGCGAGTTAGCCTCAGCTTCTTGCTGTACCCACTCTCTTCCTCCTCCACATCAGTGTCCACACTTATGTGTGCAGGCACCCCCACCCTGACCTCTGCACATCTTCAGCAAGTTTCAAGACAACTCCCACAGATAAAAAAGACAGACCAAGATTGACACCTGCAGTGATCGCTGGGACTGGCATGATGACATGGCTGACAGGCTCACTGAACTCCATCAACGACCAGTAAACAACCTGGAAACGCTACAAAGAATCACCTACCTAATTTCAAAGTGAACAGAATTCGGAGGCTTCCAGTTAGTCACAGAGACCTGGCCCTCGGGGAATCTGGAAAGTACCCCACATGATAACATCCTCACACTGCTCTTCACATCCATTACTATTTTCATCTCTGCCTACGCATGTGAGAAGCACTCTCAGTATGGAACCTCTCATAGATATGTGGTGAGACAGAGTGAATGGTTTTAAGAGTGCTGAATTATTGGCAATAGTGTCCTCATTTTACAAAAAGGAAAAAAAAAACAGTGAATCACATAGATCAATGAAACACAAGGGAAATGTATCCTTTTCCCCCAAAGAACAACAGTTTCAAGCTTTGTCAATGACTATATACGGTGCTACCCAAACCCCCAATAACATGCCAGGATGAATAAAGCCAATCACATTAAACAGAGTAAACACTGACCAAGAAGCTCCATGTCAGCTCACTAGCTTAGCTAGCCAAGCAGTTACCTTCGTTAAAAGATGACTACATTTAAAATACATCCACCACTTATTTGTCTCAATTCCCCATTGGTAAAAAGGGTACTCAAACTCTCACTGCATTTAGGAAATATCACTGTTATTGTGTGGGCTAAAATTATTCCCCTCTTGAAACATTTGCCAACCCTAAATACTTACTCCCTCACTGAACCTGGAACGTGTAATAAGGAATGAATTCTGAAAACAAAAGTAAATAAATAAAATTAAATAAATATTGGGATGTGGACAATTCAACCACATCTGAGTGTTGCAGTTGCACTAAATTACACCTTAATTTCTGGCTGCCAACTGGCCATCCAAAATGCGACATGCCAAAAGCTCAAGCAAATAGCCCAAATTACTTCTAGGCTTACAATATAGCAAGGAAAACTACTTCCTGGTAGATGCTGCATTCTTCACATTCCAAGGAAGACCATTGAAGTGTGTGGCTTTAACGTGACAATAACTGCCCATGGGCGGCCCTCAAGGCATGCTCAGTCCCAAAGCACCACCCATGATCACGAGGCAAACGGAACAGCCTGACACTGACTCGTCTTGGTGAGGAGAGGCAGCGCCGCAAATGGGGAGTTGGCTTGCTGGCTCCACCAGGTCATTCCATCTTGGACAGCAGCATAGAGACTGCAGGCTGGTTTCCCTGCCCTGCCTGCTAGCAGAGCTTGCTTCACAGCCACAGTGCAACATTCAAGCAGATGCCTAAAAATGCTTAGGGGAGGACCGTGTAGAAAAAACAAACACCTGTGGGACAGACACAACCAGCGAGCATACTGACAATACAGTTCTTTCATACAAAAGCGCAAAATCCCAAGGGAAACCTGGACAGCCAGCGAGGACAAAACCACTACCTTTTCACTTTCCAAAAAGCTCAGTCACACAGCCATGTTGCCACTCCCCAGTGGCCATGCTGCTCGTTTTCCCCAGTAACACACACCAGATCCAATGGCTGTCGCTCCTCCCCTACTGCTGACGGACAGACAGTACGGGCGAGACTCCCCACTGAGGATCTGAGAGCATCGGCTATTTTTGACCACAACTACAGCAGCTTTTATAAGAGGAAGCTTTAATGCAAACAAATTTCAAGCACACATACTCAGTGCACAAAACACTGGCAAGGGCCTCAGTCCTGCACGAGTAAACCAGCAACCAGAGCGATGTCAGGGGGTTTTAGTGACCCCAGGACTCTGTCCCCTGATGGCTGGCAGAGCTGACATCCTGGGATATGTCCTGTGAGCAAGAACACGGGAAATCATTCCAGCCCAGCAGTACGCTGGTGAGAACTGTCTGTCCACTCTGAATAATGAATGTGGTCTTTCTGTGCCCTGTGACGAGAGCTTGGCCAAGAGCAAAATGGGGAAGGCTGGTCTTGCAAAGCGGCAAGCGGGCAGAGAGACAGGACCTCTGGGAATGACTGCTGTATTGTCCCCACCCCCCACCCCCCATAGCTTTCAAAGACCAGACACAGAAGAGAATCTTGGACTCGCACTGTAAACACTCCCCCCACCCCACCCCCCAGTCTGCTTTGTACTTCCTGTTTGCATGAAGAGCCTCTCAGATAGACAGTGTGATTTGTCCCTGGCGATCTCTTTAATGCACTGAGGAGAGAGGCAGTGCCACGCCCAAAAGCTACAGAGTAATTCCAAGCCTTCACACAGCATTCGGGGCCTCTCTGTTTAATCATAAGAGTCTGTGATTAGAACAAAACAAAGGATGTCACATGGGTTCAGAAGACTACAATACCACAGGCAGGAGTAATCCATTCAACCAGAAAGCTTCTCACCAAAATGCCAGGCTTTAATTTATAATGAACTTGCTAAATTGTTTGCAGAATAGCTGTGCTGCGTATACCTTTTTACCTTTGGCCTGCAAAAACTACTTAAAGGAGCAGCTAATAGTACATATTATTAAAGTGGTTTCAACCCACAAGGTAGCTCCTTTTAGCTTTCACTCAAACCATAAAAGAAGTACCCAGGACCCCTATGCCTTCCAGTCATAGATATCACATGGTGATTTCAGCTCACTGTTTTCACTGCATCCAGGTCTGTGCTAAGGGAACCACAAGCTAGAGGTAGATAATTTACCTCAAGACTGTAAAAGTCCAGAGCAAGATTTTGTTTCAATCAACCAGTATAGAGAGTCACAGTAAGGGAGTACTCAACTTGTAGAATGAAACAAAATCTTGATCAGGACTTATATTCTGGACCTGAACTACCCACCTCTGCCAAAAGCCTTTCAGATACAATACAGAATAAAAAATATCAACACTATAAGATAAATGGGCACAGGGTACATACCTGTCTATTTTTACAGTCAAGGTTAATTAAAACCTTAAACTGAAATTTCGATATTATACTGCTACTGATGTTTAAGCAGCCACATATCACAATTTGCCGCTTTCAAGTTTTCCACTGCGTGCATGGATAGCAGATGAGCCATTGTCTTTTTTCCCCCATACAAATTTAAGGGTATCAACTCTATTCGCGAGGGGGACATTATGCAGCATGTATTCAGGACTGCCGGCCCAACCTTAGGAGTTTCAAAGAGCCTGTTGAGGACGTTTGTATGAACCACAGTCCGAAGGCAGCGTGAGACTTTTCCCCCATTGTGACAAGTCACCCTTGGCTATGAATCTAGACTACAACCGTGAAGAGCATCAGAAAACGATGTCAGCTCACCGCATCGCAGAACGGCAGCATTTATATTTACTTTTTGGGTTAGAGGGATGAACCAGCTTGCTTATTCCATACGACATCGAAAGGACTCGTTAACTAAAATTATTACGACACGAGAGTTCCAAGAGCAAAACCGAAAACCGATTTTTACTGCTCTTAGTATGGACCGAATACATCTGTTAAACTTAGCAAGCAGTCCGGCGGTGTATTAAATGAATACCCTCGCCGCTAGCTAGCGGTCCTCACGCGCGCATTAATCCTCGCGCGGTGGAGTTACGCTGAGGCGGTTAACAGGGTCTAACGGGTCGGCTAACAAGGCTAGCTGACCGTTCTAATAAGCCTGACATGAGATACAACGCCCAGAGTATGACAACCGTGCCAGAATGAATCTGCAAACAGACGTATGCGTGCCATTATTATACCGTTCCGGCTTTTTGCATAATCTAAACAAAGGACCATGATTTATTCCTCTCCGACGAGGCCCCGGATATCCGCGGTTGATACTGGAGTAGTGGTGCCTTGCGGGGGGCCTGGAGATAGGACATTCGGTTTTGTCCCGGTCTGGCCCGTCCCGTCACCGCCTCCCTTCCACCACCTCCTGTTTACTATGAGCCGTCCTTAAACCACTCAAGAAAAAAAAAAACAGTCCCCGGTCGCTCACCTCTCTTATCGAGGTCGTAACCGACCACGACGAAGTAGTCGGCAAGCCTGGCCATGTCGATGGTGCGGGAGATCACGGCGTCAAGGCCCAGTCGCTCGCTTTCCTTCTGTTGCTTAACGTAGTCCGTTCACATTCCGACAGCGGGGGAGACACCGCCAGCCACAGCAGCATCCTCCCAGCAGCGGCTCGCCGCCATACTGTCAACGTTCTCTCGGGCTGACAGACCCACGGAGTCTGCGTAGTGCAACGCAGGGCGGGGCGCCCGCGACCGGAACAACGAATCATGGCATATTACGGCCGGCTGGCAATACATTAAGAAGAGAAAACGAAACAAATATAATTTAAAATAACAAAGGGGGTGTCCCGTGTATGTATGGTGCCCTATATTTCTGTGAGTTCACGTGGATTTCAGAGACTGAACAAGGAAGAATCGATGAACCAATGTATCTGACGATGCCTGCCACGTTTTTAACATCCTGCTACTTCAGAACGTGTACTAATATATGGTGTTGATATGAAGTAATTTTAAATAGTTTTAGACCAACATTTTATACTTTTATTCAGGAGCCTTTTTTGCATTCGTTACCTTTTGTTTCTGTAATTATTGATAGAAATTACGTGTCATCTTTTGTTAAAGGTCCCTCGTAACTGTAAAATAACCCTGTAGTTTCAGTTCCACCATATTTGTCTGAATGGGTTCTGGAAGATGACTAATCTTAATTATGAATTAAAGAAGTAACGTATCCTGTTTGCGTATTGAATTACAAAGTGTGTGGGCTATTGGAGACGGAGTTAAATCTTACCCCCGCCCCGCCCCG
>JAABNY020000001.1:11407052-11427898 GCA_015164015.2 Brevimyrus niger
AACTGCCATGTGATTGGTTGATTAGATAATTGCATTAATGAGAAATTTAACAGGTGTTCCTAATAATCCTTTAGGTGGGTGTAGATGTATTATGAAGGTGTCTGTAATGCATTATAGATGACAGCTTTAAGTAAAGTGTTACTAGTAATTACATTCATTAATCAAGCTTAGCTGAGAAAGGAAAGGGTAATTTTTGAAGGATCCCTGGATTTATGCTGCAGTGTTGAAAGACCAGCTGTTGTAAAGTTCACTAGATGGCAGCAATCATAAGAAAAGAAATGCACTGCATCACAAACCACTGCACCAGGCCGCAGAGGAAGGTGGTCCAGCATGCTAGCGCAATTAACATTAGCAATTAGTGCTCCTGGTCTCATTTCACAGCAGCCACAAATCCGTGTTTCACAAATGAATAAAGGTTTGATCCATTAATTGATGTGAAAGCACTGCTTTACAATGCTTTGCTTGTTTCATCTTTAAAACTGGTGGTAGACATGTTGCTGAGCAGAGGAAATGAGCTACAAAAATAAACAGTTTATGTGCATTAGTGTTTAACTTTACTCTGCTGGGACCTCCATCTTTAGGGGCCGCCATAAATTTGCCTAGACAAATATTTACCTCTAAGAATACCCAAGTGTGAAAAGATGACCAGATCTCTTCAAAACATACATTCTATCATGTCTTAAGCGCATCGGACGAGAGGGTCTTAGGGCATGACTTGCTGGTTATATGCCATGAGCAGTTCCCCAGATGAATCATGGTCTGCTCTGCTTCTCAGTTATTGTTTATCAATGATGAAAGGAGCAGTATTTTGTATTTGATGGACCTGTCATGGTGTAAGATTCACCGAAACTTTTCTCTCACTAAATGACTTGAGACGTGTGAACAATTTTTTCAGCCCAATGCGGTAACCAGGTTAAACTGGGCACTAAAGGACTCACATATAACCCCTATACATCACACCACCACTTACCATTTGTCACATTTGTACTTTTGAACATATTAAATTACTATTTAGTAACGCTTTACATTAACTGCACCTTCATAATGCTTTTATATTGCATTCACAAAACGTTCAGTACGCCTTCATTATGTATTGATTGAGTATTCATAAAATATTCATAAACATCATGTATGTATACCTTAACATCCCAACATCCCTTAACAGCTGTAAAAACATAATAGCAAACATTATATAATAACAAATATTATAATTATACAATCATGTAATGTTTGTTATTAATGTATGTTAAAGCTGTTAAGGGATATTAGGATGTTATGGTGTACTTGCATGCTGCTTATGAATGTTCTATGAATACATTATGAATGCACTATGAAGGTACACTTAATGTAAAACATTACAGACTATTTTGTACATATTCTTTAAATATTACATATCTTGTGTGCCCTGCGATGGGTTGACACCCCATCCTGGGTCATTCCCTTTGTGCCCGTAGGTTCCGGGATAAACTCCGGACCCCTGCAATTCTGAATTGGACAAGTGAGTACAGAAAATGAATGGATAGATGTTTTGTGTTTTTGTTTGCACAGCTCAGGGAGTTGCTGACTCAATCTCATTGTGTTGTCATGCACAAAGATTTGAATTTTGAATCTCGATTAAGGTGCTGCTCATAATATTTTTTTCTATGGATGATTTACTTTGCATCCGGGGTGCATTACAATTGATGTGGATACTATAGGATATGACTGATCTACTACAAACATATCTGAGATCTGAGTCATACTGACTGTATACATTTGAAACCTTCCAGGTGGCGGCTTAGCTGAGTACCTTTGAAAAGCAGGGCCATTTTACATTTGCCTTTGTCACGCCCTGCTCCGGACGCTCCTTATTGTGTTCCACACCCACCTCATTACCTCCTGTTTCTGCCTGATTGTGGTCACCTGTTGCTCGTTCAGTCTAGCTTGTGTTTTGTATTTAGTCCGTGTCTCTGTTAGTTTCCCCAGATCAGTCATTGAAGTCTTATGTTTGTGAGTACCCGGTCTGTTTTTGTTATTAAACCCCGTGTTTTCTTGGAACCTGGATTCTCTCGCCTACCCTTCTTGTTCGCCACTCACCGAACGTGACAGCCTTTTCCAGAGTTGCTAATTTTTTATTTTTTATTTTTTTAAATAAGGCTTCTTGGAAAACAAATTGTTGAAACAATAGTTTTAGTTCTCATTTCACTGGTTCCACATAATGCTATTTAAAAATAGGTTCAACTAATCCCCTCTCCAAAACTGGAAAATTCCAGGGTAATTTTAAAACATTTTAATAGCATTTCTAGAATCATGTGACTGACATGTGGGTGATGTGGGTTAGATCTTTATTCTTTTGATACTTATATTCAAAGAGCATCACATCAGCATTATCCTTCAGAATGAGGACTAAAAGTAGATCAAACAGGGACCTGTTGTTTATTAGGTGGATGAGCAGCATGTATCACCTACTTGTAGATTGTAGATTCTTTATTTGTCACATGTAGTTATTGCTGCTACAACATACAATGGAATGCTTTTTCTGGCAAGTACACCGGCTGTGCTATACATACAAAGGAATAAGTAATAACATCACAGAATGATAAAGATAAGAAAATTAAAGTGCACATATATATATATATATATATATATATATAATACTTGGAGGAGACACTCATATTTTTGGGGGGTGCTAATTTGGAGCTTCAATGGATTTGCAACACTAAGGGACTTATACAAGCTAGGACAACCAGAGAGAAGTCTGGGAAATATCAAACTGTCGAGAGAGTATCAAAGACCATTTTTACAACAGAATAAACAGAGGTATGAGAAAGGAAACATAACTATTGTGACTGTCCAGGTATTGTTACATCAAATGCATTTTTCATTTTCCAACCATCCATCTGTTTTCTATACCCACTTGTTCTATAAGTAGATTGTCACCTCTTGCCCGCCATGTTCCCCTGACCTTCCTGTGTTCTCCCTAGCATGGTCCTAACAAGCCACACCTGTTACTCATTTGTCTTACCTCTCGTTCCTAACCCTCGTGTTGATCCCCAGCTACCTCTCATTAGCTCCTTCATTAGTCTTGTTTATATGTGCTTCCCAGGCCTGTGCTCCCCTGCCCAATCACTGGTGTCATGTCTTCTGTCAGCCTGTGGTTGTTCTAGCATTCTCATTTTGGTCCCTTGCAGTCCTGTTTAATTCCTGTTTAAGTCCAGTTCATTAAAATCCCCCTTTTTGTTTGGACCAACGCCTGCCCTTGAGTACTTTGTCCTCTTTTTCATGACATAGATCCTTTATATTTTTTCCCCTTTTATAGTTATATATAGGTTTATAGTTTTCAATAGCAATAACATTTCTTATCTTAAAATAATTCATCATGAACTGCCTGGATATGTTATAAACTGGACAGATCCATTGCTTCTGTTTGAGTTCTGATGAAACTGACTGCAGAAATAATACTTATCTTACTGCCGAAGATTTCATTTTTCACTCAGTGAACATCTGT
This sequence comes from Brevimyrus niger, assembly GCA_015164015.2. NCBI lineage: Eukaryota > Metazoa > Chordata > Actinopteri > Osteoglossiformes > Mormyridae > Brevimyrus > Brevimyrus niger. The sequence continues at coordinate 11,410,540 of JAABNY020000001.1, forward strand.
AATTTGTAAATCCCCTGGAGAATTAAAAAGGCCCACTGCGTTTTATCCACGCTTTGGTCCATATTAACAAAATTAGGTTTGCAGGAGATGGCTAAAAGCCATTGTAAAACAGTAATGCATTCTCAAAATGATCTCACCTTTCCCATATCCTCAAACACAATAGCAGGGCCACTAATGAACTACGTTGACTCTTATTTCATTTGATTGAATCTCACAGCCCTATTCAAAACATCTTGGCAACAGCCGTTGTATGGTGCTGGACTTGAGCATTATTTGGTTATTGCTAAGCTAAATGTCCATGAATCACAGGGCTCTTGTAGTGTGAAAGTGTTAGTGACTAGGTGAACTTAAAACCACAGGGAAATAGAAATTTCTTTAAAATGTTGTGCAATTGTGCATGAGTGCTATGAACAAAAATTGTTTGGTTTATGCTAAAACCAGCCTCTGGTGTGATATAGGTGACTTAGTACTGTCTTGCCCAGTTACAACGCTTGGCGTTAGAATTATATAAAAGCACAGAGTGAGATGGGTAAGAAAAAAACAATTTATATTAACTTATATTGTTAGTCCATTGTATTGTTGAGTATCTTGTTTTTCTTTGTTGATATTGTTCTGTGCATTTGCATTTAACAAATCTGTGTGGATTTTTTTATGAAAACAACAGCTAGCACTACCTTCCAGCACAATAGAGCATTTCACAATAGAAAGCTTTTATTGTCATTAAAGACATGGATGGCTCAATTGCTTAGACAAAGAAATGGATTTGGATACAGAAAAGACTTACTTTAATTATTGAATTCACCCTGGTACATTACATGATGTACATTATAACTAGTAAAACGACTTGCCCTATATTTTTAAATTACAATAATAACCCAGGGGATATTTTGGGCTGTATACCCTTCTGAAATGTTACTTGCCTATTCATGGAAAGTGTGAACACATCCTCACAACGCGGAGCGCCTGTCAGTCTACCTTTCGGCGCAGTCAAGTCGCATTCATAAAAATTCATCATAATTCAAGTACTGTATAATGATGAACACAACAGGCTCCGCCCACTCAGCATTTAAATGTCCAATGTGAGCGCCACTCTTTGCTTCAGAGGGTCCTGTGATCGTGGCCAAAGCGTTGAAGACCGTGTGAATATCTTCCTGAGTCTAATTGCGCTCGTACATATATCACTAAAGCAGAAGGTATCTTTCATTTTTTTTCCCCAATGTGTGTCTTGGTGTTGTATTAATAATGGAAAAATAGTGTTTATAATAATGAGTGATGTAAAGGCTGTGCGACCATTTTTTTGCCTTGTATAAAACAATACATAAACTTTGTTCTAAAGTGTCTTTTAAGTATTTGATTAATTCCAGAAATACTTACTTAGACTTACTTTTTGAGTGTGCATTACGTATATATTTATTTATGTACATACATTAATATTAAAAAAAAAAAACTTTTCTGACCTCATAGGTATCTTCAGATTTCACCGTACTTTTTCCTGGATATATTTGCCCGTCATTTTTTGGGAATTTTGTGGAATTTGTACGTTTTCCAGGTGGTTTATAAGACCCCTCCTTCCCGGGGGGTGTGAGAACTTATTCCACAATGCGATACATTTTCCTGGTTATTGCCTGTTGCATCAGCCTGCTCTCCGTGCAGCAGCTCCTGGCTTTACCTCTTGGAATCAGGCTTGAAAGTAACGACAGGTAAGAAATGGCTGGATTTTAGCTCAATGCTACTTTGTCCTTTATGCTGATAGGCTGATGCCGGATGAATCGCTAAAAACGCTCGTGAGACTGTGATTGTGTCATGAAAACTGTATTTAAAGGTGGTTTTCAAGGAAACGGAAAACAATACGTATATATTTCTTTAGGCATTACAATACTGGGTGCATAGCTTTTTAATAGTTGGATGAAGTTGGATAAACGCGGTAGAAATTGGGTATTTTGAGCGCTTAACAATTGGAAAGAAGAATCTGACAGTTAATGTAAAATAGTGGGGTGGGCATTGAAGTTGCCTTCTTTATTTTTTTCTGCGAAGTCGTTATGGATGTACAGTAGCAGATAATGTGTGTTTTTTGGGACCGTACCATATAGGGAATATTACAAGGTCAATTCATGACGGACGTGCCATAATAAACGCACACCACATCGCTACTTGAGGAACAGCTGGAAGTTTTGAACCAAAGTTCAAAACAAATCTTTACACTCATAATTATCAATTATTTATGGAAATATGGCAGTTTCACTGTGATGATTTATGTCTCTAAATATGCATAGTCATATTACAAATAAGGGCCGGAGAGAGGGGTATTCGCCATAATTGGTTATTGCATCATCTTAACGTTGTAGAAGTTAACTCTCCTTGTATACTATGTCGGCATATATAGGCTAATTCAGCTTCCCTCTGTACCCCGGGATTATTTTTTATATTAAAACGGAAGACCTGGCAACAATATAATTTACCTGCTGAACTGCGTGTGACGAATAAAGGGTAAGCAGAAAAAAATCATAAATGCGGGATTTCACGCAGTCGCAACATCCGTTTTAAATGAGTGGATCCGACGGGGTCTTTTCTGCCAGGTTTGATTTTAGCAGGATTTGGAAGATCTAAATGCAAATCACGCAAATTAACTGAAATCACTTTTATGTTGACCCTTTAGAATATATTAATCAGATTATATATTGGTTTTTCATATAACATACGAGTTATTTTCTTTATTAAAGTGTACTTTGTATAGCCTATTTAACTTTTAAAATATTAAGTCAAACCACTAAACATAAGTAGGCATCGCATCGTGCTGTTTCACCCTCTAAAATAATCACAGTCGTATGTTAGTTGCAGGAAAACTACCAGTAAAATCATCATAAACTGAATTAGTAAAAACTGACTTTCTGTATGGACGAGGTATGGTGACATAACGACGCGCTAGACCAGCGGCTGACACAGAGCTGCGGTATTTGCATGCCCTCTCCTGGCAGTGCTTGTAGTTAAATGTTAGTTTGGCAAGACCAAATGAGATATTTCCGCCTACCTAGGAAATGTAAAAATTCAGCACTGTCGAGATATGTCGACTCAGTTAACAGCAATAATAAGCATGATGGGGTGACATGGCGGTGCAGTGGTTAGCACTGTTGCCTCACAGTTCTGGGACCTGGGTTCAAGTAACATGTGTGTGGAGTTTGCATGTTCTCCCCGTGTTGTCATGGAGTTTCCCCCCACAGTCCAAAGACATGCTGAGTTGCTAAATTGTCCGTAAGTGTGCATGGGTGAGTGCCTGGTGTATGAGTGTGCCCTGCGATGAGCTGGCCCCCTGTCCAGGGTTGTTCCCTGCCTCGTGCCCATTGCTTCTGGGATAGGCTTCAGCCCCCCCGTGACCCAGTAGAATAAGCAGGTTAGAAAATAGATGGATGGATAAGCATTTGTAACACAGAAAATTTATGAAACCAGAATTGGGATTTAAAAACAAATGAGCATTTTTTTGTGATTTTAGGCATAATGTTTCAGTGAGATTTAAGGCATCTCAGTTTATATGTGAGGATCTAATTTAAAAAGACAAAATCTCTTGTGACATACACCACATAGTGTGTTTGGACACCGTAAAACTTATAAGTTGCGCAATTAGCTTTAGATATGAGTGACCGATTATTATTGTTTATCAGTGTACGACTAAGGAGGGAAAAGTTGTTGTGCTCCCCCCCCCCCAAAGCTCTTCTGACTATTCCTGAGACCTTTTACAGATTAAGGGACATCGAACAAGAGGCATCCATGAGACCATCTCAAGGCTGAGATGAGTAATTTCTTTTGGGGGTGGGCACGGTGGGGAGAATCACTATCCAATCGCCTCTGTGGTGGCTTTTGATCGGCTGCTTCCACCCCCTGGCATTTCACAATCAGTCCTTTGGAAGCCTGGGCCCTGTGCAGAGGAACATTGTGCCGAGTGGCTTCATGCTGAGCAGTAACCTGGGAAGAATTCTTGAGGGGCTCTTTTCTCAGCCTCAGTGACCCGCTCCAGCTTCTGCCTGCCTGGCAGAGCCCAGGACACGCCCCCACTGTGGCTGATCGGACCCCAGCAGCCCTGTTCTAGAAACTACTGCTTTCTGGGCTGTGCACAAACCTCCTAAACTAGATCTGAGGAGGTCCAGACATATGTTACTTTTTTTTTTTGGGGGGGGGGGGGGGGGGGCACATCCCACCCAATATTCAAAACAGGGGTGTTTGGTGTATTTTAAAAATATGAATTAACTTGCCTGGAAAATTTGCTCCTCATCTAACTTATTGACTGAGGGTAAAAAAAACTTTTAGCTGATGATTTCAGCTGGATTAGTAATAATTAATGCATAAAGTGAATATTCAGAGAGGTGGGTAGCCATACAATGTCATACAGGATAATGTGAGAGGACAGATTTGACTCAGTCACTTAATGGCTCTGTCCCGGTCCCCCCCAATATTGAAAACACAGCGACGCCCATGGGTCCAGAAGTCCTGAAATTGCAGGGTCCGATGAACACTGAAATAAACTTGCTAAAAATCACCCCTGGCAGAAACCTTCAGCTGCCTTTCAAAGGATGGTGATTGAGGGTTCTCGCCACAACAGAGGGAACCGTAACATTTTTTCTCAGCGCTGGAAGGTAAATGTGACCTTGTATTGCCCTATAGCAGTTGATTAAAACTCATACTTTGGATAGAAAGGGACACAAGCCAACTGAGCATAATGCCCTGCATGATAGCCTTTGAATAATGGTTGCAGAAGATACCTCCTTGAGTGGTTTGGTTATCTGCAGTGTCCATTGGAGTAGGTATGACCAGTTCTACTTGTAGGTTCTTCAGACACCAAATGTTGAAGCTCTAAGATATGGACAGGAAGGGGCAGCTGCTTCACACCTATGATTGGACTGTTGACTCTAAGTTTGCTGCAGTTTAACTGGTATCTGGCACTGATCTAAGGATCACGAATTTAACTCTCATCTGGCTTTCGATCATCTTCTCAACACTACCCTTGATATAAATGAAGTGATTGCACTTTATTGTAGAAATGAGATAGTGTTGGGAACAGCTCCTACAGACAGCACTACAGAGGATTACTGCAGAAGACGACATTGGAGTCCTTGAAAACACCCACATGGACAAAAGTACTATAACGAGCATTGATAACAAGGGAAGGGCATTTACACATGGAATGGAATGTCCCACAACTGTAGTTCTATAATTTTTGTCTATTAAAATGCAATTTGGAACAAGTTATAGTTAAAATCGCTCTTTGGTATAACGGCTGACTTACATGACAATGTGGTTGAGAGCGGCAGTGTTTGATGGGGGCCACAAACAGTACACAAAATAGCACCCTGGGAAAGCAGACTTGCTCCCTGGGCAAACAGAAAGCCGCAACTCATATAACTGGCAGAAAGGGGCTCGTCAGCTAAACCGAGCCGCATTCTCGCTGAGGCTAACAATTAGCAAAGCATGCCTCTAATCTAGGCGCCATGAGAGTATGAGTCCTAGGTATGCCAGATATTTAAAAAACGATAAAAACTGACATCATAAAAATGATTAGATGATTTTTTTTGTCCTTAGTAAGAAATTAACAGCTTTGTTTGAAATATTATTATTTAAGTATGTGGTGTTCTGGACCATTCTAAATTAAAGTAATGCGTTAAATATCTATATTTAAGATCTTTTTATTGGGCAATAAAAGAATGTTCCAGCTAGGGCTTGTTTGATATATTTATGTAACACCACAGTATGCAGAAGCTTGTCTGTATTGCAGCAACCTAAACCTGGTAACACTTTACTTGATGGGGCACAAATAATATAGTATTATGCTATTATGTATATATTAATTAACCACAAACTAAATCTTACATAGTGAACTCATATTAATTCATCATTAATGAATCATGACGCACCATTTATATCATGTAGTTCCAATATTTGTTCATGACTTGTGCATGATTTGTACTTCAGTAGTAGTTCAGGAGTTACTATTAAGTATTTGTGCTCCCTCAAGTACAATGTTGCAACTTAACCCTATCTGCTCAAACCCCCATAATTTCACCATACTAAATGTGTGTAACTGAGAACCTGTTTTGAATGAGACACAGATACAGTACTGTGGAAAAGTCTTAGGCAGTAAAAAGAAATTTTTAAAGCTATCTATCTGGGAAAATATATCTGGGAGAACAATTTAACTTTAGAACACATGCAAATTAAGAGTAACACAATAAAAACTAGTAAAAAACTATTATTTTCTCCAAAAAGTTAGATATCTAATTGGTTGACTAGAGGAACACTGCTTCAGTTCACAAACCTCTCCTCAGGGACACCTGGCTATTTTGTGTATTTGTTAAATTTCACCACCAGCTTACTTAATTAATTAACATAATTAGTTTAAAAAGTCAATGAGATATTGATTAGCTGTACCAGGTGTGCTAGTGGTCGAGTCAAAAAATACACGAGTGTATTGGAATGGCTATGCTAACACACTTTGAAAGGCATAATAGCATAATGTTACACCAAGATAAGGATCATTTAAACATCTTTTTCTTTGGCTGCCTAAGACTTTTGCACAGTATTGTACATAAAACACAAAAAATAAACTTCCTCAGGAACAGATCTGGATTTTCAGCCTTTTACCCATTGATATAGCAGCACATGCTTAATAAGGCTAGTTTGAGTTTTATAGTTTTATATATATATATTTTTTTTTCCAATTTTTTTTTTCCATTTCCTGAGCCTGGAAATAACCTGCCATTTTGCACTCATCTAAATCTAGGGTCATTGTGGTCAACGACAGCCAAGTAAGAACTAACCCCTGATGGAAAATTCCACCGTGGATTAGCTGGATAAGTCATAAATTCCGCTCTCGACTAACTTTAGGAGCAAGCCACAGAGATCAGACTATGGTGAAAAGTGCTGTTCTACTCAGAACTGTATGGGACATGGATACAGTTGACAACACAATACTGATAGTGAAAATTACATCACTGGTAAGCTATCCTCATTCGGTAAACCAACTTTATGCATGGAGAATGCTAAATCTTATGAAGTAGGAATTGTGGTATACTTATAATAGCCATTTTTATAATATGCCATTGTTCCAACAGATGCATCTGTCTGCTTCTATATTCGATGCTGCAATTACATCCAGTGTGGATGATTGCTTGGTGATATTTTCAGTAAGAACAGTACATTTCGCTTCATTTACCTTTGAAGCATAACAATTATCTTTACAAAAACAGGGATGCACTATGTGTCAGAAATACCTGCAGTATTAGAGCCAGCTGTAATTACAGTTATTTATTTATTTGGCAGTATTGTTGATGTCTATTGGCAGAATCTTTCTGTCATATGTATTAGCTGTGAAAGACACTGGGGCAGCGATTGACAAAAACCTCACATCCCAATAAATATTCATACATTCAAACTCAGGCATTAAGATGACCTCAGGCTATGAGAGACCTCATGCCGCTCAGCGAGGTTCCAAAAGTTGCAACGAGCTTGTCATTTTGCTCCCTTAAATCCCAAACTTAAACTGACCTTTTAATCCTAAGAAATGTGACTTGCTACTAATGCCTTAAAGTGAAAATATACCAAATTATAATCTGTTACAATCCAGGCAAACAGCATAAAACTGACACACCAAGTGCTGGTTTATCCTGTGCCAATTGAACAGACTTTACTTAATTGATTAAGAATGTCATTGTCTGAAAACGGAATGACTTCAGCCTGTCAGGGGTAATTTACTGAAAACCTCAGATAAAGGCTGACGAGGAGGCCCTTTGTAAAACCTGGTGCAACGTGGCTTGTCTTTAAAAATAAATGTGCAGAACGTCACATGTCACACCTGAGCTTCTGTGACTTGGTGTCACTACTGTTCAGGAACACACTGTGCGAATGATGAGGTCCCTCAGTTGACAGTGATTAGTGTTTGGACTGCAGCAGCCCGACCTAAATGGTAAAAGAACAGTCATCAGTGAATGCTTGTAAATGGTGACAAAAGACCAGTGAGGTCATTATTGGTACCCAGCGGATGGCATTCACAGTTTTGGGAAAATTATTGTGCTTTAAAAGAACATAGATGCAGTCCCTTCTCAGCAGGGGAGAGGAGATCAAGCTGAAGTGTGTGGTGTTCTTAAACTGGGCTAAATGTTGCCTTTTATCAGGGCTTGGAAAATAACGCAGTGCAGTTGTATCTAGACCTGTGGACTCACCACCTTGTTTTCCCATGAGGCAGTGGTACTCTGCCTCAAAATCTGAGAAATCAGTCTTTCTATTGTGCTGCTTTTTGATCCGATCCCTTCCCATGACACTTTGAGCTGTGGCACAAAACATTACAGGCAGCTAATAATTCAAATTTTGGTTCTGCTGGTTGGGGTGAAATCAGGTAACTGGCTCCTAAATTATCAGTTACCTTTTGGCTATGTATCAATAACAAACACTTTCTGTCCAATACATTTCCAGTTACCTTCTACTAAACGGACGACAGAGGAATTATTCTGGATATGTAGGGATGGGGAGAGGGAAAGCGGGCGAGTGGACAGTCAGCATGAAGCAGCATTTCTGAAAAATCTGTTATTTACAAGCGCAGGGAGCAGGCTGGCTATTTTTGTTATTTTCACACCAGTACTGGGCAGACGAACTCCACCCTTGGCTGACAGAACTAAACAACGCCAACGCGTTTAGCCACACAGTCTGGGCAACATTCCCCACCATCTAAAAATACTGTAACCAGGGAGCAGCTCCAGGGTAGTGTGACCCCACTGCAAATGTTTTACAGTGACGGCGTATCTGTCCAATCACTGGCATGCTTGGATCCATCATTTCCATGGGGTCCAAGACCTACTTTGACCAAAAGGCTCTTTTGTGGGAAACAGAATTCTCAAAGTATGCATATAATCTAAGCATGTAATTAAAAAAAACAAAAAACATTGCATTGCAGTTTTACCAAGGGTGCACCCATTCTGAAAGCAAAACGTCTGAAAGTCTGGCTTCTGTGGTCTGGATGAAGATATTTACAATACTTTCATACACATAAATAAGCAGATTCCATGTATTCCATGAACATAATGGCCAGCCTCAATGTTCCGCGAAATAGGAGTCGATGCAACAATCATTACGCGACTGTAACATCCTCACAGAAGCTCTGGAGCACAATGGGACTGATTATGTAACTCGAGTGATGGGTGGTCGCACTCAGTGGGCAGAGAGTAATTAGTGAGTATGAGAGACACAATGAGGGGATAGAACAGTAGGGCTCCATGGTGGGAGAAAGTGAAGCAGGGTGAATCATCAGAAAGGCAGGCCGATAGAGAGAGGTACTGAACTTGGCTCTGAAGAGGCTCTTCACTGCCCCCTTTAAAAAGCAGCCACGCCCTGCCCTTTCAGATCGACCTGTCTCCTTCAAGTCCCACAACCTATAATTTTTTTCCTCTGAAAATGACAGTCTGAGGTTGGCAAAGAAAAGTTTGTAATTACATGCCACCGTGGCCCCTGCACCCTGCATTTTAAACCGATGCTGTGGAATTGCCTTTATTGTCCAGGTTATTTTGAATTTCCATGACTACCTAGGTGTTTAACAGAGTAGTGTGAATTTTTTGCATCATGTAGTTTAGGTTTCATATATATATATATGGATTATTGTGTGGGACAAATATCATACTTGTTCTCACTGGAATATAAGTTCAATTATTCCCCAATGACAATTCCACGGCTCTTTAATGCCTGGAAGTATTATAGGACAGTTTGTGTTCACATTCTCTAATAGACACAAAAGCATCTTATACAACTAAATAATAAGTGCATTACGATATTGCAGCCAGTTTAAAACTTTACAACAAGTAGGCTTGCAAATCCTAGCACATCGTAACACCAGTGGCACTCATCACGGTTTCATCAAGGGGAAACGGCATATATGCGTATATACGCAAGTACGCCGTACTGGGCGATACCGATACTATCGATAAACTCCTACACAAACGTTGCCGCTATAGGTATTATTGCCGTTAATTCATTCTAAGGGCGGTTTTCCACTGACATAAAAACTGGTACCGACGCCGATTAACATCACAACACAAGTTGGAGCATTTTATACTGAATTTAAAAAAAAGACTATAATATATTAAACGGCTGGATGGTGTGCGATATTAATACCAACATGGCATGTTATGCAGATGCAATTCTTACAACGCTAGTCAGCTAGATTACGATCAGGCTTTTTCTTAAATTCAGTTATTTCTGTATACGGACATTATAGTGCAGGGAGTTAAAACTTTTTCACTTTGTCATATGAAAAAAAAAACTTAGCTAGCTATGCAATTTTAATTATCATCCCTTTTACAGATTATCTAATATAGGTTTACAAATCAGTTTAAAGTTTACCTTTGCTGATTTTGCACAAGCGCTGCATGTGCTCTCTCAGACTGTCATAATAATTTTCATTTTTGATGTTTAAGTCACTGCTAGACGGGTTTGTGTGAAATTTATGTTGAACTCGTTTTTTGCTTTAAAAATACCCCAACAATTATTACAATAAAACAATTTCGTGCTTGGGTTCTTATTTGTCCACGCATCCATCATTATTATTTTTGTTTTATTTGTATTTCCTTAATTCTTATTCTCAGATTTTTTTCAAGACATCGGTATGGCGTATGAAAGACAGGCAATTTGCATAACAAATCGACAAAGAAAGCGTTCAAGAACCACCCCAAAAGTACCAAAAAGTATCCCAGTTTGGCACTTTCGGTAGGCTACTGGAACTTTTGGTACTGTTACGCGACCGGTCAATGGCAGTCAATGGAAAAGGGGAAATATTGAAACTTCCATACCACAAGTACCTGTTGTAATGGAAAAGCACCCTAACAGGGGCGTTTTTAAATTCTAAACCCCCTTCTAAAATTCTAAATATCCCCCAATGATGACGACACTCCAGCCATCATGTGATCGCATTTCATTCGCGTGGGTACTTTTTTATATACTGTCCTCTCCAGTCTTCATGATAGATGGTGAAGTGTTCGAAAATGTAATGCTTATGGAAGCTAATTAATGACAAAGGTAGTTAATGCAAAACGTATGTTTAATTACACTAATAATAAACGCATTCCATGTAGTAATGCTTGAGCAGAAACGCACTGAATAAAAAAGCCAATTGATTTGAGTCTTGTTGGTGTAAATGGCAATACTGAAACTCAAGAAAAACATAGGGTGTGTATGTGCACCACTCTGGGGGAGAGTGCATCCACATGCCTGTAAAGCTGAGTCGAACTGGTAATGGGGAGACACGGCACATTAATGCATTAGGCGAGCCAGGGGTACTTCCATTATGAGTCACGAGTTTTACCGGCTGTGTAAACTGATCCCGACGTTCCCGAAGGACTGACAGTCCAATTCGAGAGGCCCATGGCTAATCAGGCAAACAGAGAACACCTGGCCTGCTTACCTGGTCATGGCAGAGTCCCTGTAAGAAGTCCCTAGACATGGATGCATTCACTCAGCTGGATCTCCTAATGGCCTAGATACACTTCAGTTTACCGTTAACAAAAAAGTCCCCACTCCATGGTACAGTCACACAATCTGTCCTTTGTTTGATCTGTGAATATTGGTATGGCCGCCGTTGGGGACTTCCAGCAATTACAGCATGATAAATTGTCACAAATCTCATGTAGTTTCATCCCGTTTAACTTTGCTTGTTGCTGACACCCATTACACTCATTAATGAAGTTTCTTAATGGACAATATCTGTTCATATCTGTGTCATCCTAGCATTGTGCACCAACCCTCTGTAAACAAAATAAGTTAAAATTAGGACAAAACACCATTTTCATGTTCGTCTGTTCATTCACAGGTGGAACGATCGTCAAAATATCTTGCCAGGATCTACAGCTAGCCCCGTGGATGCTAACCAAGTGGAGTCAATCAATGATGTTGATGGCTTGTTACGGAAGCTCCGCCTCCTAGCAACAAAGGTCATCACGGATCCTACCAACAGTTACCCGTCCCAGCAGGCAGCTGGTGAGAACATGCTGAGACACACAGGGTCGAGGGGTCGTCGCCATGCCCACAAGGTGCTGAGGGGTCACCATCAACCCCAGCTGATGCGAGTGGGCTGTTTTCTGGGCACCTGTCAGGTGCAAAACCTCAGTCACCTCCTCTATCAGCTCAACGTACAGAGCGGCCGTGAGGACTCATCCCCAATAAACCCAAATAGTCCACACAGTTTTGGATGAAACGCCAAACTGTTTCCACAGCAGACACACAAGACCAGCAAACACGCCAATCTACAATGCTTTATATTTTTGCTGCTGATAGTTGCTAGGGATTGATACAATCCACATTTTCCTATTCCCTAAAACTGTACACGTAGTGCCTTATTTTTCTCGAAAGCAGCTTATTATTGTTAATCAATGCATAATAATTTGTCCCTTAGGAGGTCATTCAGCATGATTTCGCTGAGTGACAGATGGTTTAGCTGTACCCTGATCCAAAAAAATGAGAGAACTGTGTGCTAAAATGCATGGTATCTCCAGGCTCACTCAGACAGGTCTGCTCTAAATCTCTACTTTATAAGAGCAAAACGTTTATGGACATTTAACCTTATGGCCTAAATAGATATTTATGTACTTTAATGAGACAATGAGAGCTTGTTAGGATACAAGTATCGGTATTCAGTTTCCTTTGTGTAATTTCACAATCAGGCAACTTTGATCTTGTCTGTGCACTAATGATCAAAACATGTAAGTCTTGAATGTGAATCTAAACCAGGTAAAAGCCCACAGGTTGGGTTCCAGAGTCACTAGCTGATCCTTTGGGTCGCGCTCCCCACCAAGCTACAGCGTCAGGTTGGGGCTAATCTGCCATGACTAGGGAATCAAAGGATCAAGGAAGATCTCCACGAAAGGGGAACCATGACTCTGTGTTGGAAACTGGACATTGATTTTCACCATAGGACCGAGGGCAGTGACTGGTTAATTCTCATGGTGGCCGCTCTTGGATGTTCTTGAATCCCGGAATCATGCCAGTTTTGCTGAACAGTTGAGCACAGTTTAGATGTGAAAGGCCTACATGCATGACCTGCAGATACCCAGTGTATTTGAGTGTGCCTGTCAAAGATTTAGCAATGGTTCTCTAGGACATTTCACCAAATATATCTGTCTATATTTTAAACACTTCAATAATTGTTATGTGCCAAATACGTATAATTTAGCATGGCATCAACACCGTGAGCTTTTATTGTGAATGACCACACTTTTACCAAACTTTCAATGGGAAGAATGCCAAATGCAACATCTATTCTCCTTATTTAAATATGTTTTTCCTAGTAAATGCTAATAGTTTTATGATGTGTATTCTGACTAAAAACTAGTACAGGTTTTCTTGGGGAGCGAAATGGCAAAGTAAATGCCAATGTGAAAATATCCTAAATCTTAGATGCTATAACCACGTGGCAGAAAACTCCAAAGGCATTAAACATTTAAAGCGCAGCCGGAGAGGATTAAACTGCTCATGTGATCCTTGGCACTCACTCCTTTTATCCCAAGATACCACTTAGGTCTTGGTTGACTGAAACGCTCTCATAGATTGTAACTATTTTATTTGATAATTTAACAGTAGTTATGTCACACATTTAGGTATTTATTTATTGATTTTACTATTCCATAAACCAGCCTAATAACCTAAAATACTTGATAATTTCATTTGTATTTCTTCTAATATGACTTTTCAAACCCCCCCTCCTATCATTATAACTGTATTGTCACCTGATTAAGTGAATTAAGTTCTTATTTTGGGAAGAGGACAACTGCTTGCTTATGGTTATCATATTTGTTTTCTTCGAGAGTCTTTAATTTGCATTGTAATGGTAAGTGCTTCTCTAATACTCTGTGGTACCTACAATCCGGATCTTGTTTATCAAATTTTCCTGACTGCTCGCATGTTTACTGTGTAATAGATCAAAACAGTGTCTCGTGGATGATAATTAAAGTGCTTCAGCATACCAAATAAAGACACCACTGGTTTCTGTATTTTGTAGACATCAGTGCTCAAGGGTTCTGAGTGGGTCAGCACAAGGGCTTTGATTTTTGTTCAGTCGAGCCCTTATATTTAAAAGGCGGTCCTGCAAAAGCTTCAGGATTGCAGCTAGGATCGTCTTTTTGGGGGCCTCATGAAACCATTCTCTTCCTCCCCTGTGTTTACGAAATGCACCACATGTTGGCCATAAATGGAGTTGTCATTCTGCTGTCATTATCAATGCATTATGCCAGAATGGGCAGGTGTTGTGCTGAACCTCGTATGCAGTCAAGTGGGAGTCTGTGTGTAACCGATTTGTCCACACTGTACTCTGTGTACTTTCATCCTTGTGATAAAAAAAAAAATCGTTTGACTGCGATATCGCGTGTGTATCATTCTGCTGGTGACTCTTCTGCATTTTTGTAAATAACACAATGTACAGGAATACTACCGAAGAGTGTCCGTTCACGTCGAAGTGGTACTTTTGTGCAATACTCACTGTGTCGTTATAACAAATGGTGAAATAAATGGATAAGATGGATAAAATACTCTCAAGATGTAAGGACAAAGGACACAAAGGAATGAAATGAGTATAGTGTCGGATTCTTATTGGCTGAAATTGGAGGGAAAATATATGGAGGTTTATTCTGCAAATGCCATCATTCACCCACCACTCAGCACCCGACTCCCTGATCTGCAGGCCAGCACATTACGTCTCACATGCTTTGGGAGAATCAGTCGCTTGTTTCAGTACCGACACTCCAGCACTTTAAAGCAAACATACTGTGTCTAGTTCCTTGTTTTTACGTGGTGTTATTAAATTATTAAATTAAGCAGAATCTTTTGTTTTATTTATTGCATTTAATATCTGTGTAAATATATTTTGAAAGGAATCCAACTCCACGCTGTACTTGACTTAGGCAGGTAAATGGCAACTATCATGTACATTGTTTTAATATGTAGGGTGTAATATTTAATAAAAGTATTGTGTTACAGAGACATTTTGTAAGTGTATATTTATATACCATACATTACTCCTTTTTCATTGCTCTGACAAGCAGCACCCATTTATGAATCCTTTTTTTTATTATTATTTTTGCATGCTGAAAAATAATTATGCTGGTAAAATCAACTTATGCCATCAAGGTTCATGGTTAATTTTTGCAGTCCATAGATTTTGACTGATACTGATTTTGTGTTGAGAGAGGGAACTGTATCCATTATTAATACATCTCTATAACCGTTCATCTAGTTCAATACAATGCATGACTTTGCAAAGTTTGTACTCGGCATATTAACCGATGAGTCCCTCCACACAGCCCCAGGTTTGCCACTGCCAAAGCAGCACAGACAGTCTCCTGTTTCTTTGCTGCAAGAGCGAAAACCCCTTTTACTTTCACTGCAAGCTATCAGCACCGATCTAGACTTGTCTCGCAAACTAGCCGATGGTGGGACACTCAATACGGGCCTTGTGAGATGTAGTGGGGCAAGTCCTTGTCTCATCAATGCTATTATAACTGTACTGAAGCCCCTTTTTCATTTAAGAAAGGAATGAGGCCCACACAAACACAAATATCTGCTGCAAAGACCCGAGCATGTAAGCAGGATTTTCGTGGAAACCATGAAACTATATGACAGAAAATCAGTGGGAGCCACACAATCATACAAAAGAAAGTCAGTGTTAACGGCAAGAATGCTTTCTGACAAAATTTACAACCAGTCCTGCTGTCATGTTAGAACAATTGCAGGTGGCTGTTAATGTGCGACCAGGAATGACGATGAATATTCATTGCTGGAGTGTTTCAAGCCTGGAGGTTGGAGAACAGCGCTTAGTGGGGTAGCCTTTGGTCCCCATGCCTTGTGTATCACCCTGGTACCTGAGATATCCGATAAGCCATGGAGCACTCAGAAACCATTCACGCACAGCTAACGTCCCTTGACTGATATGTCAGAAGTGCCACATGCTTTTGGCTGAAAAATAAAATCCTGAAAACGGCATTTTTCCAAAAGCTAGGCCTATATTTTTTGTGGAGCACTATGGCAAATCATAGCAGTAGTAACTTAAGACCATCACAGCTTGACCTGAAAAAAAGGTAAATATTCTGAAGTATATCACTATGTAGAGATAGTCGCTATCCTACTGAATAAAAGCCTTTGTCTGAAAAACATTCTGGCAAATCTTAGAAACATCTGTAGAGATATTTTTCATAATAACCTGTTTCATTCCATTACAAAGATGAGAATTCACAGATAATTAACTCTGACGTCTTTAAAAACACACACGATTTATTTATTTGTTTTTTGCAAACTTTAGGGTGAATAGCACGTGCCACACATCCACCCTGGTAAACTCCACACAGAACACATTCACCCTGTCCCGCACCCTACCCATGGGGCAAAAGGGGTGGGGCAGTGCCCGGCAGCCGTGCCCACTAAGATGGCTCTGTCGGGTGTGGACTAACTCCTACCTGGCTGCCGGCAATGACACACACACAGCTCAACATTCCGCAAGTTCAACAATTCTACAAAGATCCAGACTGATTTCTTGCATTAACTCATTAACTTAACGCTATGTAAGAATTTTAAAGATTTATGATTATGCATTTGATTATATGTTGTACATGATAGTGGATGTGCACAGGGAGTGGCATATTGAAGTCTGTTGTACCTGCTGTGTACAATGATAATAAAGACGTTCTATTCTATGAAGAGTTGAATTCACAACTAACATTTTCACTGACTGATTTGAAGTTCCATTAATGTTAGTTTTTCTATAATTGTTTTCATAATTTGATTTCTGCAATGTTCTTCTCAGGGGTCTCATTTGTCAGTGTATATCTGTGTGTCACTTTCACTTTCATGGCTGCATTTAATTTTCCATGGTTTGTGTTGGCAAAATTTTAACAGAATACAAATCTGTACAATATTTAACTTCCCGATTCATATATAAAACAGCATAAAAATAGCTTTTATGACCAACACGACATTTGAACACTATAACTAACACTATGGCTGTGGTCTCTATTGTGTAAATAAATCAACAAAAAAAACACAAACCTGCTGCCACTTCCCCCCCTCCCTGTGGCCCCTTTCTCCTTTGTCTGCACGTACCACTATGGCAGGCAATGGATACTTCACCACAATGGTACAAACCAGATCTTCTTCCCGATTTTCCCCGCCACCTTGAATGACAGGCCTACGTGACATCTCACACATGCTCACACGCTCCAAGACAGGAAACAGTGGCTCACGTTCCCCCCCCCCCCCCTCCCCCTCTTCCACCCACACCTGCCATTAAGCTGTGCTGTATTGAAAGTTGCTGCCGACTGACACAAACAGCAAGCCACTGCCGGGGCACGACTGT
>JAABNY020000001.1:11427929-11444742 GCA_015164015.2 Brevimyrus niger
TAGGGCCCAAAGCGCGCGCCCCCCCCCTCCCGCCCGGCACAGGGAGTGAGAGGGTGGGGGAGGTCTGCCCCAGTGTGGGAACAGGAATCAGTGCAGAAGACTCAGATGCTGCTCAGCTGGATTTAGAATCAAGCCCTGCAGTAGTAAAGGAGTTTCCCAGTGACCTTTTACCCATTTTACCACCTACAGTAAGGATTGGACCAAATATCTGGTCTGTGCTTAGCAAGGATATCAGCAGATTTCCAAATCAGGTATAATAACATCTGAAAAATGCAAAGCTTTGCACCCATTTTTAGACGAATCATTTGGAAGAGCACATAAAACTTGTCAAAAAAAAAAATACAAAGAATCACTTGGTAAAAAATGTTTTTTAATTGTGCCTGGCTTTCCCGACAAAGGGCGACCATCTGACCCACATCCCCTGACCTTAAATACACACAGGGTATGCGTTAGGCAAACAGATTATATTATCGATGGGCAGGATAAAGACAAGGTAATTCCTTAAAATCACTCGAAAAGTAAATGTAATCCTCTTCAAAGTACACAGCATACCGAAAGTGACGTTCGGGGGTGGGTGGTAGCCTATGTGCTACACGCTTCTTAAATTCACCGTGGCAAACTCTACAGACGAGGCATGTAGATGAAATGATGGCAAGTAGAATGTAGAGTATATTACATTATATAGAATGTAGAGATGTAGATGAATAATCCGTCTTTTTCCGTTAGAAAAATTAGCACAGTCCAAACGTACTTCAAAAAACAAAAACAGGTTCCTTCTTACTAACGTGTGTCGGCGATATGTGTTCGGATATGTTTTGAATAAACCCAGACAATGTGATTCGGAAATTCTGATGAATTAATTGTTGTTTCTGTTTTATATTAATCGTCGCTCTTGGGTCTCAGTGTGAAAAAATGTTGGAATTAGACGTTTCAAATCATTTCAAAGACTGTCCTATGTGTGTTTTTGTTTTGTAACTGTGAATTGGTAAAACGTATTGGTTAGAAAGTTTGAAATGGAATTTAAAAAGCGAGTATAATAGCTCACTTGATGAATCTCGGGCTCAGGGATACCCCGACGCAGACACAGATAATCGGGCGCAACAAGCTAAAACTCAAGGACACAAAGCAATATAGGTTTGTAAAATAACTTTGTGTAGTGTCGATCATTCAATCCGCACATTCATCGTTGGAAAGTCTTCGAACCTTTACTATGCCGACGCCACATTCTTTCCCGGTGAGACACAGGAGTTAAACCATACACAAGGTACTATGGATTTCCAGACACAGCTGTTTTCGTAAAATCGGGAGGAGGAACACCGAAAAAAATTGCTGAGAAAAAAATCGTTTGCCATACCGCAGTTCCTGAACTAAACAGTTTTTTTTGGTCAGGAAGTATATCACGGGCCTGCATGGAAACATGACAGCAGAAAGGTGTATACCTATACACACATAACACAATCACAGAGGAAAATCGCGTTAAATTTTAATTTGATATCTGTAAAAAAAGACTTCATTTAAAGCAAATCACAAACCTGTCTCGTTAAGTCCATTGGTTATGTTATCTATGTGATCACATAAATATATTCTACATTAAAACAAACACGTTTACCAATTAATATTAATTTCCTAATGGCGCTAAAATGTTTTTAAATTGTTACTACTTAACTGTTTAGCATAATGAAAAAAATACTAATTTACGAATTAAGGGGCAATTAAAATCAAGGTCAATTTAATCAATTCAGAGAAAACACAAAAGTGGCGTTAGAATGAAGAAGTAAACTCTTAGCAACACACTCTAATTGATTTCAAATGTAGCAGAAATGTGTAAAAGGACGCTTATCCCGTGATGGAAACTGCCCATTTAGGATAACGGAGGCTAGACAGTTACGTCACCCAGCCGCGGGGAAGCCCGGCGGAAACTGCTGAGCGTGAGCTCAATATCCAATTAAAGGAGCATTAGGTGTATTATAACCCAGATAATAAGCCACGCACATTGCATTAAGTTCTCAAACAAGGTGCTTTTCCTTAATATCTGTCAATAAATCCGACTGATGATGTTCAATAAGTGGAAACTGTAACCAAGAAATGACCACTACTATTTTACAATTCTCATCACTATCATTTATTTTATCTATGAAAAAAGCCAAACTTTCATAACAAGCTAGTGCTTCGATATTTCGTTCGGTCTGCGAGAAACCACTGGGTGGAGCCAGAATAACAATGTTTTGTATGTAAAAGGTCATGAAAGTGTGACATCTACTGGCGGTCGTGCATATCTGTAACTAGTCACCACTTCCCATTCGTGAAAGTTAAAGGGCGGAGGCGAGCGTGAAAATTTGCGAATACAACATTCTTCGGGGGAGTCACCCTTGATAGGATGCTGGATCATCACAGGGCACAAATGTGCGAGCAGGCATGCATGTATGCAGACACACACACATCTTCCTCAACTCATTAATTTCTCAGTGCAGGTTATAAAGTAGATTCCAGTATATTACTAGGAGTTTCAATCCCAATCATCCATCCCGAACGGGGTGGAAAGCAAGGAAAAAAATGCATCTGGCAGTCTTAGGAAGCTTCATCACAGAAATGACCTTTTTGCAGTGCTTAATAGGACTTAAATACTTTTGGAGTCAATGAGGAACTGCACATCAGCAATCATCATTTCCTTCCCATTTCCTAAATTGCAAAGAGTGAACAAATATGATTAATGAGAGGAGTCATTTTTCATTCATATATAACTTTTATTATATAAATACGTGATCAAAACCATTAAAAATATTTTTAATTTTGCATATTTAACTATGGGGGAGTTGTAGTTAGCAGTCTGGGGTAGTACATAAAATAGTTGCTTTAAAAGAAAATGCTTATGCATAGTAAAAACTTGGGAAAAAAACCTCACGATAAATCCCATGTTAGTGAAAGAAGACCAATACCAGTGTACAAGACCTCAATCAGAATAGCCGGACTTTAACAGAATTGGACATGATCTCGGAGCTGTTTTGACCACCCACTCAGCCAGCTAGGTGGCACTTCAGTCACAGAATGACTTCCCATCTCTACCAGTAACACAAGGTATTTGGCGCCCAGGGCCAGCAGATTAGCTTATCTACATCCCAAAACCCAAGAAGGGATATAGAATGAACCCAGAAATGCAGCACAGCAGGTGGCTCAGGACTGTTTTCAACAAATATCATATTTGTTAATAATATTCTGTCTCATGCAACCACAGTGTGTTTGTTACAGCTGCTACATAAAATCCTGAACCACAGTGCACATCCATGAGAGACCCAAGGCAGCATTGGACTTTGCCACCCTGCTGATGACTTCAGAGTTAAACGAGGAGTCCTTTTAAAATTTTAAGCCGATAAAAATCACATGTGAAAGACGTCAGCACCAGGACTGATTCACAAGCCAACTGAAATATTACACCGTTTCATTTAGTCACCAAAGCTAAGAGGTTAATAGGTTTACCCTCAGAACTCTGTTTTATAAGCCAACAGGACACTTTCATCTTCTCTCTCACAAGTACAAATGGCTGTTTACACTATATAAAGTCTCTTTGCTTAGCAAGTTCAACATTTTAACATTGAATCCTTAGATTCAATGTCGTTTCAAAACCTTGAAATACTTAGCAGATGTTTTCTCTGACATTGTAGTTTCTTTTTATTCCCAGCCATCAAAAAACATGAAAATAATACTTTGCTTTGGTGGATCTACTAAAAAGGAACCCATAAAAGTATTAGTCCAAACCACTGATACAATGTAAATAGGACCACTGGTGAAACCTGCCCATGGTGATAAGGATTTCGGTTGTTTCATGCATCAAGTTCATACTTTGACAAAGACGACGACAGATTTTAAAGGGCACGGATTTTGCTCCACCAGATAGCGATTTGAACACACTATCAACCTGATGCATCTCAAGATGTTTCTAAAGCACAGCATCAAAAAGACCATGCTGCACATCGATTACAAATGCACAAATATGAAAATCTTCATGTGTCTGGCAAACTGGAAAGGCCTTGATGCTCCAATCACAATAGCTTAATGACGAACAACTTCATACACTCAAGGTATCTGGGACAAAAAAAAACAAAACAAACTTATTACAAAAGAATGTGTAACTTCTGAAACAGGAGAAAGGTGAACTCTGTGGTTCCAGCAAGCTGGACTAAGAAACTAGGTCGCATCTTGGTGGAAGAGAGCAACACTATGCGAGAAAAATGCAAGTGTTCTCTCAGAAGGAAGAGCACAATGTCAAAGAACATACTTTCAGTGGAAATACAAACTGCATGGAAAGTAAGCACAGCATTCAAGTGGCAGTGGGTTTGGGGAATAAGCACCTGAGAGTACCCACTGTGTCAAGACAAAGATATGGGCAGGGTGACAACTCTTCCTTTTATTTCGAGTTGTTATCCAAATCCTGCGCCTTCCCCTCCTCCTTGTGGCCAGGAGAGAGGTCCTCCTCTTTTTTCTGCACATGGCCCTTTTTTGACCTAGGGGGTGCCATTTCCTTGGGCTTCCCACTGTTCGGCTTGGAGGGGACAGACTTGCTCTCCTTGGGGGTCAAGGAGAATAGTGTCTTGAGGAGGCAGATGGCGGCTCCAGCGCTGAAGAGGGACCAAAGCACGAGGGGCCCTGACATAGTGTGGATGTGCTCCCTGACGAGCCTCAGGAGCCAAGGGATTGTTGTGTCTGAGTTTCGACGGGTCAGGCCTTTGTCCTTCGCAGAATGTGTATGTCAGTACCACATTATGTGAAACACAAGACTACTAAAAACAGCCAGTAAAACAGTCCCTAAATATGCATTTTCACAGACAATATAAAGCAATAAACAATATGTTGATTATGTGACTGATCTAAATTATAGTTTCCCAATCTGGTCTTCAGGGACCTGCAGACGCTCCACGTTTTTGCTCCTACCAGGAGCCGGGAGGGAGCAAAAATGTGTACTGTCTGGCAGGGAGCAGAAACATAGACTGTCTGCGAGTCCCTGAGGACCAGGTTGGAAAACACTGTCCTAAATACCAATGACAACATGACAGGATATGCAGAAAGTGTCTGTAGAAGGCAAAGAAAGGTTTTATTTGAGGACTCCCCTTCCTTCCTTCCCTTGGTTATGTCCATTCTGTCACACAGGTGCATGGACTGCTACTTATTACACAGACTTTCCAACTAAGGTGCTGAAGAAATTACCCAAGTTGACACATATGGAACTGATCCCTATAGAGTGTAGCAGTTTGAGGGCTGTTCTCTGGTACCTTCAGGCCGTACTGTGTGAGAAGACCATCCAGGAAAGGGTCTCCCAGGTGCACGATGGGGAAAAATTCCTCTACATAGCGCCGCCTCCAACACTGCTGGGAGAACCACCTGACAAGAGAGCAGTAAGCTTGTTTATGGTCTGCAGCTCATCATGACAACCGAGACGTCTAGTCTCAAGTGACCAGGAGTCCATGGAAGTACAGCAGACGGGACCGTGCACCCACCCGTTCTCCTGGGCATCTGTAAACCAGTATTTGTAGAGGAGAGCGCGGATGAAAGTGGGGGGCTGCTGCCTGAAAGGGTACTTGGACTCGTCCACCTGGATTAGGTTAATCACTGGACGGGAGGAAGATGTAGAAGGGTTTTAATGACTTGAGGAGTCAGACTGACTCCTCTACTGCACTACCAGTACCCCTTTCACCTTCCCTCCTCCATCTCACCATCCTTCTTGCCCTGGAGCAGTCGGTACACCAGGCTGGGAAACCAGGGGCTCTGGGTGTGGGGGCCAAGTGCTGCGAACCACATCTGCCAGTCCAAGCGAGGCTGGTGGGGTGCCACGATTGGCTGTGGACTGCTCACATTCCCAGGTTTGTACATGAACTCGATCTCCTATTAGAGGAGGGGTAAACCGGTTACGCTGCACTACCACAGCCAATCATCCACCAATTCTCTTTGAACATTATCTAGAGCTGTGTTTCCCAACCCGGTCCTCGGGAAACCCTGCACAGTCCATTTTGCTCCCTCCCAGCTCCTAGCCAACCAGGAACACCGAATACCTGGCACAGGCACGTTGGGAGCTGAGAGGAAGCAAAAAAGTGGAATGTCCGGGGTTCCCTGAGGACTGGATTGGGGGAAACACTGATCTAGAGCAATGGTTCTCAACCTTTTTTGCACCGCGACCCACTTTTTACCATGCCAGCTCAGTTGTGACGCTATATCATGAATAGCTTTGTGCTAGTTTTGCACTAAGCATTTGCAAATCCAAGACAGGTATATATAGGTTAATTCTAAGAGTGGGGCTGAAAAATCTGATTGTGGATCAGCATAGGAGCTTGCTGATTTTAAAATTTCCAACTCTGCCTCACGACCCTTTAAGAACTTGGGTCACAACCCACGGGTCGAAAATTGATGGATGAAGGACACATTGGGCAGAGAACATCAGTTCAAAGTTCTGCAAAACAGACCTTACCGTCCAGGTGTTCTTGTCCATGCTGCCCTCAATCACCACCTCAGGCCGGCCTCCCACCCCCGTCATCCTCCGGAACAGGCCGTAGGAGCCAACCAGGTGATAGCGGTCCACCGCACTGTAAGCCTTATGCAGTTCTGGCCAGAGGTTTCCATGAGAGTCGTACTCAATGTAAGTGTACGGCACCTAGCAATGAATTGGAGCAGTTACTGTAGTGCCCATTCCAAAAGTTTAATTAGGAACTTTTAAGAACATGATGCCTATAAATAAAAACCATAAAGAGACGAAACAAAGTACTATTGTGATGAATGAGATCCTGTCCAAGTCTGTACATAAAAAAAGAAATAACATGGACATATTTGCACTAAACTCTTTGAAGACTACAAAAGGCACGATAAGCTTTTAGCTGATCACTACATCTCCCATGATGCTAAAATTAATGACAAGTTATCCTGCATTCAATTCTCTCACAGTTGGAAGTCAGATAAAAACATCAGGAAAAACCTTGTGGAAAAACGTCACTTCCTGTCGGAAACACACCTCCTTTTTAAAGTTATGTCAAACAGAATTTGTTGTACAAGATTTACTCATGTCGTCATTTCAACATGGCAGCAGTAATACTAATTTTATATTACAAAATGTTTATTTTGTTGAACGTATTAATAGTTATAAATGTAATTGCACGCGATTGATTTAGAGAATACTATGTTATGACCGTAAGCAGTATTTTAGCCTGCAATATCAGATTTTTACCAGATTTGTTAGTGTCTTTTGATTGTTTGTAGTTTGTTTACCGCTCGAAAAAATAATATCGCTATGGATCTACTAAAATATTGTAAAGTTTGTGGTTTGACTAATTTGTGTCTTGTTTGTCTCTTGGAAAAAAAAGAATCTCTCTCCAAATCTGCTAAAATATAAAGTAACAACGTGCAACAACAGCATTTTCATGGAGGAGACCATGTTTGTTCCGGGATGTATAGCTCAAATGAGGGGTTGATCGGACGTGATGTACCTCGAAATTTATAAATTCGAAGAGGTAATTGAATGCACCATAAGTGAAGCATCCCAGCAGCCCCCGGGTCAGAGCAAGAGGTGGTTGTGAAAATGCAGAAGACAAACCAACAAATCTCACCAAACTGATGGCAAACATGCCAGCAGCAGCTGTGGCAAAGATGGCCCACTGGACAGTAGCCCAAAGCTTCCAGAAGAATCCTTGAATGCAGGCACATCTAAGGTAAAATGGAAAGGTGGGAACATTATAGTTGTAGCAGCAAAAAGATACTAAAAAAGCAACATAATCCCCAGCAGTCAAAACGCCCCTATGACGCATATGATGAAAAAGAACTTGTACAAATAAGTAGACTTACTTATACATGGCCGTGACCACCTCCCAGGCAAGTGACAGCATGCCAAGCCAAATACTGGGAATGGTGACCATCTTCAGAAAGCTGTTGAACTGGTGGTAGGTAAATTCTTGAAAGCAAAAAGACACGCCCTTTTTGAGTATGATGGAACCTCATGGGGACTTAAGTCAACAAAGAACTCGACGGATGCAAAGACCTGTTTTCGAAAACACACTCTTCTTTTCCCAGTTGATCTCAAGCCCAAAATACAGTGCAGTCCAGTAGAAGAATACGCCGTAGACACCCAGTTCAATCATGAATGCTGTCCAGGAAATTGCAGCTTGGTACCCGGCTTTGAAAAACAAATTGAAAACAGCAGCATTGTACTATTAAAGTAATTAAATAACACTTTGCAAAACAACAGCATCAAACTGCTAGCGATCATCAAAAGGCCATATATTATGTAAATTGATCGTTTTTTGCCAAGCCTCCAGAGTTCTTCAGAGGCCACTGAGTAGTTGATATGGGTAGGAGTGGTATTAATGAATGGTAGCCAGAGATCTAAAAACTCAAATGTTTCAGGAACATCTGTAGTTGGTTAACTTTACTGCACCATTGACATGTAACCAATCATTTAAAAGAGAATTAACATTTATACAAATGAATGACTATAATTCAACGCTGTCGCCTTGTGCACGTAACGCATCTTCCCATAATGGCCATAAAGGCAGGTAAACACCAGCGTGAATCAACATCATGGCCAATCAAAGTTGAGCTTATGGACCAATAGGATGTCTTCTGATTTCATTCAAAAGGTGTGTCCCCCCCTCTATGGGTGGGCCTATGCTATCTGCTGAAAGTCTGGCCAAGTTTTCCGTTGGCATTATGCAGTCAAATCTATGATGCTTCCTGGTGAATTTAATAAGAAAATGAAATATTGTTTGTATCCCTTCCAGCCAACATCCCTTAAATAGTAAAACCCTGCTGAGAGAAACATCTGCAGGGAGCTGATAAGCCTGATTAGAAGCTGTTCTACTAGAAAATTTGAATCTGGCTTTCCTGCTTGTACATTTCTCTTTCATCTTCTTGCCACGTCTCAGCCAGAAGTTCACATGGTCATCATCCAGCAGCGAGAAGCACAGAACGATGGTGAGCAGATTGAAGAAGTTGTAGTTTCCTGTTAGGATAATGAGCACTTGTAGCAAAACCTGGAGTCCGAAACAGTGAAAGCAGTCGTGCATCAGTTTTACCAGCAATACAGAGGCAGGCCACTACCAAGCAATTAGCACCTGTATGTCCGAGACTAAGAGGAGCAAAGACCTAACACACCTGCACGTAGAAGGCAAAGATCCTCAATCTCCTAATGGGAGCGAAGAAGAGGAAGGGGACGGGGATCTCGATGATGAAAGTGCCCACAACGCTGAGCTTCTGAAACCACATGGGGAGTTGGTGGGCGTACCAGGCCAGGGGTGAGGGGATGCACTGCGTTTCGTAGTGATATGTCAGGGCTAGCACACAAGGTGAGACGCATGCACCGCCAGGATGAGCAAATCCAACTCTCAACTAAGACCGAATCAACTATTCAGGAAAACCTGCACCTAACAAGTTGAACTACATGAAACCCATCCCCGACCATGGCCGCTATGGGTGGAGCTCCATCCACCTACCAGTGAGGCCCCACCAAGTTGGGCAGCGGCTGGTGAGCTTGACGACCCCGGAGGCGAACATGAGGCGAAAGAGCAGCCATCGCACTAGCCAGAAGGTGGTGGCGTCATGGTGTTTCGTGGGGGACCGCGGCACCAGGTTCAAGGGGGCCACGAGGATGGCTAGAAACCCCGCCTCCAGCAGGAGACTGTCCCTAGATCCATGGGAGAGGACACAACATGACACGGGCTGAACCAATGCAAGAAGGGTTGGGGTGGGCCGGGGTAGTATGTCAACAGAACACTGCATGCTCCACTTCCCAGCCTCTTAGCCGACATCTCTCAACAAGCAGTTCACCACAGGCTTGCAGTGCGTGGAGGTAAGAAGAGCAGAACTGCATTGCAAGCATGAATCAGATTCCACATTCAGAAGGACACGTGATGAGTGGGTGGGTGATAAGCCAGTGTGTCCTACAAAAGAGTCTTCAGGGATTTTTCCACTGCACCAAGTACCATACTAGGGCAATATTAATATATATGACTCATGGGCCATAATCAACAGGTTTTTAATAGAGGCGAGTAAATATTTGTCCGCACGCCGACGTTTTGGTACTATGCAGATATTCACTTATGCCTACAGCTTGGTAAGCATATTAGTAGTGCACATAAAATATTAATGTTAAAGTTAATAATCTATATAAATTTGGCATATACTTGTTTGATAAACATGTCAGACTTTAAACTATAAAAAGTACTGCCAGACCCCCAATGTGCTCCACTAACCAAACTTATTAAACAAAGATAAGCTGAATTTATACAGATTAACCTTTGGACGTCACTTACCAAAACTGTGGGTGTAAACGTCCATATAGTACCAAAAAGCTGGGGAATTAACTTTCACTAAAACATTTAATGCATGCACACTCAGACAATCATTTTCATCCATTTAAATCACAGGTGTCAAACTCCAGTCCTGGGGGGCCGGAGACCTGCACGCTTTTGGGTTTCCCCTCATTTAACACACCTGATTCAACTCCTTGTGCTAATTGCCACACAGCTCTTGAGCTGAATCATTTGCGGTGGAACAGGGAAAGAACTGAGCTACACAGGGCTCCGGCCCTCCAGGACTAGAGATTGACACGCCTGATTTAAATCCATTCAGCTGTTTAAATCACTCCTAGAGAGGTTTGTGAAAAATGTATTGAACTCCTTTTTTATGCTTTAAAAATATCTAAACATTTATTACAAGAGAATCACATCATAATATATGAACATTTTCAAATACAATGCTGCCGCAGTATATTATTCAAAATATCTTTTTAAATTTCTTGTACCAAAGTACTCATGCTGCTTTAGTACTGGAAATTTTAGTAATGGTATTAAAAGTTACTGGAAAGGGGAAAGTACTAAAAGTACCATGTCAAAAGTACGATACTTGGTGCAGTGAAAGATCAAGCACTAGAAGGTGGACACCTCTTCCCTGCTTTATTGCACACTCACGTCAATCAAAGAGTTGAATGACAACTGTGAGGCCATGTTCCATTGTACACAGCATCCAAACAATATTTCTGGGCATTTTTACATTAATAAAATCAGTCAGTGCCTTGGTCTTAGACTGAACTCATAACCCTAAAACAGAAAGCAAGATGTTAGTGTGTGCACGCTCACACACACTTTTCTGTGTCTACATTCATATGAACTAAAGCAAAGTGGTATGAGATATACTGCATGTATACAAACATGTTAGTTAGCATGTGAGTGTCTTGTGCAAAAAAAAAAAAAAAAACTTACCACTGGAAGTACAGAAAGACCTGACCAACCTGAAAAAGAAAGTTATTAATAAAAAATACACAAAAAAACATCTTAGTAAATCATTTGTAGCTGGCATGCAAAAGAAACCAGTATTATTGTAAAAAGGACTAAGACTGCTAGCTGGTTACTTTGATAAAGGAATGCAGAGTATTTAATTTAATAATCAGTCATTAAATATAATATAAATGCAGTGTATGAAATCACACATTTTGTGAATCTCTGCTGTGAAACAATCATGGGTAAACCATGATCTGACTAAAAGTGGACACTGCACACCTGGCCGGGAGGCTGCACACCTGGTACACTGAGCGGTAGAGGACCCAAAGGCCGAAGAACACCAGGCTACCCCTCAGCGGCTCCAGCAGCACTGCCCCGAAGGCCAGCGTGGCCCCCAGTAGGCAGATGAGCTCCATGCACTGCTGGGTGTCCAAGGCCAGTTGGGGCCCCAGCCACAGTAGGGTGGGAGAATCTTTCAGCTGCTCCAGCAGCGACTTGCCCAAATAGCGCATTTGCCAGCGTGCTGGTAGAATTCCCTCATTCCCATAGAGACCTGAGTCAGGGGTGCAAGGGAGAGAGGGGCGGAATAAGATCAGTTTATAATATAAAAAACTGCACTTTTAGGGCTGTGCAGATCAAAATAAACCAATTTTCCAGTCTATTCATGAGTGATTTAAACATCAAAAATGAAAATGATTAGGAATGACTTAAAGAGCGCATGCAGAGCTCATGCAATAGCAGTGGCAGTGAACTTTAAGCTAATGTTAAACATACCAGATAATTCTGAAAAGGAGTAGTCAAAGTTGCACAGCTTACCAAGTTTTGTTTCCTATAAACGTATCAGCGAAACAAACCCCACGGCCTCTGAATTTTATAACCAAGATTTATAAATACAGGAACTGTATTGAAAAATAACATTGCTTATGAAAGTATGCAAGTCAGAATTTCAAGTTACAGTCAAACCTCGGATTGCGAGTAACTTGGTTTGCGAGTGTTTTGCAAGACGAGCAAAATTTTCAAATAAATTTTAACTTGATAAACAAGCGAGGTCTTGCAATATGACACGTGATCACAACTGAGCCAATGGTTCTTCTCTCTTTCTCGCTGCGGGATTGTGGGTAATTGTCTCCCATGCTCAGTCTTAGTCGGTGTGCCTCACTCGTATAGTCAAAATTTAGTAGAAAAGCACCACTCGAAAAAGGGTGTAGCAGTGCGAGCGACAATGCAATGTCCAAATCGAAAAGAAAGAATCAAAAAAATCGAGCGTCAAGTATAAATCAGCCCTAAGGGGTCACAAAATGCAACAACGAGGCTCTAACAAAAATAAACAGTATCATTATTCATCACCGTATTATCACAGTGATGCACATCATTTAGGTAAATGCAATTTAATGAACAGCATTTTGGGATTCCTGATATACATGAAAGATGCTTTGACACTGCAGTAATGACACTGATTCAGAGCACAGGCTAGTTCTTTAGCTAGCATAAACCTCCAGTCAATTACAGCCAATATCCTTCCAAACAGCAGTTCATTCGTGACTGCAAAGCCAACAATCAGATTCCCACAATCACGTTTGTGCCAGGTTTGTGCTACAGTCCAACAGCCATTTTTCACTTTAGCACATAAAGATTTCACAGCTAGTTACTTACAGAAAAACAATAGGTAAAATGAATAAGTAACCACTGTACTGCTGAATTAAACATGTGCATGTGTGAGTTCAATTACTGGACATATACACTTGCTTAATTCAGTGGAGGAAGCATTCTGAAACGGCAAAAGCCAGAGGACAAGATGTGGAATATGATTGGCAATGTTTGTCTAAAAAAACCAAAAAAAAAAAAAACAAGATTTATCAAGCATTTTGGTGAAGGCACCAGACGTGGACAGATTTATAGATTAACTAAATGATAAGTAAATTAACAGAAATAAATGTACAATGATGGAGACACTGCACAGTAATTATTTCTTATTGCCAATTCATCTGAAGTTACAGTACAAGTCATGAGTGGTGGTCAGGTACTACAGACTAATATTATGGTACCTTAAATTATAGCACCATTTGGGACAATATGGCTTCATAATAATCAAAATTGGAAAATGGATCAAAGCAACACGAAAGTCCTGCCAAAGGATGGATAGAAACATTATCTATATCAGGGCTCTTCAAATCTGGACCTAGGTTCCAAATCCAGGCCTTGTTTTCAGTTCTCTCAGGTAGTTAGTTTATTAATTACTGATTCTGATTGGTCAGAAGCTTCACACCTGGCTCACAGGTAAAGGAAGGCTTAAAAACCAGCAGTGCTTGGACCTCGAGGACCATGATTTGAATATTAGGGATCTATATCCTCATTCAACACACTTTTATATTAATATTGTCTTTCTTCATATTAGGCACCGTCCAAGGAGCATTTAACTACACACATATACAATGTATTTGACAAAATGTCCAACTATTAATTATAACTAGGAATTTTATTAGCATGAAAACACACTTTAAATAGCTTAGTAATGAAATAAATGTATATGAAGGACCAAAAGAATTATTATCTATTCACGGCAGTCCAAAATCTTAAAACCCACATGCGCATCCATGACTCCGTAAAGGTCAAAGCCTGCCACGTCGCACCAATCCACACCATGGCGCTGACATTTGCCGTATTTTATTTCACACTCCGCATGGCAAAACAATGGTTTCCAGCAAAAACGGTGCTAAACACACACACACACACAATGATAGTCGCCCAATTTCTTTTTTAAACCAAATGTATGGTACTCATCTCCAGATACGCACCAAATAGAAAAAAAGAATTAAACAGGAAATGGGAACGGGGGTTACCCTCATATCCCAGAGGCAGGGATATTTTCGCACACTGAAAAATAAATAAATAAACAACCACGTCGTACGTCGACAAAACGCAGGATTTAAAACCCGGGTATATAGTGTTATGCTATTTACAGAAGCCGCACTGTTACCTTTACGGCCACAGCGCCCGTAAACATGCGCCTGCCAAGTTTCCTTATTTGACCAACGGCTAGAAAGTTTAGGACAATTTGGCGTATTCTGGGTTTCTACATCGGCGCCAAATACTTGAAATCGCAATGACGATGATTCATTTAGTGCGCTCCAGAATTAATAAAATAACACCTGAAATGCAGCGCGAAGTTTACATCGCTGTAAAAAATGAAGCTGTGGGCAAAGAATAATTAGAAAAAGCCCGTGAAAGCAACGCTTGCACATGCATGCGTGAATCAGTGGGTTCATGCTAATAAGGAATGCTAACTGGAGCGGCACGTACCTGGGATTTGCACGTAAAGGGAAGCAAAAGCAAACATGTAGATGACGGACATGCTCCATAGGAACATGTGTCTGGGCAGTTTTATTTCCCCCATGATTGCTTCCCCACTGCCTAGCTATCTTCAGGTGGACAGGAGATATTCCGGAGTAGCGCGATGCTCTGCCAGCAACGCCGCTCTGCGTGTGCGCATGCGCAGAGCCGGCGGAACCCAGGCCCTATTCGGCGGACCGCAGCAGCCGGGGTGACTGGGCAGCGCGGACGGAGCTTCAAGGGTATGTCTGCAATCCCATCTTTTAAATTAAAGCTGCAGTTGATGAAATGGGATTGTGCGTGAACTCTATCTGTCCACTTTTGCGCAGAAATCATATAATCATATTTTCATCAGATTTTCTATTTAGTTTTTTAAGTGTAAAAATTAAAAAATAAATTGAAAAAGAACCGCAGCGGGGGATTTGAAAATTAAAGTACACCCTCTTGTAGTAACACGTGGTAAGTACGTCAATCAAGTGCATAAATTAATGGCATACATCACAAACTTCTTAATTTTATAATTTGTTGTATACTTAGACTTTTTTAAGATCTGTGGCCATTGCTGAAAGGGGAACCAATAAAGGTCTAGCTCTGGTTAACTAAGAAGTAATCATTTTATTTCAAGAAAGTGTAGTTCTTTTATTGAACACTGAGTGGCGCAAGGTACTTTAAAATTGTGAGCGTGAGTCTTTAATGCTAATGGATGATACGTCATACGCAGGTCAAGTTTAGCCAAGAGTGTCTAGCTGCAGACGCCTGTAGAGTGGAGCTCCACCAGAAATACGTCACCTCCACAGGAAATGCGTGATCTTTAAGGGCGTAAAGTGGAGCTCTAGTTAGGGTTAGGGTTAAGGTTAAGGGTTAGTGTTTATTCACTGTAACACAGAGTTGAGGTCATGTGTTTCCTGTGGAGGTGACATATTTATTAATATGTTATTTATATATAGATTCACTTAGGTCATAGGTCTGTGCCCCTATATGTATGTACAATGTGTATAAGCTACTGGACACCTACATTTCCTTCTGGATAAATAAAGTATCCTTATCTTATCTTATCTTATCTTATCTTATCTTATCTTTACAGGTGTCTGCAGCTGGACCCTTCTCAGTTTAGCTGTGAGAGTACAAGTCAAATTACACCAAATATTTTGGCCTGAAATAGGTATGACCAGAATATCAGATTCAGAAGACAAGATCCATTATTATTAATTTTAATATATAACCTAACAGTCAATTTAGCTCTTTTTGCATAACTCATATCTAAGCAATAAAAACACTTGAGATATTATAGTTTGTTTTAACAGTACTCTGTCTTTAAATTGTCGAGATATAGGAAAATGTTAAAACATGGCTTTCCTTAATGGAAAGGCAAACACAAACAGTGTAGTATCAATATAAATTCCACCAGATAAATTTAGAATAACATTCAATGTGTTTTCGTTGGTACTGCATATCAGCAGACTGATTTTGGTTCTAGTTGCTCTTTGGCAAATATCTGCTCTCTTGCTGCTACACACACATTTTACGTTCATTTGCATCACCTTCAGGAGACCACTGGAATAATTCCAGTGGGACACCCCAGGAAACGTCACCCACAACACTTACTCATGCTACTTGCAGAGTTTCCCTGATGGCTGGCTGCGTCAGTACTAGAGGTGAGATTGGAGTGCAAGACGCTGGTGTGGGACTTCATCTTGTAGGGCGAGGAGAACCACCTGAATCTGAACATGATCAAGACGCTTTCGTTTTTCGCCTGAGACCAGCCACCATCTACAGCGAGAACGCGGAAGTGGTGATGTCACAGAAGGAGCGAATAGCGAATTAGATGGGGTGGACAATTGGGCTGTGCTTTACCAGAAAAGCCAGAGCAAACTTAACTCTCTGAGGAGCCTCAAGTGAGCAGTAGACTGCTAGGGGTGTTCTACCAGTCTCTTCTGGCCAGCATGCACTTCTATTCTGTGACCTGCAGGGGGAGCAACTAGGCTTGGGCAGTGTGTAATCGTCCCTACCATCATACCATACATACATTGATCCACTGTATCAAGTACTTATAAAAGCAACACTATTCAGGAATCTTGAGGTAATATTCACTGAGAAGGGTTGGGGGGGCCCGTACAATGATACTTGCCAAGGGGGGGGGGGGGGGGGGGGGGGGAAGGAAAAGCCCCCAATTACGTGGAAAAGGGGGGGGGGGGGCCCCCCAAAAAAAAATTTTTTAAGAAGGGGGGGGGGCCCTA
>JAABNY020000001.1:11444842-11465293 GCA_015164015.2 Brevimyrus niger
TGTTTGCGCAGGGGAGCCCCCACCGAGGTGGCGTCTGGTGGTTATCGGGGGGGCAAACTGGCAGCGGAGAAAAATGTGCAGATGAAAATGTCCTAAAAACAGTTAAAAGGGGAGGAGTGGCGGAGGGGGGGGGGGGGGGGGGGGGAGTGTCGTACAGTAAATGCCACAATTCAGTTGACTAAGTGGGTGGTGGGCCCTCCACAATAAAATTTTTTAAGCAGGAGGCGGGGTCCTATATTAACGTAACACTAGCAAAACCTAGGAGCAACATCAAGTCAGGAGATTACAAGTCCGTCCACACGTTAATTCAAACGGGACCCCAATATAAGAGAAGAGATCGTTAGCAAAATTGTCCATTAACAGGCCTGCCCACCCCCCAGCAACTTGCCCATTTCACCATGGCTTGCAAGGAAACACTGTTTGAGATCTTTTCTGTCTGCCACTAAGCTTACTGATCACTACAGCAATTTCAGTGAAATATCACTTTAAATGGCACATCAGCTGAGCCCCCCTTCCTTACCCATAACCACCTGTTTCCACAGCTCACCTCCTGCCTGAAAACGATGGCTGAAAGCCAGCAACATCTGCATTCTTATCACGTCTCCACCTGTTTAGCTTTCCTATACGAGCTGTAACCCATGCATCTGCTTTTATCATGGTCTCTCAGATTTAAACAGAATCAAGTGCATAACAGCAGTGGCTGAACCGATCAACTTGGTGCAATTTATTTTTGTTCATTATAATCAAAAGCATGTTTGTTTTGAGTTTTACTATTGCTGTTTCTGGTTAAGTGGTCTAGTGAGAACACAATGGTCTGTTTTCAATAATTGTAGCTAGTTTTTTTTTGTAAGTAGTCCAGGGTTTCTACAACGTATGAGAGTTTTTTTGCATACTAATCATATTATCACACTCACTGTCCATGACAGTAACCCAGGAAGAATTAGGCAAACCACGACACATTCCAGGCAGCTTATGTGAAGGAAGTCACTGATAAAGGAAGTCATTTTCAGTATGAAATCCTGCAATGTGGCAGGATGCAGGACGAATGAGGTGGGAGGGGTTGAGGGTTAGGACACTTTATTAACCACAAAATAAATGCTGAAAATAAAGCTGGATTCTTGTTGCTTGAGCCAGCATTTCCTTTCCCCGCTTTCATCCCTCCATCTTAGCCCTTCGTTTGAGGTCAAGCTAGGGCCTTGAAAACGGCCGCAGCTGGGTGGCTTGATCACTTGCCAGCCATGGGTAATCGTGGTTGCCATGCATTGGCGCCCAGCATTGCCATTCGTAGCTGGCATGGCACTGATGCCTAGCTACCACGCCGTTATAGTGTGATTTCAAATTAACATTTATAATACTACTAAAGTCATTATTCTGTCAGATGCATCTGCCCTTTTTCCATGCCATTTACCAAGTACAGGGTTGAGGTGAATCCAGATTCTGTTCCATGGACCATACACTGGTCTACTGGAAGTCAAGCACTCACAATCACACACCAAGGGACTTTGATTTCACTTGGATTTTGGCAGGAACCCTGAATACCCAGAGGAGACAAAGACAAAACAAAATGCCTTCCTATATCCTGTGTGTTAAAGTTTGGACAGTGTAAATTCTGACTTTGCCATCCTGTTCATTTAACTTCCTCTGTCTGCCCCTGGAGGATGGGCTCCCCCTTTGTGTCTGGTTCCTCCCAAGGTTTCTTCCTATAAAGGAGTTTTTCCTTTTACTTCGGGCTTGCCCACATGGGGGCTTTGAGCAGGCACAATGTAAAGCACCTTGAGACAATGAAATCTTGTCAAAATGCATTGAATTAAAGCTGAAATTAATTGAAATAAAACTGAATCAAAATGAACTGAATTGAATATGTTACCATAAAGAGTTTGGTAAATGCAACCTCCTTTTGGCGCCCAAAGGAGTCATTTCTACGTAACTCTTGATCAAAACATAAGCAAAGAAAGTAAGATCTTAATCTAAAGATGTAAATGCTTGGTGTAATCATATTTCATCACATCAGCCATATTCTCATGAAGGAGGTACCTTTCCTGTGTATCCAGTGCTAGATCACAATGTGAAACTGAGGAATAGACAGGAAGTGGCAAGTTCCACATCAAAGTCACTGCAACTATAGGCCTTTCTGTGAACTTATGAAGAGTGATAGGTAATGGGGTTATAAATAAAATCTTGCTTACAGCTTTGTATTCAAGGGACTCAAGAGTTTAATTTTCACGTGCACAGTTACACAGTAAATCTGGCTTGCGCCTGCAACAGTGCAAAATACATATAGGTAAATTAATGTAATTAAAGGGGGGGAGGTACAATGACAAACACCAAGGATAAATAGAAGATAAAAGGCTGTGTATAAGAATATGATTCAAAAACAATATGCAAAATACCATTAATACATTATATGCAGCATACATCATGGGCTGACATACATGGTAGGCAGATATGTATCTCCTGAATCAACAGTGTTCAGGTTAACAGTCTATTGTCAGGATCAGTCCCTGTCCGGCCCCTTCCATATGTCAGGTCCCAGTTTGGCTATCAATTTCTTAGTTCTGTGTGTGTTCTCTTGGTTCTCAGGCTGCTGTGTGATTTACTGGGCTAAGCGGGTGGCTAGATATCTAGGCTCCTCTTTTTGATCAATAGTTTTATGTTTTTTTGGTTCTTGGGTCAATCCTGAAGTGATGTTTTTTTTTTTTTTTGCTTGCTTGTCTTAATTACCTTTGTATTTTTAGTGTTAGTTTACCTTGTGGTAGATATAGTTTTGTTCTTCTTCTTATCTGCTTTGTTTTCAACCCTTGTGGTCTTTTTAAGCTTCATTGTGTTCTGTTTAAGTTTAATAAAGCTCTGGTTTAGTGAGCCACATTGTGTATTGTCCTTCCCTGTATCATGCCTCACCATAACATCTATAATCATAACGATACCTGTGACATGAGATTCTGCTCTTGGTAATCAGATATCCCCTGGCACTGGATACACAGGAAATATAACTTCTTCACGAATATATGGCTAATGTGATGAAATATGGTGATTCTCCAGAAAGAAATATGACGACTACACCAAGCATTTAATTACACATCATGCTAAGTATAACTTACTGGTAATCAATTACCCACCATACTGAAGTCTTATCAAAGCCAACCATCTCTCAAACCAAGACCGCATTCTTTGAAAAGAAGCCACTGGAGAGTTCACGGCATAAAAGGGAGGGTGATGTCATTAGCCCTCCACTTTAATCATAGCATCTCAATGCTGCCAAATAATGCAGAACCTTTGTTGAATCAGATCATAGGGAGCCTGACTGAGGCTGAATCACCCTAATAGCCTATTTGTTCCAGTGCTCACAGCACATGGAATGGAGTGACCACAGCAAAACAAATCTCAATCTTAGGGCTAAACAGAACAGAGGCTGTAAATCACCTTGTAACATGGCTCCTCGCCAGATGAATCTTCGGAAGAGAAGCCATTTAAATACAAACTGCTTAAACAAATCAGTTGTCATCAAAGGCAGCACCTAGTTTGGTAAATGGCAGCATCACGATTCTATGTTCCGCATGAAATTGAACAATTCCATTTATCAAAGCTTCTACCATGCTCTAGACCGCACATAAAAATAAGCGCGCAAGTGCAATTGACCTTGTCTTACCTATAACGTAATTACACAGAGCAGGAAGCCTTTCACGAGTGTTTCTTTTCCACGATCAACATCAGTGTCTGTATCCTTTCAAACGCGGCTTTAACTGTGGTACCCGATAATATAAAAATGTCAGACCATGGATACAGATGGTTTAAAGAGCACTTGTAAGACTCCTGTCTGGCATCCATGCTGGAAATCTTCACGGACAAAAAATCAGAGTAGGGCAGGGATGAATGAGTGCTCACCCCCATGGAATTTAAGACAAAAGTGAGGATAGAGTGATTGATCTAAAAAATAAATCCACTGCCATGTGATAAATGATTGCAGTTGTTCTCTAAGAACTTCTATTCATAATGCATGCATCAGAAAGTTAAGTGTAGCAATGACCTTTCTTCTAAAAGCAAGGTGTACATGTGAGAGATTCAGATTTGTCAACCATTGGAGTACCGTCTGGATTTGTGCAAGTGAAATGGATTGAAAATCAGAGGGCACTACTGGGAGGGACAGACATGAAATTAATGAAGAGGGGGGAAAAAGAAGCTTAGAGCAAGATGAATCAGAAAGGAAACAAAGTTCGGTACAACCATGTCTGATTGAATATGTTTGTGTGTGACTGTGTGTGTTGGTGCTTTTGCTGCATGGGGTCTTAGCTGTCTGTGCTGAATTGTGGCATGCTGGATGATGAACCCAGTGCAACACACAAAGGGAACTATATTTTAAACTGAAAACAAGAAACGAAAGAGACCATAAGGGGTGAAAGCAAAGGTGGTAGGGTAAAACAAGAACTAACAAGGGCTAAACTAAACACGAGGAAACCAGGCATCAAACAAGTTTGGGAACCACAGGTGCAGGCAAGAAACACAGAAACAGACCCAATGACTAACCAAAGAACAAGAGCAAAGACAGGCACTAATATACATGGATAACAAGAGCATAGTGAGGGACAGGTGTGGGCTATTATAAAATACACAGAAGGCAAAGATACAAAAAAGAAAGGACCAATACAATAACATAACTAACATGGAGAAAACAACTAATCACTAAATTATGTAACAGAGTTAAAGCTGGCCTTTAGCCAGCCTCAAACCTATAACACTAGGAATGCAAAGTTCTTAGTCATACACTCAGCCCATTCAGCTATGCAGTGGACCAGGGAGCAGGGGAACGCATTAGGCACTGTGAAACATACCAAACAGAGAAAAGAACGAGATAGTCAGCGACACCTGCTGGCCAAATGAGAAAATGACAACTATTGCAGAGATAGATCCTGACAGTGTGGTAGTTCCCAGACCAACAGGGACAACCAGCACTGTTACTGACTAACCCCTAGCACAGGGTTCATGGCAGCAAATTCCTGACAAGATTAGCAAATTGTTGGTGCTGCAGACTGGGATTTTCCCATCTCTGCCTTAAGGCAGATGAGCGATCTCTCCTGCTGGCAAGACACGTGTTTTGTAATGTGGTTCGCTGATGCAACACTCAGAACATAGTGAACAAAGGCTGACCCAGTCTGACCTGTGTGACGGGGGCTGTGCTTCAGGGCATCATAAACTGAGCAGTCGGAGCCTTTTAATGGGGGCCCGTGACACTATATAGGGCCAGCGATCACAGCCACTTCAGGGAGGATGGATGGGGTTCAAAGGTGATGAATTTAATCTTAAAAGGCCATTATTTTCTCATCTGTAAGACTCACTTCTGGCAGGCATCATGTGAAGGGGATGGAGGATGGGACAGAGATCTTATTTGGGTATGGGGTTGGAGATCAACAGAAGAACAAAAGAACCAAAAAGAATGACAGCCATTTTTGTTGTCGGGTGGAGGAAACGGCCACAGCCAGAGTGAAGACTAAGGTGTCAGGGTCTGGGAACATGTCTTTGGGATGTAGAAAGAAAAACCAGCAGCCTGGAAAAATGTTCTTGCAACCGTCACATGCTCTAAAAAAATCTTTAAACAGAGAGCCCCTGTTCCATGAGAAATAAACACCAGTCACATTCACAGAGGATCATAGAATCCCACGGAGAGCTGATGAATATAAATGCCAAATCCATGAGGGTCTGTGGCTAATTAAAGACCAATTTTCCATCTTCCGACCTTTAATCAGATTAGGCTTTGTCCCCTTGCTATTTAGTGATGTCTTAACCTGATTTCAAGGCATAAGCACCCAACCATTTTCACTGTGATTTACCCCTATGTGCTTTGATACAGTTCCATTGACTTCCTGTCTATGAGTAGGCATTAACAGATACAATTTCAAAATGTATAACCGACATTCCCTGTGTAGAGGGTCAATTTAGTCAATATCTGACCAAAAATTGTGAAAAACTTCTTCATATTGTGACTCTTAAGCAGGCGTGGATCTATTGATGGGCCCAGCTCTCAATCTAGGGAGACCAGGACCCACCCAAGAATCCGGCAATGCTTTCTAGTCACAATTTTTTAAAATAAATTTTTTACTAATTACATTGAATTGTTTTGTTTTGGGAATTATTAGAAATATGTATATTATTACTACTACTACTACTACTACTAATGATAATAATATTCAGAGCTTCCTCTCTTACGTTTTTTGACTAATGTTACATTAACTGGCACCTATAATCCCTGTGAGTTTTGCGATGCTTGTCATCATACTGTAAATATCTATGCCTATTTAAGAAAACGTGCAGTAATAAACATCGCTTAGGCCTACCCAGATTTCATCCAAGGCCATCCATTAACCACCTTCCATATCCTCATTGCTCAAAAATAATAGCTATGTCCACAGTTGAGGTGGATAGTTCAGAGTCAAAGGTAAAAGTCCAAACCAAGATTTTATTTCAACCAACCAGCTGAGTACTCTGTGACTGTGACTCTTTATACTAGACAGAACCAGAAAGTCAAGTGCTCCTTTTACATTTTAGAGTCAGAGGAATAGCTTGGTTTAACAGCACGGTTGCTGCTTGGACCTTACTGTCCTCCCTTATAAAGCCTTCTTTAATTCAGCAGAATCAGGTGACATCCCCTTGACTTCCCTATTTTGTTTGTAACTGTGACAACAAAATAGCTGGCAAATAACAGCACAGTAAGTGTTTTATCTCCAGGATAGCCCATCACAGATATTAAAAGATGTGATTTACTAGTGACTGCATCTGCTTTTCCCCAAGCCTCCCATTTATGGGCTGCTAGTATTCATGATCTGAATACTGATATAAATTAATGCAGATTTAACAGTATCAGTAAAAGGAAAATTCACAGGACACTTACTAAGTAACTTTTACAACATTATAAACAATTCTGTCTAGTAGCTTTGAGGGGCACTATTCTGCAGCACATTTAGCCAGCAGCTCATTCCACCACAGTATGCTAAGACGTACATATGAATCCTTCCTATCTGCAGGCTCAGAAACACCTCCTGCCTACATGCTACACCACACTCCCAGCCACAACACTTAGGGAAGCATCCCATCTTTGTTGCAGGAAAAGTCTGGCCTTATCTGTATATTTGATGTCATTGCTTATTTTTATTTGGTGGTATGTTTGTTATTTTCTTAATTTAAATCCTGTTGTCAGGATATTTTATTGTGTACCATATATGTCTTAATTTGTCTGCATCACAGATACTTAACCATACTATGTACTCTCTTTGCAATTTCCATCCATCCAGTTTCTGTACCCGCTTGTCCCATACAGGGTCACAGGGGTCTGGAGCATGTGGGGACTAACCCAGGATGGGGTGCCAACCCATTGCAAGGCACTCACTCATCCACTCCCATACACACACACACACACACACACACACACACACACACACACACACTAAATCGGGCCATCCATTCATTTCTATGGGAAAAACCCTAATCCTGATCATGACACCCTTAACCTGTACCCATCCTTAACCTTAACCATAAGTAACCAACCCAAATACAAGACTTTCGGCATTTTTACTCTTTTGATTGCATTCAAAGATTTTTTTATAAAACTGATGTTATCCAAATGAAGACCTCAAAAGATGTCCCCAAAAGTAGGGAAATTTTTAGGACTTATTTTTACAATTTGGTTCTCAAATTTGATCTATGCAAATGCAAACACACACATACCATTCAAACCTATGGACATTTTGGTAACTCCAGCTCACCTTAACATGTAAATGCACTGTACATAGAGACCAAAGTACCCAGAGGAAACCTCACAATGACATGGGGAACATGCAAACTCCACACACATGAAGCAATATCTGAGACCCTGATCCCAGAGGTGCGAGGGGGCAATGCTAACCACTTTGCCACCCCAATGTTTGAACTTTGTTTTGTACTATATGTATGTTTTGAACTATATGCACTATAAAAATTTTCCTCTGGGATCAGTAAAGTTTATCTTAATCTTAATTAGATGAGTGCTGGGTAATTATGTCACTTGGGAACTGAACTAATAAGTGTTTATGATGAGGATGTGTTTATCTCAGAGGTTCTTAGGATTTCCAGTTCAGGAAAGTTGGCATGGCTGACGTGATTCTCTAACTTGCAGGCGGGCTGCACTTGTGGGTGCCACAGCCCCCGGCCATCTGGAGGACCGCCTTAGTCTCCACAGGGAGGCTTTGGCTCAGCCAGGTTCGCTCCTTCGCCGAGTAGGATGGCGTCTGTCGGGGCTTGGCGGTGACGCGTCTGAATCTGTATGCGGCGACGACACAGGCGTTTGGGGGTAGTGTGTTCCCACGTGGCCCAAGGGGGAGGCCTGAGAAATGCTGACTCCGGGATCTTCTGGAACGTTGCCCACGGGCCGCTCCCGTGTCGAAAAATGGGACGTGACCACAGCTCAGATCTTGGCTGTCGGTAGCAATTGATTAGCTTTCACTCCCATGTTGCCTCCTTCGGCATGGAGTGCGTAGAACAGCATGTCACATTACGCTTCTTAATATTGTCTTCCCATGGCTTCCCTGCCTCTGTCTCAAGTGATTTTTTCCCCCCCATAATCTCTTCGCCTTTTTATAGCCTAACGTAGCCTTCAAGGATGGGCTAGAGGGTAAAAGAATAATTTATTTACGGA
This sequence comes from Brevimyrus niger, assembly GCA_015164015.2. Lineage (NCBI taxonomy): Eukaryota > Metazoa > Chordata > Actinopteri > Osteoglossiformes > Mormyridae > Brevimyrus > Brevimyrus niger. The sequence continues at coordinate 11,453,502 of JAABNY020000001.1, forward strand.
TCATTAATTTGAAGATGTTGACATTGTACTTGGTGCCAGCGAGCACCCACAAGACAAGACGTGTCTCACCAAAAAAAAATGTACCGGCGTGAGACTTCGGCCAACTATCACGTGACTGCATCATCGCCAGAACCTCAGCTGACCTGCAACGGGAGAACACATCATCAACCTCATAGGGCATTTTGCCAACAGCGTCCCTTATCACCTCTTACAGAGGCCCAGCAGTGTGGACTCAGCATAAATGCCTTTAACAGACATTGCACACAAGCTGTGTGTCATTTTGCCAGAAGAGAAAACTAATTACATCACTATAACCAGTTGTAGAGGAGGCTGGGGACCCAGAGCAAAATTTACCACACCCCCCTCCTCTACCCAGCAAATTTTGTGCACCCTTTGATAAGAGAAAATCTCTAGCTCAATACTGACTGGATTCCAGCACCTGGGACTATCAAGTTAATGATCCTCCTTTGTTTGGATTGTTTGTGCCTTGCGATGCTTGTTAGGGAGACGATGACGACGTGAGCATCCGAGAGCCTGTTTTTACCACCAGACTGCCCTTACCCTAATCCTAACCTTAACCCTAACCTTTCTTTCTCTTTTGATGGCAAGGTGATCCCTGACTACATGTTTACTAAGCCTTAATTGTTATCTAGTTCTAACCTTACATCATACTCAAAAAACCACACTACCTCCACATTGAAAGCTCAGCTGCAGTCAGGCTCCTTGTGTAAAAACCAGACAGGCAGGCAGATGTGTTCTCTGGGATACTGGCTTCTAGCCATTTGAACTCCATGCTTCGTCCTTACAAAGCAGAAGATAATTTGTGCTTATATATATATCAGTGCATTCTGATCGTGACGCAATGCATTACGGTTAGATGCATTGCAACCTCTCACCTGGCTGCACAAACTTGAACCGCCTCCGTGATGACACACCTTTGCCCTTAAAAGCATCGAACCGTGATAAAAGCAGTGAAAACTGGTTTTCAGTTCCTTTACCTGGTAAAATAACATTTAAATAAATGGCATAAATTATCTAATAGTACACGTAAGTTAGTGGTTTCTTTATTGCTAGTTACTGTAATGTTGCGCTGCTTTATTTGGTTAATCGTCCAATTTGTGAAGAAGGCATTCAAGTAAGAATTGCATTGCAGTATGACTCATTTCCTGGCGCATACAATTTATATTAGGTCAGCGTTCACGGTTCGACATCTAATATTCAGATCGAGTTCTAGGTCAAACTGGACACACACACACACACCTCACTGCAGATTACATGTCACTCACATTTTATTGGCATTCAACTTCAATTTTCCTGGGATAGAAAAGTCTCAGACAGGCAGATGGGGGAGGGGCAGCCGTCTACCCTGTCATTTCATCATTTGGGTGGGGGGGGGCATGAAATGTGCACAAAAGAGCAATTCATCCTCGCATGCACAAAAAGAATGTCATACAATGGCCTTCACAAACGTAATTATCCATCCATCCAAACAGCTTACTCAACGCTGGGTCATACTGAGTCTATTCCGTAAAGAAGTGGGGCACCCTGAATGGGATGCTAGTAAATAATAATAGTAATAACATTTAATGTAGACGGATGGCATGAGTACACAGAAAGGGCTAAGCACCGATCAGTAATGGGGGCATTGCACAAGGTCTCCCTGAACTCTACACCTAACAGTTCACGATCCCTCATTAATTCATATGTTCTCTGCTGGGTAAGGTATATTTTAATCATTTTTCAGGAGAGTGAAAACTCACCTTTGTGCAGTGCCAGCTAATGGCAAAGCAGAGTGCTTTTAGCAGACAAAAAGCCCAACTGTTCAGAGGCAACCTGCCCACGTGCTTTACTCTGGAGAAACAAGGTAAAAGAAAATAATAAGAAATTTAAATACAGTATACCAGTAACTCTTATTATGGAAGAATGCTACTGAATGTAGGTACTTAACAGTCATGTCGAAAGTATTCAAGTTGAATGTGTTCTTAGTATTTTAGTTTTGTTTAAAATGGAAGGCAGATTCACAAAACTGGAGTTAGTCACATTTTAACCCTTCGCAATTTTTTGTGCTTGAAAAATCCACACATTGTAGCCGTCCAGAATCTGCAACAATGGCCTATAGAGACGATCAATCACCAAGGCTGATTACTGTCATTTAGTGGGCCAAAAAAGATTCTCTTGTCCGAGTGGCCCTTCCCCCACCTTTGACTTATTACAAAACAGGCCGTCGCTGGAGAGCATCACAGCTACTCTTTGCTTCTTCTGTGTCAGCACCTGTTTTTTTCTGCCCTGGAAGGAGGACTCCAGGTGAGCGGTGGAACAGAGAGTGCAGATCCCGATGAATAATAATCCTGATCCAGCTGGAACAGAATCACGTGTCTACCTGGTACAAAAATAGAGACGTAAGTGCCCTACAATCAATCAGTCTGTTCTAAAATTACACGCAGATTTAAAATGGGAATGACCTGAGGGGGAAAAAAAAAAGCAGAGAAAATTACCCAAATCCTTGTGGGAATGAGCTGCGTACCATTTGCGCTAACAACTCGTCCAGTTTAACGAGGCCTTCAGACTGCAAATGAAATGATGGACGATGAAATGATTGTGTGACTGTGACATGTGGGATGCTGTTACTTGGATACTCAACATGTCCGCTTTATAACCATCAGATATTCATTTTCTGAGGAGGCCTCTTGACTGATCTCAGCAGCTCACATATATGGCCGAAAACATAAGCAGAGCCGAACTGCCCCACGCCGTTTGCCCACAGTGTTGCCTGAGGGAATGTTCTGGATTATACTGTTATCAATATTAGGAATGTAAAGTCTTATTTGGGCTTCCACAAGAGTCACAATGTATACAGTACTAGCCAAAAATCTGGAGACACTTGTTTTTAATGCATTTACCTCTGTTATAGCTATGTAACTCACCTTATAGTAAAAGGGCTCAAGGCAATGAAGTAAAACATATCAAATACTGCAAGAATCAAGAGAAATTCAACGTCTCAAAATTTTATTAAATTTGACTTTTCGAAATGGCCCCCTTTTGCTTCAATGACAGCATTGCAGACTATTGCCATTCTTTCAGCCAGCTTCCAGATGCAGCCCCCTGGAATGCTTTTCGAACAGTCCTGAAGGAGTATCCACAAGTTCTCAGGACAAGTGGGTTGCCTTGCTCTGACTCTTTTATAGGGATGGGTCGATCCACATTTTTTCAGTTCTGATCCGATTCCGATACAAGAGCTCTTTTTAATTTGTTATACTTTATATATAATTTTTTTAAGCTAGTAAATACAGATGGAGAATGTATGAAAAAAATATTTAATTAGGCTACTACAAACATACATAACATACTGTTCCACCTCGTTTGTTTTAAGCGTTTTTAAGGCATTTGCAGTTCAATATGAATATCTTTGAAGCAAGTATGCACAAGTGGCGAATGCTTAAAATTTTAGCTCAACTTTTCTCCCATTGGCGTCAGCTCAGTTACAAATTGTTGCGATGGCAGCCCCTCTTGTATCACAAGCTGCAGCGAGTTCGCAAAACAGTCTAAGTTAGAGACTCCATCCAGCATGTGTGCGCTTTGTTAAGTGGGTTTTCCATTAAACGCTATTCTCACCTCTCAAAACTTTATTTTACAAAGATTGCAAATCGCTGTGCTACTGGTTTCTGCGTAAATACTCTCAGATCATCACATCATCTTACGCTCCTCGTACTGCAAAGGGTATGCACATGAAGTCACAGCAAGCAGAAGTCACTGTACTCACACCCACTGAGTGGCAAAAAAGACTGTAGGGCAGCATTAAAATTGAATGCAGCAAAAAAAAAAAAAAATGGGAAAGAGCCGTCGTGAAACTGATTGTACAAATAGATTTAACACGACATAGGAGCTGTCTTTTTAGGAATTGCTAAAAGCTACATAAGTAAGTATAGGACGTGGATCAGTCACGCATGGCTGATACCCGATCTGTGAAATAGGTCTGGATTGGCGCCGATACCGATCTGAATATCGGTGCATCTCTACTCTTTTATCCAGCTCATCCCAATCCAAATCTATAGGGTGTAGGTCATTTGACAAAACACATCTCTCTTTCCTTGTTTGCAAGATAATATCTACTACATAACCCTGAGATGTGCTTAGAGTGGCTTATTGGAAAATTTTATGATTTTCAGTGGGTGTGTCCAGACTGGTAATTTAATCACGAATGCTCAATAAACAAGGCCATCTGGAGAGAAAGGACAGAATGTATTCCATTAGAAGTCCCAACCACAATACCGGCACAGTATCATAAATGAAGGGTTGTGGCCCAAGGAAAATGGATTACAGAGAACAGGCAATCCAGTTACCAGATCGGACTTCCAGCTTTATGAAAGGCAACTCCAGTCTTGTGCAGCTTGCAAGATTATTTACCTCAGTAATTTAACATTTAATGTGCCCTGCTTTGTTTGATGTAGTACTGGTCAGATATTCACACAGAATTGCCTACCCTTCCTTACAGACTTTCCTGCTGTATTTAAATTCTGTTTGTGATCCTTTGGAAAGCTGCTGCAGGAGCTTCAAATTAATTATTAAAGCATCAATAAGGGGTATCTGGACGCTAAGCAGTGGTGGGGGTGTCATTGTTTGCTTTTTTTGGCCAGATGGGAATTTTAAGTGAATGCAGGACATAATGTTGGGGAAGGTCATTTTCTTGGTTGAATATCAGACAGTCACACTGTCAGTAATAGAGGATTCCAGAAGGTCAGTCTAGGTCCGTTTGGGAATCCCTCCAGAGAACCCAACAGACACATGGAATATTATGCCAAATCCCAGAATGACCTGTAATCGGACACCGTGGGTACATCATAAATAAAACGTGGGACATTCTGCCATTTCATTGTACCGAGGTCCATAATAAGCGAGTTGGCCACACAATGAAATGTATTATTCAAACAAATAAAAAACCCTTTAAGCATATTGCAATCAGTAGCTTCCAGATGTCCAGCAGTATTATAGAGATTAAAGGGAAAATTCTTCCGCAAAATAATGCCTGCAGATTTACAGGCAGTTACAGCTAACACTGCTGCTCTGGTTATGTTTAATGGAGTCTATAAATAGAGCACAGCAGATGCATCTGATATTGGGCCTATTTGTTTTGTCAACCCTAGGCTCACTTTGCAGAAGAGAATAATGGCAGGCCTCAGACGGCAGGCCTCAGATTCCCCCCACTATGACTTTTGCTTAGTGCCCCACCTCGCTCACTTACTGTACCTACTGACGCCGGCCACTGCATGGTAGCGTTGGGCGCAAACTGCACATACACTTCTGGACAAATGAACATGACAGTGGTCTGCCAAATACAGTAAGTAGGTGAGGCTTATCAGTCAGAAAAACTGACTCAAAGACACACAAAAAAACTGAATGAAACCACATATCCATGCATCAGAAACACCTTCCATTGCACCACCACCCAAGCAACAACCACACTATTCAACTATTACACAGACCATAGCCAGTTGCCTCAGTATAAACCCAAACAAGGTGAGCAGACTAAACAGGCTCAGCTGGGTTTCATTACCTTGTTGCCATGTGCTATGTGATCTATTGCCAAGGAGACCAAAAGAAGCCCTTAAACCCAGCTTTTGTTACTGTTCTGTCTTACACTAGTAAACAGTCTTATTGAAATGCTGCTGGGAAGTAGATGTGCTTTTTTGTTTGTCTCCATCCAGGAGTCTGACAAAACTTATGGGAAATAGACTGGAGCGGACAATAGCATTTGATTAAAATGTATTCTGTGCTGTGTCCTGTCCAATAAACTGTAGGTGTATCTTTTTAGTCTGAAAAATACAAAACATTGACCCCTGCTGTCACACCCTGCATTCCTTTCCCTTCATTCTCTCTGTTGTGTGGTGCTAATGAGCCACACCTGTTACTTGTTTAATCTTACCTCTCATTACAGTCCTTGTGTGGGTCACCCCAGGTGACTCTTGTCTGCTCCCTCATCAGTGATGTATATAGTGCTTCCCTTTCTTGAGCTCCCCAGTCCAGTCATTGATGTTGCTGCCTGCGCTTCCCAGTCTGTCCTCTGTCCTCTGTCCTTTGTTTTGGCCTGATTCTCCCTTTCCTGCTTTATCTCCTTGCGGTCCAGTTTCTTTTGCCTTGCTTGTTGTTCTTGTTTAATAAAGCTCCTTTTGGTTTTCCCCACGTTTGCCTTTGCCTCCGTCCTTGCCTGTGATGTGACACCTGCCCCATCCCAAAATGCTAATGTTAATATCCATAAATGGTTTTGGGCAATTTAATTTGAGTTGTTGCCACTTGGTTATTATATTTCTACATCCAAAAATACAATTCATTTACCCCCTGGCTATGGTCCAGATGGTGACAATATAATGCCCATGTGGTTTTAGCTGCAGAAACCCAGACAGAAGCCACTCTAATGTAAACCCAATAATATATTACTGAACACAGCACCAATGGAAGCAGATATAAAAGTCTAGGTTTCATCCACTAATGTAGTGATTCCCAACCCAGTCCTTGGGGATCCTAAACGGTCCACGTTTTTGCTCCCTCCTAGCTCTCTTCTAGACATTTTACAATTTTGCTCCACCCCAGCTCCCTACCTAATGTACAGTAGGTGTGGACAGTCTGGCATACATGTAAATAAAGTTAATTATTCCACAGTCTGTTAGGTGCGTAAGGAGTGACTGCCTTTTTGTTTTTACGAACGTGATATTAACTGTTGTTTTGGTTAGGGAGTTATACTTAGTCTTTGTCATTTTATTTCCTCATGTTTTGTTACCTTTAGAGTCAGCTTAGTTTGAGACATGTTTGTTAGCTGTTTTGGTTGTTGTTTTGGCGTGGGTCACTCCCGAAGTTTGTTGCACCTTGTGTTTGTAACCGTGTCTGTGAATAAATATAAAAAAAAACTACAAAAAAAGATCCCTTTGATTTCTGTGTTCCCCTTTCCCATTCCCTGGTTGTCTCGTCTTCCCTCTCCCATACCTTTCTGTCAATCCTCAACCCCAGACAGGAGATCACAACAACCTGAACACTCAAGATCTTAGCTGGCAATTAACCAAATGAATATACACCATATAAAACCATAAAAAACTATAAATCAGGGAGGCACGCGTGCTGAATAAAATGAAAAGCTTGTGTATCTCCCTGATTTTATGTGAGTATTTTGTTATGCTGCTACATTTAACAGCAAATGGCAGTTAATTGATGCATTTTTTGTGAATATTTACCTTAAAGGGCAGTAGTACTACAATTTCCAACTTGATTTCTGCTGTGTGGAAAAACCATTACAGTGGCATAAATTTTTAATTGAAAGTTGTAAATGGCCTGCTCAGTACCTAGGGCACATTTTGCTTACTGGAGATGAGCTCACACACTCCAGGCAGCAGAAGCACTGACCCCCCAATCATAAACCCATCCATCTGCATGGCTGCTTATCTAGTACAGTACCATACTGAGCCTGCAGCCTATCTCAGGAAGCTCAGATGACACCTTAGACAGGGTGCCAGTATGTCACAGGGCACATACCCCTACACACACAGTCACAGAATATGGGGAGCTTGGAGCAGAAGTTATGAACCAGTCCGAGGAAGCCTCATCTACATCATAACAACCACGTCCCTCTGGAAGATCCAACCAGCACGATCTGCTTCTCAGGGTAGCCCCTTTCAGCAAGCACCTTAATCAAACTGGTGGAACTTACTTGGGACCACGCCTCTTCCTAGCTGTGTCCCATTTCTCCTCACTAGTTCCCCGATTTCTGTGCATCAGGCACTATGGCTAGATGGGATTTTCTTGGTTTTTCCAGAGTTCAAGCGTTTACCCCTGTGAGTTCTGCTTACTTGTGTACCTATATCTGCTTTGTTTCTCAGACTGAGTTTTATATTGACGGACTGCCATCATATATCACCGACTGCCTCAGCCCTCTTATTGCAGATGTCCATAGCCGACACTTCGGCCAATCACCGTTAATCGCTTCAGCTATGGGATTTGGATTCTGATTGCTAAGTTTATTACTTGGACTGTTGACCTAGTGTTTTGTGCTTTCCATTAAAATCTGATGACTCAGAACTGATATGCGTAAGTGTTCTTCCTTCTGTGTTCCTCGTAGAACACTTGTTAAATATGCATGACTCACGGATCAGATGAGTATCCAGCATCTGGCAGAAGCCCTGGGAAAGCAGGGCATTCCTATAGGGTGACATCACAGTGAACTGGCAATCAGGGAACTCTATGAACTCTTCAGTGCGGGCATGATGGAACTGACTTCCCAAGTCCAGCACCTCCAGCTGCACTGTCCGGCTGCTTCGTCAACCCACACAGCCAGTGAACCATGCCTGTCTCCTCTGGGCCAGTGTAACAGGGATACAGGGTCTTGCCAATCTTTTCAAACACAGTGTTCCCTTACCTTCAAGCTGCAGACCTCTTCCTTTTCCTCCAAGCACTCCAGGGTTTCATTTGTCATCATATTGCTTAACGGACCTGCCAGAGAATGGGCTATTGCCTTTTTGCAATTGCTTAGTCAGAGGCAATGAAAGGCATCTTGAACCAATCCAAGTTGTCACCACTTCACCAGGGTTGGTGCTCCATCTTTAATTCTGGCAGTTTCCAGCGGATGGGGCCAGCAAGCCCAATTTGACTCCTTCCGTGATTTAGCTGAACCGATAAAGGAAGTACAGTAATCCCCCGTTATATCGCAGTTCACATATCGCACCACCGCTATATCGCAGATTTTTCCCAGATGCATCACAGTTCTCTGCATATTGCATACCTTGCTTGTGGTCCAATTGTTTTCATTTTGTTTTAAGCCCTACGATAGCTCCCAAGCGTCAATCTTCTAGGCCTTCTAATAGTAGTGAGCCTAAGCTCCAGCGCCATTCAGGGAGAAGATTAAACTCCTGGATATGCTTTGGGAAGGAAAGCAGCAGCCTGGAGTCTGTTTTGTTCTACCCTGTGTCTTTGCTCTGGCTAGTCTCCAGAGTTTCCAGGAGTTTGAAGATGAGTTCCCCAACCTTTCCAAGGTACCTGCAGAAAATCTGTTATCATGTTCAGTAATGCTAACGCTTCTTTCCTTTCTTCTCACTGTCCTTTTGACTGTGATAGACTTACTTCCTAGTACAAGTCCTCCTAGGGGTTGCCTATATTTTCTTTCCCCACCTAAGACAAGAACATGGAGGAAGACATTGGGCAAACACTGACAGCTGGTATAGTTCACCCTTCTTCATCCCCAGCAGGAGTGAGATTCTTCTTTGTAAAAAAGAAAGACTTGCTCCATCCTTGCATTAATCACAGTGGCTTAAATGAAATCACTGCATAGAGCTGTATGAAATGCTGGGAGCATTTACTCTCCTCAGTCTTGGATCAGCTCCAAGCCACCAAGGTCTTCAATTAGCTGAATGGGTGAAACACTTATCACTTAATTAGGAACTGGGAGGGCAATGAATAGAATATGGCATTCAACAAGGGCTGAGGCTAGGGATCAGCACCAGCAATCGTAATGTTGCCGATTCGAATCCTGTGAATGCCAGAAGTGATTCTACTTTGCTGGGTCCTTGAGCAAGGCCCTTAACCTGCAATAACTTCATCCTGGTTATAACATTAACCTGCATCCAGCCTGCAAGCAGGACCCCAACGTCCATGGAAAATTTGGGGGCTGGGTGCAGGATTGGAATTCAGCCGCTAAAAAACAGATTTGTTTTCGTGTACCTCAACGATAAACTGTTCTTCTCTCGCAACAAACGGGATCACATGCAACGCGTCTGTGGAGTTCTCTAGTGACTTCTCTTGAACAATCTGTTTGTCAAATTTGGAGAAGTGTAAATTCCAGCAGCATATGATCTTGTTCCTGGGCTTCATTTTGGCAGAAGATTTGTTCTGAATGGATCCCGAGGTAATAAAGGCAGTCGCAGAATGGCTACAGCCCCAAGACCTGCCAGCATGGTTGGCGGAATCCTCATGGCACTCACCTACACCAAGGTTCCCGTTCAATGAAATCAGGAAGCCCAGACAACCTTTTTCCAAATTACTTTTGCACCTATCCTTTAGCCTCCTGACCACTTGAAACAATACATAGTGAAAGTGCCTCCGGGAATGGCGTGGGGGCTGCCTCATTCCAACTATCTTCAATTAATGACAGGATACATCCCTGTGCTGCCTTCTTATGCAAATTGACCCTGGCAGAGCAGAACTATGATATAGGTAATCATGAACTACTTGCTGTTAGACTCATTTTGGAAGAGTTGTGGCAGTGGTTGGAGGGCACTATGGAGTCCTTCTTGGTCCTAATAGACCACAAGAACCTAGAATATGTATAGTCTGCAAAACGCCTTAACACCACCCAAGCAAAATGGTCTCTATTTTTCATTTGTTTTTACTTTCTGATCTCTTGCAGAACTTAGGCTAAGAATTACCAGCCTGATCCCTTGTCTTCAGAGAAGAGGAGGATAAGGGTGTCAAGCCCCGCCGTTTCACCGGCAATGGGAGGCGGCTGCCCCCGACCAATACCGGAACTCCATGTTCGATAAAAGCCCAACAAGACTGCAGCCCGGTGTGAGGTATTGTTGATGCAAATAGACAAACTGAGCATTCATTTCCCTGTCTCCCGTATAGCTCCGTTCCACCCTGCTTGTCCTGCCTGACTCTCTGTGCAACCCTTCTCAACCTCCCTCCTCCCTCCTCAGTCTTCCTCCTCGTGAGTTCCCTCTGTGCCTTGTCTGTGTCTTTGGATGGACCCCCCGGTGATTGACCTCTTTGCCTGTGACCCCGACTACGGATCCAGATCCTGACCCTGGCCTGCCGCTTGTTCCTGATCTCCTGGTTTTTGAACCTGCCTACACGACCAAATCTCTGCCTACTCCCAGTCACTGTTCTATCTGTACAGTTAAATAAAGGCTCTGTGAGCAATCCCTCTGTTGATCTGAGCGGGTTTGTGACATAGGGGGACCCCACTGACCCATTGCTTTACTGGTGCAGTGTCCTGGGTAAAATAGTCAATAGATTACACTGCACAACAAAGTTTTTGCTTCTTGAACACTGTCTGGTGTTCCTTATAGATTTTTGGTTGCTGATCACGAAAATCATATCCAGATTTGCCCATCACGTACTATTTCAGCAAAATATTAATTTTTGTTATGTATTTTTCATATATTTGTGTCCAAAAATTTTCATTTCTTTAAAGGGACAGACATATGAACAATGTTTTGTACAGTCTGGGTATGTCCAGGCACGAAATTAGGCCAGGTTGGAAACTATTCTTTGGAAGTTTGGAGCTTGGTAGGCCTGGCCTGGCCGGAGCCAGCTTGACACTACATCTGCAGGCTATGAGAGCGGCTTGCATACATAGATGCTGCTTATCGGGTTAATAAAGACCAGATAGTGTATATGTATTGTTTCAGAGTATACTATTGCCTCAGTAACAATATAACAAGTAAGCTAGATACTATAGCTGTTTACAGTATGATTAGTATTGGTTGATATGTCTGCTATATTTGAGGCGAATATACGCTTGTGCCTCAGAGATGCTCAGTGACTGCTCTTGTAAAGAAAGCATATCATCTGTACTTTGGCTGTAAAATTGATGACCAAGAAAAGGAATGGGGACCTCACATTTGTTGTGTGACAAGAGCCTGGCTCAGAGGAACTTGAAAGACAAGGCCGTTTGCTGTCCCGATGATATGACAAGAACAGGAAGACCATGTGAAGGACTGTTACTTCTGTTTGACTAATGTCAAGTCAAGTCAAGTCATTTTTATTTATATAGCGCTTTTAACAATGTACATTGTCTCAAAGCAGCTTCACAAAAA
>JAABNY020000001.1:11469336-11497439 GCA_015164015.2 Brevimyrus niger
TGCCGGCCCCCGGACGGGACTTTTATCCAAAAGCCCCTTGTTTTTCCCCAGGGAGGGATCACGGAAACCTATTCCCAATGGCCTTCCTCCTGACTTATTGCCCCCCCCCCCCCCCCATAATCCACCCCCACTCCAGCTTGCATCCAGTCTGGACACCCAGCTGCCCCGCCCACACGGCCGGAGGAAGTGTGGAGATCTTCTCTTTGTCATTTTTGACGGGTGGGAGGTATTGGCTGGATCACTTCCTTTTCATTGAGTTGCTCAGAAATGTAAATAGTGGAAGTACCATACCAGCAATGTCCTAGAATGTGTAAGAATAGCAAATCTGCTGACTGGGTAATGAATTTGTGGAGAAATAAATTTCATTCATCTAGAGATAAACTTACAAACGTAGGAATGTGGAGATGCTAGCTTCTGTATTCTCAGTGGAAACTTCGTTCTCACTCATAATTGTCATTTACAGCATCAATCATCATTGCAAAACCCTGTTTCAAAAAAAGTTGGCATGCTTTGTAAAATGTAAATATAACCAGAATGCAATGATTTACAAATTGTATAAACTCTGATTTAATTGAACATAGAGCAAACACAACATATCAACTGTTGAAACAGAGAAATGTTAATATGTTATGGCACATATATCCTCAATTTGAGCTAGTAAGACTTTTAAAACAAGTTGGGACAGGGGCAACAAAAGACTGGAAAAGTTGTATAATGCAAAAACAAAAACCTAGTAGTCGAACTCTTCCAGGATAGTGTGTCAATATGTGCCATTGCTTGAAGGTTTGCTGTGTCTCCCAGCCCAGTCTCAATGGCATGGGGGAGATTCCAGGAGATAAGCAGTTACTCTAGGAGAGCTGGACAGGGCTGTAGAAGGTCCTTAACCCATCAGCAGGAGCAGTATCTGCTACTTTTGTGCAAGGAGGAACAGGATGAACACTGCCAGAGCCCTACTAAATGACCTCCAGCAGGCCTCTGGTGCGAATGTCTCTGACCAAACAATCAGAAACAGACTTCATGAGGGTGGCCTGAGGGCCCGACGTCCTCTGGTGGGCCCTGTGCTCACTGCCCAGCACCGTGGAGCTGAATTGGCATTTGCCATAGAATATCAAAATTGGCAGGTTCATCACTGGCACCCTGTGCTTTTCACAGATGAGAGCAGGTTCTCCCTGAGCACATGTGACAGAAGTAAAAGGGTCTGGAGAAGCCCTGGAGAATGTTATGCTGCCTGTAACATTGTTCAGCATGGCTGTTTGGTGGTGGGTCAGTGATGGTCTGGGGAGGCATTTACTTGGAGGGACACACAGACCTCTACAGGCTAGACCACAGCACCTTGACTGCCATTAGGTATCAGGATGAAATCCTATATCATCCATTTCAGCACATCCATATCAATCTTTAGGTGAGTGTTATCTAAAATATCTTTTGCATGGATTGCCTAAACGGCATTTCTGTACTCTGTAAATAGTCAGTGGAAAGGCAGTGACCTGGGGGATACTGTGGCAAGCTGTGGTCATAGGTATTATTAATATTAATATTAATATGTTAGCTTATGTTTGTACAGGACCCTCCCCCCAATTATACCCTGCTGCATTGCACAGTAGTACAAATTTTCACATTGTTTCTTCCCTGAATGAAGGACTGCTTTGTTCTTCACTGAAAATGTCTCATTCCCCCTGTGCTGAGGAAGTCTGCGATCAGCCATGTACAGTCTGTGCTTTAATAACGTCTCACCTGCTGCCTCGCCCCTGTCATGGTCAGGACGTTGCTGAAAAGCCTTAGTCATTTCCTGTTTGCAGGCCTCATCATACACATTAGAGTGGGTTCCTGAAACTATCAGATTAGGCAGAGTGAAACTTCTTGAAATGTGCCAGGACTAGCAGAATGTAATCGGGGAGCGGGGGGCGGTCTTAGGACAATTCGTTTTTTTGACTGTCATATATGTCACAGTGTATCTCAGAAAGAGGGGAGTGGAGTTAGATTGCGTGGGGTTAGTTGGGCACTGGCTGCAAGGTAAGCTACAAAGACCTCGGCGCAGGTGGAAAATTCACTTTTCGGATCACACGGTCAGCAGGTATAGAACGCCAAATAGGTCAAAAACATGTGTATTTCAATGCACGGCAACTACGTGTTACCTGACGGAGTCGCGGCGCCTTTAGGCTGTGACCATATGACAAGCGGCATCCAATTACATATAATATTTGCTTTGTGATGGGCAGGTTCAGCGAATTGGAAACCAAACTGTTTAGCAACATGGTGGGGAAACTAAGAATTCTAGTGTACCAGCACCCCAAATTATTTAATATCACTTTTAAGTCATATCGAGAATAATTTCAGAAAAATTCACTGACCCTCACCATACATACGCCTTTTTTGGTGTAAAACAACATTACTAATTTTGTTTCAAGCCGAAACACATTTTACAATCGGGATTGTTTTTACGGCCAGCACTCTTTCATGACATAATGTCACCCGTCTAACAGCTTTCACGAGCGCCTGGTGGTTCGCCGCTTGCTGCATGGATGCCCCTAAGAACATATCTCATCTCTACATCTCAGATCCTCTCTGCCTTGAGAGTGATGGTAGCAAGAAAGGGGGGGGGGGTGCACTCCATTTTACTGAATGTGTTTTAATTAAGACCACATTCACTGGTTAGATGGGGGGAGGGGGGGTTCAGTGACTACATCAGGCCCCTGTTAATAAAATACACTCACTTGCCAGTCACAGACCCGGCTCTAATTCTGTTGCTGATTCTGATTCTGTTTTTTTTTTAAAAAAAAATCCAAGAAAATAGTTCAATAAGTATTTACATAAAAAGCTCAACATCTAGTTGAAGACTGGTAATGGTTAGGGCTGATGTTTGATTGTCACCCAGGGCGAAATCAGGGGCTTGATGCTCGAAATGCGCCACAGAATGTCACTCAGTGGTAGTTTTAGAGGGCAGTGATTAAACGCCAGCCACACATACCTCACAGGTCCTGCACATGTGCTCACCCTCATCTCCTCTTCACCCGTTTCACCATCAGAAAGACCAGGCTTTACACAACATCCCAGAAGCAAATCTGCAGCTGCCACTCTTTCTATTTGTACACAAGTACAAATTCCAAGGAAAATCATAGATCTCTGGGGAATCATAGATCTCTGGGGAATGCCTTTTAAAAAAACATGCAGTCAGTCTATCTGGTGTCTCTACATTTTCCATATTATTGTGCCCTTCGATGGACTGGCCTGCTCAGGGTGCTATGCTGGTGTGGGAAAGGCCCCAGGCTGCAATGTGACTGTAGCCAGGTTTACAGTGATCCTACCCCAGACAGCTCAAAGCTGTGTTACACCATCTAAAACCTCTTCTGACCTAGAAGATGGATAATGTTACAATATTTATATATGCCTAAACAGAAAATGTGATGACATTTACTCTCAGTTTTAAAAATTGTATGTCCACATGATCAAATCAAAACACATTATGGTTTAGATGGTATTGCATTTTGAGAGCATAATGAGATCAGGAAGAGAGTCTCTTAGTACTCGACTGTATGAGAACCTTCAACAGAGACTGACCATCAAACTGAGTAATTCGTTGTTGCTTTAAATTGTATTAAATCACAGGGTCTGATTCTTTGGGGACTGGACCATCGCAAATGGGTTGGTTCTGCTTGAAAATGTACAGGTCGAGTTTCCCTGCTGCTTTACACGTTTTTGCTTCATAAACATTCAGCATGAGCAGAACATAAAGCGGCAACTCAAATGTAGAGTGTAATAAGGATGTCTCTGGAGACCAGTATGAGCTGTATTAGTGGTTTGTGATCTAACGCCCCTCTCATAAATAGTGCCAGGTAAGGACTTTTTACAAACAGTGATACAACTAAAGAACACTTTTTCTCAGTGGTAGAGCAATGTGATGACTAGTCTCAGTGCTACCACCAAGGAACGTCTGGATCCTAGCGACCTTGATGGACTGCACTGGCAAGAGATGCATTTATTCGTTTCATTCCTTTGCTCTATATTATATTTAACTCTTGACATTTATCTTCTTGTTATGGTCATAAAAAAAACAATCATTTACTGAGGTTACATTCCAGTACTATGTTTGTGTAATAAATTGAACCAACAGATATAAGGGCTGTAATTCTCATTATCAGCAGGTATCAGTATCAGAATTTTTTGTTAGTATGTTTTTTTGTTAAGTGTCCATCCATTCATCCATTTTCAGTAACCGCTTATCCTGTTCAGGGTCACGGGTGGCCCAGAGCTTATCCCAGAGGCTACAGGCGCAAGGCAGGGAACAACCCAGGATGGGGCGCCAAGCCATCACAGGCCACTGTATTAAGTGTCTTTTTTATATAAATTTTAACTTCCTTACAGTACAGGCCTTGTTTAAGTTGTATCATATTATTTTATTATTTTAACATTTGATTATGAAAGTATTACCAGTGAAACTGTAGGAAAAGCACGAATAAGCGTGAATGTGGTACAGTGTTTTAATCAGGATTAATAATTTGGAGGGAAATCTAAGGCAATGATTCAGGCCCGTGTTTTGAGTGTACTGACATATTTATGGCTGGGTGATCCACGGATAAAGAGATACATTGAACATGAGCTGCATTTTCTGTGATTTTCTGTCATTTCTGTGATCATGTGTAATATTACCATATATCTCTTAGTGCCTAGATTAGCATTCATAATCTGTGTGGGCAATGTGACATTTCACTAACTCCAGTTTTAAGGAAGTGAGCTGCAGATCAATGTGACCTGTTTTCTCAGCATGTGCAAAAATTGCACATTAAGGGCTTGTTTTACTGCAGAGATGCTCTTCTTCAGGACGGTTTGAATTTCTTTTGAACTGGAGTTCATTTCCTGTCTGTTCTTCTTTTCACCGTAGTGTCACTAAGGCTGCGAGACAGCAGGGGACCCACACACTTTAAGGCTCGGAAGCCAGTTTGCAAATCTTAACAACATGTCGCCTCGCAACAGCGAGTGTGATTAATGTGTCAGATCTCGACGTGTTCCTGAAATCCACCTTCAGATGTGGGGTTAAAGAACACATCTTCCACAGCTTGGTTTTCCAAGCATTCCAGTGGAGTGATCTGATTCTAAAGGGATTGTTCAGTGGATGTTTTGACTTGAAATCGAAGCACCAGGTGGCAGCTAGCACACTGGAGATAATGCCACCAGAGATAAAGCCCCATGGAGCAGCTACTGCTGGCTGAGTGATCGGCTGTTTGCCAGGGTAGGAGAAGCTGACTGTGTCCAGCTCATCAAGGAGATGGTGATGTTCTGGGCTCACAAAACAGCTTGGGTGCTCCTGAAATGATTTTATGCACAAATTCCTTCGCTGTGCCATAGTTCCTCACTGCTTTTGCAAATGCCTTTTAATGTCTTGGTTCATCTTACTGGGATATTTTTGTCGCCCTTCTTTAATGTACAATCTCGACCCCAAGGAAGGCCATGTGAGAATGTGTGGCTTCCAAGATCACTTGCAAAGGACACCGCCGACAAAAATTTGGGGTTATGTGAATTTACCAAGTCAGAAAATAACACTGGTGCTGTACAGCTGCTGACCCGTATGGCATGCAGCAAAACTGCTAGGTGACAAATCATGCATGGGAGGTCTGCAATGCGGCCTGCAGGAGACAGGTGCTGCCCACCATGTCAGGTAGGAGTGTTGCCACTGTTGGTCGGACAACAATCCTCAGGAAGCAATCTGCTAAACCCCCCTAGTCTAGTAAAATGAAACTACCAGGCACTCTTGCATTTGAATGGGGAGCAAACAATGTTCTTCCAAACCTCTGGGAGCCCCCCCCCCTCAGAACAACAAAAACAACATTCATTTTACTCATGGCTGTCAAGCATTTCGCTTTCACACTTTTTGTCGCCTTTGCCTTAAGATGGCCCCTCCCCCATCAGTTTCACTCTTTTCATGCTGGCCCCCCATCCATTTTCTGTAACCACTTGTCCCATTAAAGGTTACAGGGGGTCTGGAGCTTAATCTGGCAGCCAGGGGAACAAGATAGGGAACAACCCGGGAAAGGGCACCAACCCATCACAGGGCACACTAACACACCAGTCACTCACATGCACACCTATGGGCAATTTGATAACGCCAATTAACCTCGGCATGTTTTTGGACTATGGTGGGTGGGAGGACTGGGGTACCCAGAAGAAACCCCACAATAACAAAGCCCGATATCCACATATCATATGTGTCATGGCAGAGACTCAAACCCTGACCCCAGAGGTGTGAGGTAACAGTGCAAACCACCATGCCCCCCACTGACTGCCCCCTTCTGTTAAAAATATGGATCAGGACTAGAAAAAGCTTGATAGTTATAAAAAGACACTGGGATGGAGATCAAACCAATGACTGAGATCTATTTCACAGAGAAAGTCATTAAAGTCTGTTAAAATAAGCAAATTGAGGTTAATTTGTCACCTGTTGCTTTTTACGTATGCTTAATCATTCTTACTCAATGAAGAATCCTCCGAGCTGGCGAGACAGACAGCACGACTGACACAAAAACGAGAACACAAACTAGCAAACGCACGCACGCACGCACCTGACTGATGTTCCTGCGAACATCTGGGTGCCACTCTAGTTTGCTGTACAACATCTACAACTAGGCCTCAAGAAAGTTCAAAATGACAGGACTCCCTCTGCCTCAAGGCCACTCAATTAACAGTGCCAGTGTGACACTAAACTGGGTATAGTTTGAATCTGCTCCAAATAAATCGAGTATTTGTGTTTTGTTTCCAGATGTAGCCCACTGTTTCGATGTTAAACAAGAAAGTCTTCGGGGATGTAAGCAGCGGCAGTGAAATGGACCCTGCCCTTTGCCTCATGGGATCATGTCCATTCTCATTCAATGTTGGGAACTGCTAACAAGCTAGCTTCTGCATGTGCTTCAAGCTCCAAGCCAGAAAAATACCCCAAATGCAGCCTTCAGCAACATAATCAGAGCCGGGTCTGTGACTGGCAAAATAGTATTTGGCAAGGGAGGGGCTGTCTGCAAAGCACAGAGTGCAGACTAGGGGTCTGAAGCCCCCACGTGGGCCAAAAAAGGTCCCGTGTGGGACAAGTGGAGATTAAAGATTCAGACACTCTCACAAGTTGATAAGTGGTGTCCCAAAAGCACAAATATTATAATGGTAATTGTTGTCTGCCTACAGCAATATGCGTACAATACTCTGAAAGTGTATCTCCAAAAAAAAAAAAACAAGTTCACAAGAGATAAAAAATGTACTCAAATCCAGTTTTAACATCACAAATGCATTGTTTTTATTTTCTTTTCTGGACAATTCCACTGGCATCCAGAAAACTTTGACACATTTTTCTCTTTTATTTAAACATGATTCTTGTAGACAAGCAGCCCCCTCCATCGTGATGGAAAGCTGACTGGCTCACTACAACCACAGACATGCGACTGAGACACTCATTCACAGCAGCCCATTGTAAACCATCATGACAGAAGCGCTATTCTCTACACTGACATACCCAAGCGGCAGACACAATTAAGACAACTCACAAAAGGTGTATTATTTTACCAGATTGAGTACTTAGGGGCAATTATTTCATTATTCACACCTCACTGTCTTTGACATAAAATATACTGCTAGGTTTTTTGGTAAAATGTGCTCTACAACTGGCACAAGATGAGTCTCCTGAATTCCATAAAGAAAAAAGACCCCAAGAAGTACAGTACAACAGTAAAACCAGTAGCTTTTGAGTAGGTTCTACTGAATATGGCTCAGAAATCAAGTGTATGAAATAACAGTTAACAGTAAATGAAAAAAAAAGATCCAATCAATTTAAACAACAAAAAACTTTCTGGAACCCTATAAAATTACAGTACGCCTCTATAAAGTATATCTTGACAATGAAAAGGCACTCAACCTTTTTTTTTTGTTTAAAGAAATACAGGTGAGAGGATAGAATGAAATGTCTCTAACTGACATCACAACCCCCCCCCACATTCACCTTGAGGGGAACCTGGAGCTGCTGTGCTGTCCAGCGGGAAGCAGGAATGCGGCTTTGCCCTCGGGATGCTTGGACATCCACCTCCACACTGCCACTGACAGCAGAACACGCAGAGGCCGTCTGAGGTCTGTCGCTGAGAGGGGCCGATGTGGGGCTGAGTGCTTACAGACCCCATGGGGACAGAAGGCAGCAATGTAAGACACCAGATTCTAGGGTCCTAAATTAGATATTGAGCATGAATTAAACAGTCCCAGTGGAAAATTCCTTTCTCAGTACAGAGATATTGTTTTTGTGTTTTGTACTATACAAGGCTTTCAAGGGATAAGGGCATTTAACATGCTGCAACATCCGTATCCAAACCAGGAGAAAAGCTTCATTCCACTTACAGGTTTGGCTGCATGTTTATGGTTCATTTTAGCACATTTAATGATTGCTGTGACGACTTGGTGTGTTGTGGAAAATGATTTGTTCATTATCGTTAAATGGTTTTACTTGCAAAACTTGCGAAACATTACCTTCCAGTTACCAAATGGCCCAACCACACAAAACACAAGGGGTAAAATTACGCTGAACATACTGCGACGCTCGTACAGTAACACATAAAATGACATAAAAAGCACCGTACAGACACACGTACTGACTCCAAGTAGGCAGACAGCGGCGGCCACATTGTGCACGACGGTTGTGCGTTCACGTTGTGTAGACAGGTGACCTGCACCTGAGCACGGCAGGTGGACAGACATGTCATCACGCCTTCCCCGCTCACGTCGTTTGGCACAATCTCGGAAAGGTCTCCACCTACACCTCACAAAATATCCCAGTGAAGTACAGATGTCCTCCTTCGTGAGCTGGGAAGCTGGCGGCTTGGGTGGCTCTAGCCCACAGCTAATTAACAACACTTCTTAAGTACTTATTTTTTTTCGTCAATACTTTGGGTACATGGCAACCTGGTCCCTTATAAGTTAAATAAAAATACTGCAGCAAATCTAAATGTAACAGCAATTTATCTTCAACTTGAAACCTTAGGGGTCTTGTACATAAATAAAGTTAAAAATGGCCATAATGTAACCGAAAATATTCACCGCAGCATTTTCTGTAGTAAATACACTTTTCTTGCCTCTCGTCTTCTAGATCAACTGACTTCAGTCATCGAAGAGGAGACTCCTCAGTGTGAAGCATTGCCCTGGATGTAATCTTTAATTCTCCATTGTTTATCTATTGCTACTGGTTCTTGGCTGTTTTGAAAGTCTTATGTTCCCTCTGGCTTCACCCAGGGGTTGGTGGCGGCGGTCATGCCTGCCTGTTATTGCATTAATGGTGAAACACAACCCAAGCCTGCAAACTGAAATAGAGAGAGAGAGAGAGAGACAGAGAGAGAGAGAGCGAGAGAGAGTGAGAGAGAGACGGCAGGCACACCATGCAGATTCGTCATGGTCACTTCCAGCTGTTGGGCTGTAACAGAGGGTCCTGCTCACTCTCCTCCTCTCTCTGGCGTGACCTGTGTTCCGCCACCCCCGCTGGCGCAGTCGCCCACATGCATTCGCAGCGTGCCGCTCTTATGCAGATGCCACAGCTGCAGGAACTCCTCGGGCATGGCGTGGAAGCCAGTGAAAGGCAGGACGTTGTCGTAGTAGTGGTGGCTGACGAAGTCGTCCCTCAGGCCCAAAGAAAAGGGCCAGAAGCCATAGATGGTGACTTCCTCGCACAACCCCAGGGCCAAGCTGACCAAGAAGAGGCCCGTGGAGAGGCGCTTGGCACGCACGCCGCGCCCCTTCCAGAACTTGCCCACGCTCTTCAGGAAGTCTGGGTTGGCGAAGAGCACCGTTTGGTTGGAGCTGCTGTCGGCGAGGGCATGGTAGGCCCGCAGCGAGGGGTCCGTGCCCGGCTTCATCGAGAAGGCCGGCATGTAGACGTAGCTTGAGCCGTAGGCTTTCATGCTCTCCACGAAAGACTTCCGCGACCACAGCAGGTTCTGGAATCTGGGTCACACATTCCAGAGATGTTATATTTCATCAGCGAGAAAGCTTTTAGGCACACTGCTCATTTACAGCAACCATATATTTACAGCTAATCAATTCTTTCTCAATTTCATTAACTGAAAAGCCACAATCTCGCTGTCCTGCCCCAAAGACCTTCTCATATTCATGAATTTGAGTTTGGCACCAGAAAGCACTGAAACCCTACAAGTACCATTTTGGGAACAAATAAGGACATTCATTTCAAGATTAAACAGGAGTGTACGCAAATACATTCTGATTCATGAATAACATTGCAATTTCATGGAAATACTCTGGGCAAATGTGAGGACCATTAAGTCGAAGCTTTTGCTGTCAAAGTGTGATGTGTTACTGAGAAAAAAACATCAGACGCGCACAATACCAGCAGTAAAAATAACCTGAATCACATGCAGAGCTGTTAAGCCGAGTGCTAAAACCTACAGTAACCGGTGTTTTTATTACACAAAGTGCTCGGTGGTCATGTTCAATATCAGACTGAATGAATCACATAAGAATTCAACAAAGGATGCAAAGCATAATGTTCAGAATGCCGTGTTATATATTGGATGGGATTTTATAATTAAAATAAATATGCAGACTATGCAAATGTGCCAAATGGTGCTGTACGGAGCACTGGGTATATGACGCAACATGGGCATGAACACAAGGCTCGTGTTTCTTGAGACAAAATCTACAGAGTAAACTCCATACCACTGAATTGAATAATATTCCAAAGAACCGAAAAGCAATTGTTAGCAGTTCTTTCTAATCATACAATTACTTACAAGATTCCATAAATAGCTATTGTGCAACCAGGTCGTGCCAGTTTTGTGTGCAAAATTCTGCCTTTCTTACGTGGTTGAGCCCTGTGATGCTAAAGGGGGAAGCTCATTAAATCATCCCCCTGTATCCAATTTGTAATTTAATGTTTCGATCTTGCAGTGGGTCTCTGTCAGGCCAGCAGATCTGATTCCCCTGACTTTGCAAACTAGGAACCTAACACACAATGCAACAGGAATCTGTTCCTTTCCTAATAACATTGAAAAGAAAAGTATAATTTGGAAACAATGTGATTTCCATAGGATGCCAATATTTTCTTACACATACATATTATAAATGTGTCTTTTCTCTTTGCTTCTTATCTCTTATACAACGATCCCGCTATTTTGCGATTCAGCCATCACGCCCCTGCTAAATCACGCATTTCTGCAACGCATCACAGTTCTTTGCACATCGTGTACCTTGCTTCTGGTCCGATTGTTCTGAGCAAACTTTTTGTTGAACCCATACTGATCTTAATTTTTTTTTATTTTTACATATTTCATTACGTTACAGAGAGAGAGAGAGAGAGAGAGATGTGTTTATATATACATATGCATATGCATTATATTATTATTATTATTATTATTATTATTATGTTATTCATATCCTTAGCCCGATATCCACATATCATATGTGTTTACAAAGTATGTTTTAATAAGTTTACCTGTGTTTAAAATGTGTGGGAGGGGTATTTTAAGGTTTAAACAAAGGTTAATTAATATGGTCTTACTATATTGTGGATTTTCACCTATCGCTGATGGGTCTGGAGCGTAGCTTCCGCGATAGGCTGGAGTCACCGTACTCTCATTTTCCCGTGAAAAGTAAACCCGGACACCAAGAGCATGTGAATGTTCTATTAAATATGAAGAACTGCTGTGCTATTTTAAATCGACACTGTCACAGAGCAGGGTTCTCTTTCATTTCCTTTCTCTTGTTACACTTTGTGAGTCTAAGATGCTGATGCCATTTAGATAGAGCCGGAACCCCTTATTCTGCACCATCACCCCAATGCAAATCCTCCCTGTGATGTCAAAGACAGCATGCGGAGGGTGGAGTGTGGCGCAGCAGCTTAGGAGGGTGTACCCATGATCAGAAGGTTGCTGGTTCATATCCTAAGTTTGCTAGGGTGGTTTTACTGTTGGGTCCCTGAGCAAGGCCCTTAACACCTGACTGCTGTCCGGCCCTGCTTTCTCAAAATTTTTTAGTTGTCCTGGATACTATCGTCTGTTAAATAAATTTTTATTGTACTTTCTTTCCACACAGGCAAAGCCAGGCCTTGAAACAAAGCACTGCAAACCAGCTGCAGCTCCATGCTCCTGGGCGGCGACAGGAGGAACACGCACCTTTTCTCAATGATGCTGGGGTTTGCTGTCACCAAGTGTGTCCTACTCCCCACGTCTGCTGTGTAGCCCTTAGACAGTGGAGGGAGGTTACACCTACAGACAAACAGCACAGAAAGGACAACTGTAGAAAAACGATAAACCGTTCTGTAAGTCTCAGAAATGCTATTCTGCATATCACCGTTGTACTCAGCTATTTTTTTGTGAATGTGACTTTCCTGTGAGCTTTCACCTCTGGCCATTCTCCTCCGACCACCATACTTTGTCAAGTATGTGATGGATAAAAATAACAATAGTGTGGCGGCTTCTGATGTGCTGAATGTCTCATCGTAGTCTTTCTACTGCCAAGTCAAGCTGTAAATGAACCGCCTTGACCCTGTCTTCATGCTGTATACAGCTGCGTTCAAATCATTAACTCTTTGGCGAAGCAGGGCGCATTAGCAAGCAGCTGTGTTATACACTCAGTGGCCAGTTAATTAAGTATTAAACGTTAAACGCCAAATTAGTTTTATTATTATTATTTTTCTGGATATAGAGGAATTAATCTGCTAGTGGATCAGAGCCAGCGCTGGTGACGGGCAGATCTGTCTGACCTCATGATGAAGTCGGCCTGGTCGATGTCCTTGCCACAGCCGCTCTTCTTCAGGACCCCGCCGTTGCCGACGACGGAGCACTTCTTCAGCGGAAGCTGCAACGGCGTCTCCTAGCAACACAAGAGTGTCTCTGTATGCATCCGGATGAGTTGTTAGTGACGACTGCGCGGCTTTGGATCAGTTAACTCCAGCTGTGGAGGTAAAGACCTGACAGACGTAGCTGGTGATATTTTAACTTGGAACTGCTGGACCAACTCACGCAACCCAGAAGGTCACCAGGCAACTCAAGACAACAAGGGATGTTCCTGTGCAATAAGTGATTCATTGTGTGGGTCAGGTAACGTATTTCTTAAGCTTACACTTTGTGGTGAGGTTGCCATTGCACTGGAAGCTCGCACCATTTAATAGTAAAAGCAAGCCCCTTTAGCCCATAAGTAGCTAGTGGGGGTTTCGGGCCTGGCTTTAATAAGCACTGCCCAGCATCACCGGGCCAATCGGCCAGTCCATCTAGTTCTGGGTATTATATCCCAGCCACAGTCTGAAGCCATATTCCCCACAAGTAGGTGCCAAGGTGGTTAAGGAAACAGGCCAAGTTGTCCTGGGGTGGGAAGGATCCTGACATCAGTACATAGCAAAATAAATATACTGAGCGAACGATGGCATGGTGGTACAGTGTTATGGTACAGTGTTATGGTGCAGTGTTATTGTACAGTGTTAGTACTGTTGCCTCACAAGACTGAGGGCTGAGTCTCCACCCTGGCTTATGTGTGGAGTTTGCATGTTGTTGTTGAGTGCCCTCTGCCTGCCCCCCAAATAAATATATTTAGGTGAAGTAGAGTTTTCCCATAGTTGTGAGTGGTGTGTTATTCCCTGCCTTGTACCCGTATCTTCCAGAATAGGCTCTAGACCCCAGTGACCCTACAAGAACAAAAATAAACTTAAATAAGAAATTATTTAATTCGCTGGATAGAGATATTTCTTGATGAAAACGTTATAGTATTGCTTATAAGACTATATAATGCGTGATGATCTACTGTATTCATATGTAATAATGTACCTGAATGATTTTCAGATACCTCTGCTTTGATATTAGGGGAAACATTATTTCCTGATAGACAGGGGAAACCTATAGGGAAACTGAATTGCCCGAAACACCTGTTTTGTCGTTTGTATCCCAGGCAGTTTCGAGGCGTTATCTGCTATTTCTCCCGAATATCACGTAAAGCAGTTATAACTGGTTTTCAGTTCATTTCCCTGGTTTGTTTATTGTTAGTTACTGTATTGTTGCACTGCTTTATGTGTTTAATTGTCCAGTCTGTGAAGAAGAAATTCAAGTAAGAATTGCATTTTACATGACAATAAAAACTTTGATTCCTATACATGTATTTGATCTTTTTTCTGGCAGCTATCTTTTTACACAAGGCCACTATACACAATAGTTTATTTTTTTCCACTGATGGATCAGGAGTTAGTTATTGTAAAAGAAGTAAATGTGCAGGCAGGTGATATTTTTTTCGATTTATCTACACAATCCTGCAGTGCAGCCATTGCAGTCAGGTCTCGCACACTATGAGGACTAGGCACACAATGGCATTTTTTTTAGCTTGTCAGATTGCACTTTTACACTAAAGTAAAAAAACAAAAAAACAAAAAAAGCTTAAACTTGTTTTGAACCATTTATTTGTTATCTGTAGTTTGATTTTGAGTAGGGGAGGGGAAAGTCGATTAAAACGAAAATTGGATTTATTATGAAAAAAATCAGAGATTTTATTTTTAGGACATATTGCCCAGCTCTAGCTGTCATTACCAAGGGCAATCACACACCTCCCAAGCAGCATATTAAGCTGGTGGAGGTACTTTACACACAACTGTTATGCCCATGTGATCGGAGCTAGCCACCCAGTGAACTCTCCAATAACACCCCATAACCCCTAGTTCCCATAGTTTCACCGGTCTGCTGCCGGTGGATACCAGATCAGTCTAAATGTGGCAGATGGACAGACTCCAAGTTTGCTGTGTATCTCTACCTTCTGTTATATTTCTGGCCACTGCAGTGGCTTCCTAATTCCTGTAAGGCTCCTTCTGTTCCAATTCACAGGGCTGACGATCAATGGACAGGAAGCAGCAGACGACACATGCTGTTCACATTGTCACGCTTCTCTCCTTCGCAGGCGGCCATGCTGGAGCTACACTGTAAGCAGGATGACTTTTTATCTCTTTATTTATGGAATGTGCATGCCAGTCCAGCATCCCACTGTCCAATTGAATCGATCCTCGATGATGTTTTTAGCACTTAACTAATTAGGTATTCATATCTAATGTCCATCTTCCATAAATACAGGTGCAGCAGAAGGTCAGGAGACAGGGGACACCCTAAAGTGAATACCAGTCCATTTCAAGGTGTATTAAATATCTACATGACAGCAAATGCTAATTATATGTTGCAGGAAAATGTAGAAGAATATTAAATAGCTAAATTTGACATAAAGCCCGAAACAGAATGAAACCTACAAAGCATTTAAGTGCAAAACAAGCTTCGGTAAGGATGATAAATTAACAGATTCAGGATTGTTTCACTATAAGTCCGTTTCCCAAATTAGATTTGCTCTGTGTATTTTGAATGGGCTACATGACAAATAATTTAATTAGGCCCCACATGGCACAACACCACCAGCTGGAAAAAGAAAATGTTAAACTGGGAAATGCATGATGGGAGAAGTGGTTGATGTCGGCATGCAGAACTCTAGGTGCCGACACCTAGAAATGACAGGCTGAGCCAGCTTTTGTGCAAAATCCACTCAGCAGTAAGATGTTTAAAAGTGAAAGCAACTTAATGTCCTCCTTAAAATAAAAGTGCAATTTATAAATTTGTTACTTCAAGACCAACGTGGCATCAAGATTATTTTTGTAAGATTTATAACCGGCAAAGGTACAAGAATTACTCTCTGCTACAGGAACTGTGTTATTTCACGAATATGAGTGATGCTCCATTTTTGTGTAAAACAGGAATTTAATCTGACTCATAAATATTTACTACATATGACAGTTCTGGTTAATTCAAATTCAACTCAGAATCTTGTAGGAGGGAGTCTACAATGTTATTAATGTCCATTATTAATGTATATTAATGTATTATGTGTATGTATTAAAGCTGTTAAGGTGTGTTGGGATGTTAAGGTATAGTTACGTGCTGCTTATGAATGTTTTACAAATGCATTATGAAGGTGCATTGAATGTATTATAAAGGTATCATGAAGGTGTCAGCAGGTAATGTTAACAAATTGATTTTGGATCGATGTCATTGATTCCATTGATATCAGAATGGATACAGATTCTTTCTTACTTGTACAAAAAGGGAATAGGTGTCATTATTCACTGTATGCCAGTGGAATAGCTCTCCATCGTACCACAGCACCGTCCCCAGGCCGGTGTTCTCCTTAGTCACAGCAAACATGTTCCGGGGGTCACAGCATTCTTTCAGCAGCTCTCTGTAAAGAAATTGAAAGAATGTAAATAAAAATCAATGACTGATGAGCCACCAGAATGACAGACCATTATAATACTTACAGGGACAAATACACAAATTATGTGCCTGGACAGTGTTACATGCAAAAGCATCTCTTTCCTAACCCATGACATAATAAGATAAACGAAATAGCTAATGACTTAAACAACACTTTTTTCCCATATTTGCATACTGCAACAATAATATATGCCAGCTCTCTAGACATACACTACCTTTACATTTTAGCAACGTTCACAACAAGACTCAGTGTAAAGAATGGCACCCTTAGTGTATTTCACAAGTTCAACAATCTGGAGAAAAGAAATTCACCCATAACCCATTCACAGACTGTTTTAGTACAATTTTCACTTACAAATCACAAGTTGATGGTTCATAAGGACACAAGAATTACAGTACTGCCCAAATGAAACCAACTGTATAAAAAATAAACATATAAAAAGAGAACACTCAAAAACCAACCAATGAGAAGAAAACAGGTCAAAGGTCAACACATAAAGAGCATCTGCATATGAAGAGACAATCTTGTTTTTTGGAAGAAAAAAAATGCATCTATCCACTCGTTAGATTGCCCATGGAAAATGCATATTTTAAACCACTTAGGAAATCAGGGCTCACAAACAGCTTTATTTGTTTCCTGCCAAAGGCCTAAATATTTGCCTCTCCAAAGAGCCAGTCCAAAGCCTGCCAGGGGTTGCTGGCTAGCAGTAAAGTAGCAATTCTAAAGTAATATTACATGCAAAACATTTGTTATAAAATTACTTGTCAGAAAGCTGGTAAGTTAAGCTTTAGAGAGCATAGCCTACAAACAATCCAACTGATATTAAAAGTTGTGTCAAGTTCTCTTAACTAGCAAATTTTAGTTAAAAAAAGCATAAAATCTGCATCTGAGAGTGAATATGAACAATAGCTACAGTAACCCAAGTTATAGCAAAGTTTGGTCGTGATAATGGATGCGCTTCACCAGTCTTGACTGCCTGATGCCCTCAGAGAGGCAGCAAAACGACAGGCAGGGGGGCAATGGCCTGGGGCCCTGAGCTGGGAGGGGGGGCTCCCAAGGGTGGCCCATTACATAGTACATCCATCCATAGTCCAACCTGCTTATCCGACTGAGTCGTGGAGGGGGTCTGGAGCAATGGGCACGAGGCAGGGAACAACCATGGACAGGGGGCCAGCCTATTGCAGGGCACAATCACACACCAGTCACTCACACACACCTCTGGGCAATTTGGGAACTCCAATTAGCTTCAGCATGTCTTTGGACTGTGGGGGAAAACTGGAGCACCTGGAGGAAACCCCATGACAACACAGGGAGAACATGCAAACTCCACACACATGTAACTCAAACCCAGATCCCAGAGGTGTGAAGCAACAGTGCTAACCACTGCACCACCATGCCACCCCTACATAGTATATTGCAATGACAAATCTGCTTCATTTGTGTAATCTATTTTTCCCAAAAGTGAAAATAAAGGTCTTGTGTTTATTATATTCTTTTTGTTGATATTAGAAATTTACATTTCACAGTAAAATAAAGGTAATTAATTTTATCATGTTGGGGGAGGGGGAGTTGGAGACGCCATGGAGTTTTTTGCCAAGGGTACCCCAGAGTCCCTAGAATCGCTTCTGGATGCACTTACTCATCTTCAGGTATTTCCTTAGGAAGAGTCACATACACAATGCAAACTTTGAGCTCTACTGTTACAGCTGTGCTTTCCCAAATATACAACTTGCTGTTTGAACATAAAATGACAAGAAAATGAATAGTAAAGTTAGTGGTTTGCCTGGACAATTTCAGGGAAGCCCCGAGGTTAACATTGGATAGAATCGCTGCTGAAAAGAGGGTATTTTTCTTAGGCCTACTCAAAAATGACATAGCAAACACATGGTCACAAGACAGTGAGTACTATTGTTATTTTATGAATAAAGTTGACTTTCACGAAAGCAACATGCCATGGTTGTAACAACTCAGAAAAGTCAGAAAGGGTCCAGTTCATGTCCCCAAAACTACTAATATAGTGAAAATTGTCTCACTTTTAAGGTTGACAAAATATGTTTATAGTCCTACCAGTAATATACACAGTGTGATTGTGTGAAACACGATCGTTTAGCGGTCAAATGTCGCATCGCGGAAAATTAATTTCATGTACCTATCGTTTCATGGCTTATTATTTGGAAATAAAATTGTAATTTCAGATTTTTTCTATTTTAATTATATTCTAAGCCACCGAGACACGGTTTGACTGAAATTTACGGATACACAAAAATGACTTCTGTACCACTTATTCTGAACATGCATTTAAACTTTTCAACAGCGCTAGATGTTAATAAATGTAAGTACTGTAAAGTACAAAACTGTAACATTTTGTTGTGATGTAATTACTACTAAAAATGTACTACAGTCCGTATAAAAAAGTGAAAATTAACCAGGCCGATGAAGAAGGTGCGGCGTAATGCTGTCATCGCCGGATAAAATGCTCATCACTGATTGCAGTTAATTACTCTGTCACCAAACGTACAAAACAAGAACAAAATTAAATGCAATTTAAAATGACGCAATTTGTAAATGTAATACAACCAAAATCCCGGAGATCGTTCTGTTGCCGCATAACTTCTTTTCCAGTGAGACGGACTTTTTAACGGTAGAAAATATACCTGAATAAATGGATGCTTGTTTCGTTTTTCTTCCATGTTTGTCCCTGCTGTAAGACTTTATTTACAATCTCCTTATCGCTCGGAAACCTGTACACCGGGTATTTGTACATCCAGCACAGCACGATGACACACAGAGCCACCGATACAGACAACTTGCTCCTATGCCATCTCACAAACATCATTACCGAAGAGGTTGATATTATTTAATTATGCATTCAAAGTCATTGAAATAAGTATCGCTGAAGGCAGTCTTCAAAAATGGCAAAGTCCACATCGGCAGTTTAATTCTGGAGCGATTAGATTTTTTTGTTTTCCGCGTAAAAAATGCGAATCGGAATTTCAGTCCAGGAATTATTTTCGTTGACACAGACAAAATCCTTGGTTTTCAGTAGAGCCCACTCCGGTTTGCATGAAATACACGGGATTTTAGTTGGCTGAACCAAAATACGCCATCATCAAGCAATCTTTGTGACCGCTAAAGCAAGGGGGGGTGCATTTTGATCCACAGTGGCAAGATACTGCGTCTTGTTATGCTGCATCCCCAGTTATATGTATATATATAAATCAACCGCAGCCCCGTTGAGAAGGACAACCCTAATCCTCAATGCCCGTCGTCAGCGTCTGCACATCCCTTAAAAACCCATCCCCACGCCGTTATCCAGTCGCCCTTGCGCTCTCTCCCCTTCTCTCGCTGCCCCCCTCTCTCTCTCCGACGGGCAGATCCGCAGCGGGCTTCCGACAGGAACAAAGCACCGCTTCTCTTCTCTGCATGCATGCCCTGCTACTGCCCCAAAGCGGGGCGTCCGCGGACGTCTGCTGCCCTCAGCTGGGCATTTCTCCGGTACTGACCGTGACTGGAAATTTGTGATTGTGACGTGATGCTGGGATCGCTGATAAAGTTCAGGAGCCAAAACCGTAAGTTTCTGAAAACTACTGCATGAGGCTTCCCTGCAGCGTAGCCTAGTCTATATATAGAGCAAATGCTCTCTCTGCAGAATGCGCACTTTATATCGTAGATATTACATTATACCACAGCTGATATCAACTGTTGATTTACTACTAACTACTAACTTTAATAAATCAAAATGAGCAGCCTTGTAATCTATCACCTAAATGCCCTGGCGGATGTGGCAGGGGAATCAGGCGATAACAGATTACAAGGCTGCTCCTCCACTATGTGACAACTCAGGGAGCGTGCTGACCAACTGGCACACGTCCTTATGGACATCTTCAATACCTCTGTGGTGCAGGCTGTCGTTCCATCATGCTTCAAGTCTGCTACTATCATTCCAGTGCCCAAAAAAAACCACCATCACGTCTTAACGACTACCGCTCTGGTGCACTTACTCCCATAATGACGAAGTGCTTCGATATGCTGGTAAAAGACATCATCTCTGCACTGCCCCCTATATTTTACCCATTTCGGTTTGCTTGCCGGCCAAACCGCTCCAGAGAAGACACCATCTCCTTTGCTCTTCATGTGAGCCTAGCATATTGGAGGACAAGAACACTCATGTACGAATGGTGGTTTTGATTTTAGTTCAGTGTTCAATACGACCATCCCCCAGCAGCTGGTGAGCAAACTGGACTCCCTGGGTATCAGCACACTCACGTGCAACTGGCTGCTGGACTTCCTCACTGCCAGGCCACAGTCAGTGAGACTGAGTAACAACATCTCCAGCCCCATCTCTCTCTCCATCGGTTCCCTTCAGGGCCGTGTCCTCAGTCCTTTGTTGTTCACGTTGCTGCTTCATGACTGCCGTGCAGCATCTGCCTCGAATACCATCATAAAATACGTGGATGACACAACAGTGGTGGGTCTCATTAGGAACGACAACGACCTGCCCTATAGAGAGGAGGTGAAGCGACTGGTGGGATGGTGCAGGGATAACAACCTGATCCTGAATGTTGAGAAGACCAAGGAGATGATCATCAACTTCAGGAGGAAACAGCCTAGTCATTTTCCACTTGTCATCGACAACAATGAGGTGATCAGCGGCATCAGATTCCTGGGTGTGCTAATACCTGGAAACCTGGACTGGTCACCAAACCCAACTGCACTGGTAAAATGAGCTCAGCAGCGGCTGCATTTCCTGCACAGGATGAAGAGAGCACACCTTTCCTCGCCCATCCTCACCACTTTGTACCGAGGCACCATAGAGAGCGTGCTGACCAGCTGTATCTCCATCTGGTATGGCAGCTCAAAATACTCAGACAGGAAATCACTGCAGAGAGTGGTGAGGACTGCAGAGAGGATCATCGGGACTTCTCTTCCATCCATCCAGGACATTGCACTCAAACACTGTCTGAGGAGAGCCCGTGACATCATCGGGGACTCCACCCACCCCCACCACGGTCTGTTCTCCCCGCTGCCCTCTGGGAAGAGGCTTTGCAGCATCAGGACCAGAACAGCCAGATTCTGTAAGTTTCATTCCTCAAGCCATTAGACTCCTGAACTCATGACAGCCCACCCCCAACCCCCCTGTCCTGTCCTATGTCCTGTCCCATCCTCTGGCCTGTCCTGTCCTATCCTCTATCTTGTCCTCTCCTATCCTATCCTATCCTATCCTATCTAACGTCCAATCATTTTGCAAGTAAATCTTTATCTTTGACAGACTCGCATCCACTCTTGATGTAGTGATCTCCGCAATGAGCTCATCTTTATCGGCTGACAGATGAGTCCATGTGGAGTCAGTGACCTATTTGGCCTGGGTTAGGGATCTGTAGGTCTAGACGTCTCACATGGTTTCCACCGATTAGTTTCTCAGCAACTCCCTGTGATCTACTACAAGATTAAGACAGTGATCAATGGAAGTGTCACAGTTTAGAGCAGATGTACCCCACATGCTTCTGTGCAAGGCATGGGCCTCTGGATTATATGTTGCTGGACTGTGTACTGTATCACAGCGGTGGATAGGTCCTCTGCATACCGCACCCCCCTCATTTCATTGGTTGAGTGCTGCTTTTTATGGAATGGAGAAGTTTCCCCAAATGTACTTTGCAAATTTTAGTAGTTCCCATAACTACATAAATAGCCCCCCTCCCCTCCCCAGAGTATTTCATAGTTTATATAGTTTTTTTTCTCAATCAAAACATTTCGCCACAGGCATGTGACAAACATGTTGTCAACTCCGGGTATAAAGGCTAAACTCTTATTTCTACCATCTATAATTAAAAAAAAGAATACTCAGGGTGAGCCCCATAACTTTGATAGTCATTTACCAATGTGTTGCAGGTATTGTAAGGGAACAAAAAAAAAACACAAAAATTAACTCACCAGAAGCTTATTCAGAGCTACTTAAAAGCCAGATAAGTAAACCTGATTGAGCTATTTAAGTATTCACGCTGATGTAAAAGGTAATTGTGCTCCTAAACTATTATCCCTTCATTACATTAACATATCTGTCTGTCAGATGAAGAGTATCAATTGCTATTAAACTGGCATTAACACATTGGAATTTGGAATTTTTCTCAAAGGAATCAGTGACTGAAAGCTAAGGTTGCCGGACTTCTACTCATTGGGAGTTCAGATTGCAGACTAGTAGATCTGTCTGTGTCTCTTACATTAATGCTCCTCCCGCTCCAGGGAACATCTTAGATGTGATAGCACAGACCAGGAGGCTGTCAAAGGAAGGGCCACACTTCCAGCTTACCGCTGGGTACCATCTTTGTTCCATTTGGATTTGAGGCAGCAGCAGGCCCAAACAATATGGGATTTTTAAAGCCCCATCCTCTCACATAACTGGTGGGTTACCATTATTTATATTGTTTTCCTAGGCAATATTTATACATCGAATACATTTTGATATGGCCAATCCTGAAATGTAATTGTTGGCACCACTTCGCCTCACAGACTATGTCCTACATGTGGTTGATAATTTAGTGAGCGTGACAACCTCAAGTCATTCAGTGGATGGGAATGAAAAACCCCACAGCGAGCCAAATAACCCAGACTCAACTGAAAAGGGACAAACCCACACCTTTTAAAGATGGATACAGAGACACTTAAAACCACAATTTTCACTTAATGGAGGAAGCATAACCTCTGTAGGACTCTGTCACCTTTTAAATAGAACTTTATTGTGCAAGATTAAGAACGACTGGGCCAAATAACAGGGAACGTGTCCATTGAAAAGGTTACTGCGTTGTGGATTAGAAGCAACAGTGCCCCCTTCTGTACATTCAAGTCTTACACTGCCTCTTCTGCACTATTCACTAGGATTACAGGCTAGACTTACTCCCAACGGTTCAAATGGCTCATGCAACTAAAAACACAATTTACTAATCGCTCACTTTATTATTATTTTCCTTTTTTTTTTTTTTTTTTCTTTTTACAAAAATACCCATCTGACTTTTTAATACACATTTACACAAATAAAAAGGTTGCTTGTGGCACCTATACTAAAAAAAAGACTGCATTTTCCAGCATTAGACAGAATAAAAAAAATATCAAAAATTCAGTAGTACACAACTAAAAATGAAATAAAATTCTGCGGCCGCCTTAACCATGAGAACAGCAGTGCACTTTGCGACACAAGTTTCATTACATTTATTTAGTATGAGCTTCTCAAGCAAGGATGTTTGACAGAAGAACAAACACTTCATGTCTTCAACAGATCCTACTTTAAAAAGTGCACTGAAAATATATATATAAAATAGTCGAGTGCAAGTGGCACAGAGAACCCGCCGCACCTCTGACCACGCAGGTGAAGCATCCCTAATAGCTACGTCGGGGAAGCCTTCACCCCGGAAAATGACATACAGCTGCCTCTGCTTTGTGTAAAGGCGTGGAACGTCTATGGGGGCCGCTTACGGACTTGGCACGGTCGTCCTCTCAGGTGCCCGACACGGCACTTAGCGGTCGGGTGGTAGTTCTACGAAAGCGTGGACATCCAGAAGCCCAGACCACTGAGACACTCATTTGGACATCCGGCATGATCCTGATTTAATAATAAAAATAAAAAAATCAATAAATAAATTGAATATCCACACAGCTTTCACAGAATCCACCTGGCCAGCTCAGTGTCACAGACTCTGTGGTCCTGTTTTCCCCTCAGTATTAAATTAATAGTGATTATGGAGAGGCACTGCCCTTTGAACACTTGTCCTGAAGGTCAAAGACAGCCACCAGTCCAGAGTTGGCTTGGGTAGCGCTTGTGTGTGTGTGCACATGTATGTGTGTGTGCACATGTGTGTGTGTGTGCACATGTGTGTGTGTGTGTGTGCACATGTATGTGTGTGTGTGTGTGTTCTCTCTATGCATTGGCCTCTGCAGCGCCGCTCGAATTCGGCATGCTAGATGTCTGAAAAGGAGAGGTTGTCGTCTCTGCTTCCGATTCTCGCACGAAGATGACAGCGTCGCCGCTCACGTTGATAAGGCACTGAGCCTGGGGGCAGAGGAATGCAGTTTAAGCACAGGGGGGCAGCCAGGCAGCGAGGCAGGCGCCCAGATATGCCCGAGACCCACCTGGTTCTTGTTGGGGTTCTCCATGAAGACACACTCCTTCATGCTGTAGGACACCACGGCATTCCCCCCCAGGGCCGCTACGTGGGCCCGCACCATGGCAAACACCTCAGCAATGAAACAGTGCAGGAAGCCACTGACCCCCCCTTCCTGTGGAGGACAGACAGAGACACACAAAAACTCACACTGAATATCTCCAGGCTAATGCACCGCAGCACTAAACAATGCTATCAAAAACAAACATTTTACAACTGTAACGGTAATGCACCAAGCAGTTCACCCAGATTAAATGAAAAACACGTTTACAATTTTGATTAAAT
This sequence comes from Brevimyrus niger, assembly GCA_015164015.2. NCBI lineage: Eukaryota > Metazoa > Chordata > Actinopteri > Osteoglossiformes > Mormyridae > Brevimyrus > Brevimyrus niger. The sequence goes on from JAABNY020000001.1 coordinate 11,494,023, forward strand.
GAAAGTCAACAAAAACCTTTAACAAAGATATGAAAAGAAACACTCACACATTACAGCTTATCAACTGAGAATACATCAAACTTATTTATTCAAGACAGGCTGCGGGCATTGCAATCAAATTACTTTTAAACGCCTCTTCACTGTCAGTTAAAAGAGCTTCAAATTCCTTGCCACAGGCAAAGCAGTGAAATGTTCTAGTGTTGAATTTGCGTTGAGATATTGAGAATATTGACCAATGTGAGCAGATTAATCTCACTGTAAAGGGAGAGGTATATTTCAGCAGGACAGGTCTGGGTGTTCCTGCTGGTATGGGGGGGGGGCTCTCTTGGACGCGGCCCTCACCTCCCGCAGTGACGTGGTTTCCCGGATGAAGAACATGTTGATGATGCCCAGGTACTTGATGATTCGAGTACCCGGGAGGAAGGAAAGCGGGGTCATTTTGACCACAGAGACCGTGCTGTTGGGGAATGGACGCATACAGCGTAGGGACCGTGAACGCCCCTCTGGTAGTGGGCTGCCTTTCTCCTGGGAGGCTGCTGGGGGTGGGGTGAGGGAGAGGGGGGGGCACACAAGGAGCAGACACACAGCCTTCAGAGGGTGTCATGGGAACGATGATCAGATGTTAGTCAAGAGCCATGGAAGCATGTATAGAAAGAGAGAGAGAGAGAGAGAGAGAGAGAGAGAGAGAGAGGCGGAGGGAGAGCGCCATCTGCTTCGGTATGGTGAAATGGCTGGGTGACAGCATTCAGAAACCGTCTGAAGCCTCAACGATGTAGCTTAGCATGGCCTGCCATGGAGGAAACGGTACTCATGCATAGCATGCAGTACATGAATGGAGAAAAACGAACAGATGGGGGCAGGGGGGACGGCACAAACAAAACCAAACGAACAGGAGGGTAATCAGACGGCTATGCCTTAGCGATGATCAGAGAAGACAAAGGAAACACAAAACAAGTCGTCTGCTGAGGGAGTTCTGCTGTTTTGGAGGAGCGAGAGTGTGAAAGATGTTACATTTCTTAAAATGTAACCTTACGGTTTATAGCTTTGATGCTTTCCAAGCCACCAGCTAGCCAATCAGAAAAGCCTACAGAGAATCTAAATCGTGTGGTGCTGGCTCGTGTTTCCAAATTCACCAAAATCAACTAAAATCTTTAAGCTGCGCACAGACAAAATTAAAAATAATATTCTTGATGAGCAGTGACTGCAGGCTAAATGACAGCCGAGCCCAAATACATCTAACCAGAAGCAGAACAAGCCCACATGGGGGGGGGGGGCGTGTCCTCAGCTTTCACACTCTGTCAATCAGCTGTGCTTGATCGGTAATGCCATTTCTGGGGCAGCAAGGCTCCGCCCACCACCGTCAAGGCAGAGGTAGATTACATGGTACCGCTGGGATTGTCACCAGAGTGTGCTAGAAACAGTGTTCTCCTACTTGTCTTAATTGATCCACGTCTTATGGCCTGAGCTTTCAGTTTAATGAGCTCTATCCAGGTGCTGCATCTGTCTGCAAAGGAACTGTAATCAACTGAGGTGGCTGAAAGTACACAGACAGACAAAAAGAAAGAAGAAAAAATAAAAAAAGGAAAAAATAACATGGATGACATTGGCTATTTGTGTCAAATCGCTTCGTCAGGAAAGCACTGTCTGAGAGACAAAAGAAAAAAAAGAATTTAAAAAGAATGTCCTGGTTGTAGTGCTAATGGACACATGGGCAGGCGAGGGGGGGGGGGAGGGCTTACCTCTGGCAGAGGTGTGGACGCTGCCGCCATCTTGGTGCCCTGTGGACAGGAAGGGGGGGGGGGGGATTCAAGGCATCTCCTAAACTAACCTGGGGCGGCCATCTTACCCCCAGCATGCCAGCATTTTACATTTTAATTGTGTGTTAATGATGACATACCTTGATTTTTTTATTTTTATTTTTAGCTGTTGTGTCTATCACTGCACTTTATGTATTTTTGTAGCACCGTGGCCATGGAGACCACCGCATGCTGCTACTCTATATGGTTGATGAGGCAGTAAAGTCCAACATGACGTGTCTGAATGTGCTTCCGCTAAGACTGTGTCACAAAAAAACCCGCCATGTCTAGTGTAAGTGTCAGTCGTTGCGGCTCACAGACCGCGTGGGAGCCTGCAACTCTCGAGACACTGACAGGCATGGAGGTTCACGCTGGTGGGACAGGACAGAGCTAAGGTCTTCACTCCTAGTCCTGGCATGTTCTCATCTAGAGCACTTTGGCACTTGACTACACTCATTATTCACAAAGCCAAGCTTCACATTCCTTCTATGCACAGAAAGCACAGGGAAGCAAAACCGGCTGCCAGAAACAGGAGTGAAAACCAATGTAATATAAGGACGGATATTACTAGCCACACACACACACACACACACAACAGTCAGCCCACAGTACCTGTGCCTTTACTGGGGGAGAAGGGCTGTGGAGCTGGAGTCTCTGTGCACAGCTCCAGTGGGAACTGAAGCTGTTCCTCATTCTCTGATATCACTTCAAAATGAAAGAGGGAGAGGGCGAGAGAGTAAGGGAGAGAGAGAGAAACATAAGGCTGGGAAGGATTTGGGAGACAATCAATCCCTTATCCCCCAAGCACAGGAAGGAAGTTTTCAGCAATCTAGCCTGCTCCCACCGAGCACAACTAGATATCCTGCTATTAATACTCATCACAAAACTAACTGGATGCTATATGCTAATCTCCAGTAAACAAAACCAAAATGACTTTATTTGACAAAAAAAATAAAGATAAAAAAGAGCCACCTTTCATGATTGCCTTCTCCATATTTGCTTTGCAGTTTTCTTGAGCCTGCTCCTTGTCAAAAGTCATGGCAACAGCAGTGACGGCCACCTGGTGGAGACAATGTGAATTGCTTTACGGAGTGTCTCCTGAAAACAGGCTGTGGCCCATACCTTTTGAATGAACTACATGCCAGAGATGCATACTGAATTTTCCCATCAGCTAAACATGGGTTATTGCATTACTCACTTCCCCAACAAGTGACCAACACCATTAAACGCTGGAAGTTCCATACCCTGGCACAAGGAATTTTTGCTTTATAGAGCCAGAAAAATTACTCGTCAGAGAACCCTCAGAAACTGTAGTCGGATACCTTTGCATGAACTTCCAGTATATGCAAACCTGCCCGCACATTTGAATACTTTTGAAGTCCAGATTTAAGTCTACAAAATTAACTTATGGTAAGTCAAGGCTTTGAGCTCCTCTGGGTGCCCTGAGATGCAAGAGTCCAAACGGAAAGCAGTCCGGGAGCAGAGCCTGGTCCTGGAGTAGAGCCTGGGCTGGGAGCAGAGCCTGGGCTGGGAGCAGAGCCGGGGCAGGCTGCTTTCTGTTGCAGGCTCACCTGAATGAGCTCCTCCTCTGGTACGGCCACAGCGAAGTTCAAATGGCAAA
>JAABNY020000001.1:11497539-11510433 GCA_015164015.2 Brevimyrus niger
GAAAGCAGTCCGGGAGCAGAGCCTGGTCCTGGAGTAGAGCCTGGGCTGGGAGCAGAGCCTGGGCTGGGAGCAGAGCCTGGGCTGGGAGCAGAGCCTGGGCTGGGAGCAGAGCCGGCGCAGGCTGCTTTCTGTTGCAGGCTCACCTGAATGAGCTCCTCCTCTGGTACGGCCACAGCGAAGTTCAAATGGCAAAGGCAGCAGGGAACCATGGAGCGCAGCTTGAAGTACAAACTCTGGAAGAGAAAACGACGCCCTTGAGCACCAGCACTAAAGCAAAACAGTGCAAATCATGGTGCATGAAAGCTTCAGTTAACAAGTACATTAATAGTAATAACCTTTTATTTTTTCTTTCCGCACATCACTTCCTTGGTGCGTTATGGATTCACACACCTCATTACAGCCAACCCACACACATCTCAACCATCCTTCAGAGCTCGAGGCACCCACCCCTTAGGATCCACGTCATAATATCATTCAGCGGTCAGCTAAGTTCCTAGGACTGGGCTCACCTTGAGCAGATTCTCACAGAGGTCATTAAAGATCTTGTTAAGTCCTTGGTTGGTCAGGTTAATGTTGTTCAGCCGGAACACACGTACCGAAGAGAACATCTGAAATAAAATAAGCAGGCAATTCTCAGAGGAAAAATGTCAATTACTGATATCGGTTTGTGTGCCAAGCTCTTACCTGCCAGGTACTATGGAAAACAGGAAGTCTTTACCTGTAAACTTGAAGTCCAGTTGTAAATCCCAGGCATAATCTCCGTATTACAGCTATAAAAGCCTAAGACAGGGAGAATGCAAGTGAGCAAAGGATTGAAACAACACTAAACGCTCAAAGTAAATGTGAAATGCATGCAGCATGATGATCTGGGCAAAGCCTGATTATGCGATAATCTCCTCTTCAGCTGGCAGGGCATGAAGTGACATGACTTATGAAGTTCTACCGAAGACTCATCTTTGAATCAGCAAACTTCAAGCTCCAGGAACAGACAGACTAGGGTTAGCTGCTAGACTCAAATCTCAGGATGCCAGTGTTTCTCAACCCTGTCCTTGGAGACCCACATTTTTGTTCCCTCGGAACTCATAACAAAACTGCACAAGGTATTTGGTGCTTTGGATTATTTAGTTCAGGCGTGAGAACTGCACTAGATACACAATGTCTGGCAGCTTTTCAAAGATAACCGGATTAGAGAGCTGCATCCAGGGGCCCCATGCCCTGCACCTTCAAGGTGGCGACGATGCTGGTACCTGACGGCATAGGCGCATCAGTGAGGAGGGAGTGGATGTCCTCCACAGCGTCCGTGTCGTCAATCTGTAAGAAAGAGAGATCCTCTGTGTTGTGTGCCTAAGTGAATAGCATTGACACACCGCCAGTGTGACATCAACGCTTTCAAAGATGACGACAGAAGGACTCACTTCAAGGACAAAGGCATCCTTCTTTCCGTGTGACAAGTCAAGCTCCGACACCTCATCCGAGCTTTCCGAGTGTGACCGGAAAAGTCGGGAACGCTGCCGGGACTCTGGAATAGGTGACCCAATCACCTCCTCGATGATCTCCTACCGGCAATTCAACAGAGAAGAAGGTGAATGCCAGTGGTAATAATCCATTCTGTGCTCGCTTTCTCGGGTGGGGGACCTGGCTAATACCAGGAAAAATGCCTCTCCCTGTTGTCAGCCAAGGATCAGAAACTTGAAATGCAGATGCTGTCATCATGTTGAATGCTGCCGTAAGATCCTGTTTTTCATAGCTATACGGTATGGTGGCTAGTGAAGGACACATGGGCCTGATCAGAACGACCCCAAATATATATATATTTTTTTTGCAAACTGCAGCTTGGTTTTTCTCTGTTTCTCACTGACAAAAGGGCTTTTTCCTTGCTTTATGGGTCTTCAGTCCTGCTTCCAGGAGCCTGACCTGAACTGTCCTAGCAGTGCACTTCACAGCACTCAATGCTTTCAATTCCTTTTGAAGGTCACTTGAGGTCATTCTCCGATTTATGAGGCACTGCCGGATAAGTTGACAGTCATCTCTGGCATTAAAGAGTCACTTCTGCCCTCTACCTGGCTGATTTTTGGCTATTGCCAGTGTCTTCTGCCTCACTTTATTCATGTGTACTGCTGTCTTAGAAACTTTGAACCTGAAAGCAACACGCTGCTCACCGCAGCCTTCTGCCAGCAGAACCGTGATTAAACCAGGATTTAAATATGCAGATTTTCTTAGTTGTGTGGTCTCTTAATGTTTACCACTGCAGTATGTGTATACACAGTGAAGAGTGGCCTATTTAATGTATTCTATATTTATGACTACAAATCCACCAAATTATCAGTTCCGCAACAATGCATGTCTTTGACGCAAGCAACCAATAAATGCAGGAAGCAGTAAGAGGCCTTCTAGATATTTTATGGGGTGTGATTTGCTGGAATAAAACCTCTGCACTCCTTCAGATTGATATCAGACTGAATAAGTTGCTACACGGACGGTAATTTCATAAACACTCCAAACACTTTCCTGAAGAAGTCATGTTCGTTTTTGCAGTTTCATTTCATTTCAGTGTAACAAGACATCCCCAACTCCCCAGCCATGGAACATGGAGCCATGGACTTGCACAGAGCAGGACGATGACATCATGAGTCAGCAATCTTCGACGTGATGACCAATATGACAAAGTGAATTTATTTTGGGGTGACCCTTTAAAAGGTATCCAGGAAGAAAGCCAAGAGCAGTAAAGAATTATATAAAAGATGTTAAATATGATATTGGTAGTTAAATTAAACTATTAGAATATCTAAGAAACACAGCCACAAAACTAGCAAAAGTGAAATGTTTAACCCATTAGCCTTAAATAGGATAACATAAATACACCAAGTTATGCATTAGTATTTCTTTGTGATGAATTTTGTGACCACAATGAATGTTCATGCTGTAATGTAGCATATTAATGCCTCTGAATGGCTCTGGGTCCATCCAACAAATTAGGGGGGGGGGGTGTGTGTCTTGTAAAAAAACAATGGAACTCCTCAGATTAAAAAAAAAAAACACCCTACATCATCTGAAACATAAAAATGAAAGTGAAATTCTGACGATTCTGAGAGGTCAGCCCACAACTAAAGTAGCTGTCCTTGGATGGCTCTTGTGTGTATAAATATTGGGCATTCTGGACTGTTGGTGCCTCGCTGGAAAATGGCACAATCCAGAGCCATAAACCGACAGCTTTCGCTGTCCAGGTCCACCAGCTGCATGGCCACTGACCTGGGGGTGGATCTCGTAGAGGTCCTTGTTTTTGGAGATGGTGTCATTGATCTTCTTCTGCATGTTGGAGATATGCTGCTCGTAGGTGATGTCGCTGGGCGTCTTTCCCGCGATCTGGATGCCCCCCGGAGCGGGCAGGGCCATCAGGTACACCCCTGTGGCAGACTGAGCACACGAGGCAGGTCACGCCATGCCATCCTCTTTTCAAATGGCCAGTAGTTTTTTTTTCTTTTAACACACATAAAACAAACTCCATCTTGTGACAGACAGTTGTCGCATTTCAGCAAACAGCAGTAGCAGGAATCTGTTAAGAGCAAGGAAATAAAAATGTTCTGACATGCAGAAAGACCCCGTGGTGCCGTCCCCATGACCCCTGACCCCAGGACCTGCTCACCGCCAGCCCCACCAGCATGTTCTCGCCCACGCTGATCTGCACACGCAGCCCGAACAGGGCATTCATGCCACGCAGCTTCAGCTTGTTCATCAGCTGGGTGTGCAGCTCATACTCCATGAAGGGCAGCAGGTTGCTGATGGCTGTGGCGTTCACCTCTCCCTGGGCCTTCTTCTTCAGCCTGCACAGCCTGTCGGGAGGGACGGGACATGATGATGAGGCAAGCTGGGGGCTCTAATTCAGCTTCAAGCCGAGAGCCATTCCGAGGTAAGATGGGCAGCTCACAGAGGAGAGCGAGACTGTTTGGACACAAAGCTCACGGTACAAAATGAACAGTTTGACCTTTAATTTCAAAGGTTTTCATTAAAAGGAGCAGAAAATGCTGAAATCTGTTAAGGTCAAAGCACTTTTGACTGTGCTCTTCCTGTGATTATTCATGAGAGCTCTGCAATGTTCCTAAATACCAAGCCAAGCCCTCACTCCTGGTGAACATCACGGGGGGGGGCTTTATGGGCCGGAGCGTACCTGGCCTGGATGAGGCTGCCCTTGCCCATCACCGTCGCCTCCACCGGCAGGTCTATGGTAGTGAAGAGCACATCCGGCACCTTCTGCCGGCGACAGTTGTAGCAGTACGTGAGGTGAGCTGGGAAGGGCATGTTGAGCTCGTCGTAGGGAATGTGACAGAAGCCACAGCTAGGGGGCGGCAAATCTTCCAACCTGCTGAGCAGATGGTGCAGGGACATTAAAACAGTGCTGCGGGTCAGCGTATATACTTACAAGGTAAATATGTAACATGCACAAGGCACTGCATGTGACTCAGATTAACCCTACTTACACACTAATGTCCCTTATTGCATATGGAGAAGCAACTTAAACATTTTATTTCAAATTGATGAAGCACAATAAAGCATTAGCGCTTAGAAGTGTTTTAAATATTGGGATTGGTTGGTCTATAGGTGTATGGCAAATATTACACGTTTGAATATTAAAACAGAGAACCTTTTTTTTGTGAAAAAAATGGAGAGAAAAATAAGTAGTTTAGACAAAGGTTTAGAGGTTGCAAAGGTCATTTGAAGTTTCAGATAGAAAACATGCTGCCAAAGAACTATCAGGCTACAAAGACACTGCATGTGAAGCTGCTCTCTGCATTTGGTCATCATCAGGGATACCTAGGGGAGCGTTTGGTCGCTCTAGTGCAGTGTTTCCCAGTCACGTCTATGGGGACCCACAGTCGGCTCATATTTTTGCTCCCTACCAGCTCTCAGTATCAGAAAAATGGGCTGTCTGTAGGCCCCTGATGACCAGAATGGGAAACACTGCCGTGACATTCTTCAACCTTTCTGTTATAGATGCAGAGAGAATGGACATTAACAAAAACATGAGTGAAAATGAAGGAACTGATGAACCCTCTCTCAGACTGGATGCTAACTTCATCAATACAAGTAAATCCTTTTCCTTATTTGTTACCAGCAACAGAAAGAAACTCGTCGAAATTCTAGGATTTAATAGTTAAATTCTGACATCATCTCCTGCTACATGGGAGGGTGATCAGCATTCTAAAGCTGCCCAGGAAATTGTTGCTACCCTGACAGTCAGTTTGCAGAAAGAGGCATCAAACTGTCGACCAAAGACGAGTAACAGAAGTTCCTCTTACAAGTCATGCAGGGACCTTGGCTTCAGTATCCTGATGGTAGCAAGAAAACCGTTTTGGCTGGATTGTCAGAAGTAATAAGCCAACCTGAATGACATACTGGCAAATACTGCATTAAATATGCATTGGGCTTCACTGATAATTGACACTATCTTTGTTGGAGCCTGCAATTGTGGTGTGTCGGGATATGAAGACTGTGCTCAAGGTCAACTGATATCTGTCAGGGCAAACTGAACTGCATTTTTTTTTTTAATGCTTTGGACATTTTGTTGTTCATTTATTTTGCATATTTTATGCATTTCTTGTGGTTGCTGAGACAAATTATTTCTACAAAAAAAAAGCATGACTGCCTGATTGTCTCTACATAGCGAATATCACTTGTAATGATCAAGACACATTTTCACAATTTTTTTTTCACAATTTTTCTTCTCACAAAAGAGGATGAGAATGCAGCCTCCCCTGGCATTACTTAAAATAAAACAGGGCCACTCCAATATGGTTCAAAAACATGATTTATATAATCGTTGTTAAAACCAACTGATTTGAAAAAATCTGCCACACCTATTTTGATCATTTATGAAAATATAATGAGAGATCAATGCAAATTTAATAATGTGTTGGTGGAGGTCCGTGTCCTGCAAGTCAGTTTGTGACCCATGAAATGGAGCCAGAGTTAACCTTGGTCTTAAGGAAAATATGAAAGTGGGCCTTGTCTGACCTCGCTGTAAGGAAGGCCGGGTGCCATGACAACCTGTGTTCACTGTAGCTGTCCAGACAGCCCTCCTGCATGAACTTGGGGTTGAGGATCGCTGCGGTTCCTGACGCAGACAGGATGCACACCTCCTCGCTGAACAGGAGGGGCGGGCAGAGGGACAAGGACAAAGATAGAGGGATCATACCAGGTCTCATCATAGGAACCAAAAGCAGCACCACAAAGGCCGCAGTATAGGGATACAAGAAACAAACGTGATGAAACTAATGTGCATCTATATGAGCTGTACCATGTATGGTTCAGTGCAGAAGCCTTAGGCATTCAAACAAAATGATGTTTAAATAACCTCCATGTTGGTGAAATACAATGATATTATGCCTATCAGCTTAGGCATTTCAAAACTTCTCCTAAAGTCACCCCAGCATTTGCAGCAACCGTCCAATACAGCCATGCATGTTTTGACTTGACCACTACCTCCAGCTAGTTTGGCTAAATAATACCTCATTGAGTTACCTAACTGAATGAACTGAGTCGGCGATGAAATTGAACAAATATTCGTAATGACTGGGGTGCCCCTGAGGAGAGGTTTAAAACCAATGGGGTTTAACAGCTATTCAACAAGACATCAGAAACTTTTTGGAGAAATTAAATTCTTGTTGTTTAGTGTGGCTTTTAACCCCCACCCAGCCCCAACCATAGGTAACCAAGCAAAGTACAAGAGCTTTTGCATTTTTAGTCTTTTCGTAGCAGTCACCGACTTTTGTAAAAAACAGATATTTATCACGTAATGTGTCCCCATAAGGTAAGGTATATATATATACACACACACACACACACACACACACACACACACAACCTTCCTAAGCAGGACACCCCTCACCAGATGCTGGTGGATTCGCTGTAACCCACCACAGCGTGGCAGCCCAGCGCTTTTGCGTGAGATTTGATCTCCTGTCGGATCTCCTCCCACCAGGCATCTCGGGTCTCCGGCTCGTCTGAAACAACACAAGGTCGACGCCAGGGGGGCGCTCGTGAGGTGGATGGTATTCACATTCTGGGGAAGACAATGACTGGATTTGTCGGGGGGTGGGGGGTAGGGGATATCTCATGAAGCCATTTATCAGTTAAATGGAGAATTTCATGTCACTCGTCCAACCCTAAGCTATCAAAACATACAAGGATGGTGCACCACTGTCGTGAGCTGGACTTTACCCGGCTTCAGGACATCCGCATGTCGATGACACCTCATCGCTAGTGACTCAGAGGGATATGGGGGGAGGGGGGTCAACAAGAGCTGAATCCACCAATTTCATTAAGTACTGCAGCCACCGCTACTTAATGAAAAACATTCAGTCTATATGCCTTGAAATAAACTCACTTTCTACACTTTGTGAATGTTTTTTTTCAGGTAAAAAAAACAAGGTAGAATCTCCTAGTGCATTAGTGGCCAATGGATGGATTTCATTTCAATGGTAGGCCAAAAAAAAAAAAAAAAAAAAAAAAAACAGCCAGAGACAAAACAGAAGAGACATGTGGATGGAGTTTACGGGAAGTTCTGCAGAACCTCTGATAAGAGGCGAGATAGACCCATGACAGCAAACTCCTGATACGGAACAGCCACCCAAGTACAAGGACAGTTTCAGGAAGACCTCAGCAAACCTCGGCAAGGGGGAGGGGTGGGTGGGGGTTTAAGGGCCATATTCATTCATCTCACTGCCAGACTCTTACCTAAGGTGGCATCTGGGGGATGTCCCTCATAAAATGTCAGATATTCCCAAACAAGGTCCTTGAAATTAATTATTACGTCTGCTAAACTAACTGTCTCACCTCTCCAGGCAGGAGAGGATCTTTGGCATCAACAATTAGTGACAGGACTATAAAAATCACTAGTTTGAATTCAAATCAGTTCATCTCAGTATAAACCTATTATTGATTGCATAGCAAGGCCACGCAATATTTACATCCTAAACAGAGATTGTAAATTTGAAAATTTCGCTTGCTAGTGACACAATTTATTTAGTCAGTGGTAAAATTAGATTGCAGTGACAACTACAAATTGTGGTCCTTAAAATGTAAACTTACAGAGCCTACTCAGAAAGCATTAGCAAAAGCTTAGGGAAGGACAATTTTGATAGAATTTGGATATACAAGGGGGAAACTTGTCCGAGAACAAGCTACCCATTGTGCTATGAATACGGCCCTTGGGGGGCAAGGACACGCATGCCCCAGGTTCTCCATCGTGACACCATTATTCCCACCCCTATCGTGGCTGGTTTCTTCAAGATGCTCTTTTGAGGAAGCGTCAGCCTTGCGAGTGCAAAGGAAATGCCAGAAGCAGATTCAGCAGAGAGTAGCCAGAAATGGTTGGGTTTCACCTTGACGCATGCTTGAGTCACATGACAGAACAGAGCAGGGGGGGAAAAAAGTATGGCAGCTCACTGAAATGGTCAGAGAAGTTATGGCTCGAAATCTGCGCAAAAAAGCCCAGAACAGAAAAGCATGTCGTGTAGCTCTTAAATCTGACCTCCCCGAATCACACTCAGGTAGGAGCTACAAAAGGCAACTTATAGCTATGATCTGACATAATGAGCTGAGAAGAGAAGTTTCAATTTCCCATGTTTATAAACTATTGAGTCAACAGTGGGATCATTCAGTGTAACATTGCTTTGCAAAAAGAAATTTTTCAATGTATGAATCAGTGGAAAAACTACCCAATGATCCTTTTCTATATTGTTCCAAACACCTAACCAATGGATAAATTAAAGCAACTGAGGTATATTTTTGCTAAAAACATCTTAGTAAAATATTAAAGGAATTGAGAATGTATCCACAACTGCATATTTCTTCATTATTTATATAGAAGGTGCTTTATACCAAACACTGACAGTACAAGGAGAATCCCTTTGAAAGACATATTGTTACACATCCCCTTAGTGAGTACAGCCCTATAACTAAAAATAAACTCTCCTGGGAAGGATGTAAAGAATGCAGAAACCGGTGGCTGCTAAATTTAAAGGGGAAAAAAATGCCAGGACACAGGTATGTATCGCAAAATGGAAAATATGAATAGGCAAGGAAGAAGTAGGAAATGTTCAGAGTTACAGACACACCAGTCCTGGTGCAACTTCACACACGCCAGCGATCAAAACGAACTCATTACTGTTACGGACCAACCCAGTCCAAAACAACGCCCTGTTCAATGTATCTGTTAAACTGTATTTTAAATGCATGTATGTCATTTCAAGTAGTAAGTTCCTGTGCATCATCACTTACAGCAGAAAAAGCAGCAGTAATGTATATACAAACTATTAAAATTTCGGAAATTGGTGATGGGCATTTAATGTCACAAAAATGTGACAATTTTAGGGGTTGCCATATTATATATATTATTATTATTTATTTCTATTTTATTTTTTTACACACACTCTTGGCTCGAAGTGGACATAGTTGGAAAATCTGGCCATTAAAAGCCATTAAAGAACATCGTATGTGATAATGCATACATTTCATTATGAATTTGGTATGCTAACAGTGGGCTAACTGCTGCCTGAGGGAGTGAGCTTGACAGACAAATGCTTTCTGGAGCAGTGCTCAATACGACATCTGTGCTTGACAGGGCGGAATTAGGGCCTTCGGTGTGGGTCTATAAACCAAAATCAGCAAACTGCTCCAGAGCCGAGTGGACAAAAATAAACAATAAGATACATAGTGTATTTTGAGTCTAGTAAACAAGACTCAATATATAGTGTCAGAATCTTCAATTTTGGCTTGTTCCAGCTACTATTCTTGCTTTCGCATCAAAGCATTTTTAGACCATGTTTGCAATTTGCTGCAAACAGCTCAGCTCCTGAAAAAAGGAGAAACGTTTATTAAGCTTTTCGTGCAACGTGACCAGACACATCAAGGTCTGCACTCTCCTCCATTCCAGGCTGCAAGGTGAAAATGTGCCAGCAGTGCAGCACCAGGCAGGTACCTCAACCCCCAAGAGCCATTTGTGGGTTTCGACACAACTAAATACCCATCGCCAATTTGAATGCAAAACAGGGAGCATCCCGTCCCTGTGACTGTCCACTCCTAAATGCAGGAACTTCACTGAGCTGCCATAGTTTCTGTGGGTATGTGCAATACCAAAAGAGTGGGAAATACCTGCAGTGAAACTATTCCAGTCTAGCAGTTTGTATGATCTTGTGTTACCCAAGGCTGAGTTCAAAACAGCAAATTAGTAGATCAGTTAAAGGCGCCGATAGAGAGAAGAGAAAAACAAAAAAAATTATAAAAAGGAGAAGAAGAAGAAGATACAGACAGTACAGCTACAAACAAGAAGAGCACACAACAACACACTCCACAGGAACTGCAAAGACACAGACAACAGAGTTAATCAGAGGCTTGTTAAAGGGAAGGGCAGAGGGAGGGGGGTAAAACAATGGGGGGGGGGCGTACAGGGAGGAAAAGGGGAAGCAGGTCAAAGCATAGAGGGATGCTGGAAGAAAAGAGAGAGGAAAAGAAAAAGAGAGGGAAAGTAAGAGTGAGAGGCATGCAGTAGCAGGAGAATCAGTGGGCCTTAAGCTCGGTAAACCTGGTAAAAACAGCAAATGGGCGGAGCAACTGCCGCAGTATTACAGACTGACAGGGCGGTTGAGGAATGCCTCCGCCTCTCCCAGACCATGCACTGAGACCTCCTCACATGGAAGTCTCATTAACACACAGCGCCGCATGCAGGCAGAGGCGTAAAGTGTCCCCGTTTTCTCACTGCGGATATACCGACTAGAGCCCAACTCTTCCCTCGGTTTGAAGGGCCGATCCCAGATGCTCCGGCTCTCTGACATGGCCTGGTTCAGTAGATTCACTAGATCACTGATAAATCGCTACACGGCAATACCGTCAGCACTACTTAAAAGCAATACTAGCTGTAAGGAGGCAAGGAATGCTATTCTGACAACATGATTCGACTTCCTGCTTTAAGAGAAGTCATGATCAGAGCTGAACTTAAAAGATTTTAAGATAAAACTACAGTAGCGTTGAACAGACAAAATCTTCCCATTTGGGATAAATCTCATGACCTCCTAAAAATTTCCATCTTCTGACATATGATTTAATTCCAACCTATACTAAAATGGAAACACCATACTCTACTTCTTTTGCATTTGGTATTGCAAATTTTAAGTGTGCCAAGCTTCGAATGACTGCTTGACATGTGACTTGCAAAAAAGCATAATTATTTAAGGAGCACGACCAAATTTTTTTAAAACTATATTACGGTGCAAATTAGATTTAATTCAAATTATTTTATGAAATGCAATACCGGGTAGAAAATAATAAAATGTTCATGTCAATTAAATACATCAAAATGATTAAAATGTAATCATAGGCTCTCAATAACCGTGCATCTGCTGACATCTAAAGTGTTCTGAGCAGTAAATCTGCTGTACAATGAAAGCAGAGGGACATTCAGCTCAAAGGTGTACATTCAAAAAAAGGCCTTGTCTCGCAATTCAATTTGGCTCCTGTGGTAGAATTACTTTGCCTGGTTTGGCTTTGCGGTTCAGTTTAAAATAAAGCTTTGTTTCTCATAACACTAAACATTACACACAACTATGAATATGAACAAATAATAACAAGGGCTGTAATGGTACACATATTTGTTATGTGTTTGGTACATCATTTTCAGTTGTGTATAATAAAATGACTGAATACATGTATTAATGGGCAGAGTCTAAATTCGCATGTAGATGTTGATTGCGAAAAACATTATGTGACTCGCACGAGTTGGTTACGGCTAATGTTAGAACATTAAATTACATCAACACTGAAAAGAGTACACCAAACTGGGAAATTTTGCTGAAAAATTAAAAGAAAACATGTTTGGCATGACATCCCAGTTTGTGTATGAAAGGGGCAAAGCAGACATTGTCTTTGTGAGTTTGTCGCCCTGCTGCATTTCAGGTGCTTTTATCAGGAAATCTAAATAAGGTTAAAATAAATAATTACAGCTATAGGGCGGTTTATCTCCACAGACAGGCAACCATAATCGAAGTAAAAAACACAGGATTTAGACGAGATTTATTTTATTATGGTTGTTACGCTGTTATATTTTTTATTTTTAAAAATCATTTTACGTTTACATCTTTATTTTTTTATGTACTAATAAGCATCTCATAGGTTTCTTACTGTTCCTAATTGTGTTTGTGGTTTTAATAATAAATTATTTGAATTTCAAATTGTGCTTTCCTTCCTGTACCAAAATTGCATTAAACCATAAACCCAAAACTGACATTTGTATAGAGCTATGAATTTTGTGTACCATTACACCCCTAATAATAATAATAATAATAATAATAATAATAACAACAACAATAATACTCTCTGTTGTGCCTGGATTATTGGGGTCTGAGGCTCCTGTTTACACAGAGCAGTATGGTGAATAAAGCAAGTTCACACATAACAGCCTGGTGTTGCCATCCTAGAGGATCTTACAGAGTGATGTCACTCAAGCTGTCCTGCCTTCTGTAGTCATGGCCCGATGCTTAGACACTTAGATACTACCGGTGGGAAGCAGCAGGTTCTCACATATACCCTGCAAACCATGGCGCATTTGCCATGAACCTTACTTGACTTCACTCTGCGATGTCCTCCCAGTGTCCAATTCAGCTCGTCTTTTAATTTCTCTGTCACGTTACTTTTAACTGAATACCTTCTGAGAGTATGCATAAAAAAATGGGATGGCCGATACGGGCAGTGCAACCCCACAGGTGGAAAACCCAGATATGAACCCCCCCCCCCCCCCCCCCCACGCAAGTGAGAAAAGGATGCCGGGGTGTGTCCCTCTGGGACTGGGTGGGAAGTGAGCTGGGTGTGTGTGCGGTGCATGCATCCCAGGAGGGGTGGGCAGCC
>JAABNY020000001.1:11510533-11529507 GCA_015164015.2 Brevimyrus niger
GGTGCATGCATCCCAGGAGGGGTGGGCAGCCAGTGTGGGGGGGGGGGCACCTACCAGGGTTGTGGATACGATCCAGAAGCTTGACTGACCGTGCGCTGACCACACCCCCAACATGGATCAGGAAGCCAGGAGGGAAGCAGGTGAGGGTGAAAAACGGGAACTCCTGTGCGAGGGGGGGGGGGGGGCAAGATTTGAAGGGGTTGCAATTTGGCATTTACAGTGTAAGACAATCGTATCGCGGTTCAACCAAAATAATAATAAAAACAGATGTACAAAAAAAAATAAAACACCTTACGATGCATTAATATGCAAATAAACTAAATCCAATGGATTCAACCAAATAACTCGGATGCAGGGTTTTTTTTTCCGGCTCTCAAACCCAAACCACGAAAGGGGAGATGCTACTGAAAGCGAGGGAGAGAGCGAGAGAGAGAGAAGGATCCGATCAGATCAGCTCGATCCTTCCCGAGGCGTCATGCAGAGACAGTGATGGAGGGAGCGACATTCCCCATGCGACTCCGACAGGCGGCGGGGGGTGGAGATGGAAGACGGGGCACCACGGCTCTGAGACGGCCTCGCAGAGCTGGGTCTCGCATCTCGGAGGCCGCATGGACACGACGTGTCACATGAATGATGCAGCGCCCTCAACCAGCAACAAAGCAACCGACCCAACCACCACCCTAACATAACCACTCTAATATTTCTGCACATACTACAACTGCCTCTGTCACCAGATAAAATATTTAACTCTATTAGGACCAGTCAACAATTTTAGCCGAGATTCACCCCTTGTAGCCACCTCGATGATGTAATGCGGTGCCTAAAAACTGCTCATTTTCCCACCCCCTGAAATATTTGACATGGCAGCCTAAGAGAGCTGTCCTTGAAAAGCAGTACAGGCAATCGCACTTTTTTATTTGATTAATTATTTACGCTAAGTGGGTCAAAGCTCAAACTGAGAGGCTAAAAAAAGACAGAAAAATAAAATGAATGCAGGCAGTTCGTACGAGGCAGGAATATGCTTGTAAACATGGACATCGCACATCATCTGTGTTCAAAGACATGTTTCTACCTCACTTGCACCAGCTACATTGCACTATACACTTTCTGCCATTATTATTCATATCTTGGGGGGGGGGGGGTTGTCTTATCTTTGTGTGAGTTACAGAACCCCTATGCTGCATACTGACAGCAAACACGATTAGGCCGCTAAGCAGCCAGCATGGCTTCTGCTGCCAAAGCAGGCAATTCAGAACTGATATTTTCCATTTTTTTTTGTAAGAACAGTCAGATAAGTTATCCTGACACCCTGAATAACAAGAACCCCCACCCCTGTGATGCTGAGTGCGTGACCTTAATCGGCATTAATAAGCGAGAAGCATGACACGAGTGAGAAGGAACCAGGTGGAAAGTCTGTGAGGCATAGAGATGGAGAGACTTTTTCCCTACAGGCGGGAGACGTGGTCATGGATTTTACGTGTTCAATAAAAACCATCTCAGATGTAGGACACCACAAAGGAAAACAGATGAATGTACAATAGAAAAAGTAAAATAAGAGTCATATCCATGAAGAATTCATAGACACAGAAAGACAGAGGGTGGTTTCCACAACATACCATTGTCCTAACAAACACACGAGAGGACGACGCTCCCTGAGCCTCAGAGAGAACGAGAAGGTGGAGAAACACGTTATTCAGCCTGGCGGACGCTGCACACACACACAGCCCGACGGCACCTCGCCATGGCCAAACGCAATTTGGGGGCTGCAATTCTGAATGGGCGCTGAGCTCGGGGTGGGAAGGTGACTGAGACGGCCGCGACAGTGGGTAAGTGTGGGAGTAAGTCAGTGAGGGAGGGAGTCAGGTAAGAAGCGAGGCCGAGAACGAGGATGGGAGTCAGTGATGGAGCAAGGAAGTGAGGAAGCCAGGTAATGAGTGAGTGAGTCAGTGAGTGAGGAAGTAATTCAGTCAGTGACGGAGTGAAGAAGTGAGTCAGTGATGAAATGAGTTAGTGAAGGACTGAGGAAGGAAGTTAGTGATAGAATGAGTAAAGAAGTAAGACAGTGTGGAAGCCAGGAAGTGAGTGAGAGTCAGTGTGGAAGCGAGTGAGGAAGCGAGCCAGTAAGGAAGCAAGTGAAGTGAATCAGTGAAGAAGTCAGGAAATGAGTGAGTGAAGAAGTTAGTAGGGGATTGAGGAAGTGGGAAGACCTAGCAGGGGAGAGTGGAAAGTGTAGGAGAGGGTAAGCTGAGTGAGCAGAGTGCAGGAGTAGAATAGGTGAATGAGTAACTAAGCGTAGGTGTGAATAAGTCACTAATATCATCAGATTGGCAAAGTACAGCAACAAAGTAGAACAGTCACTGTGCATAAATGGAGTGAACGACCAGAACAAAACAATGTGGCAGAGTAACGTTAGATAATATACAGGGTACTGCACTGTGGCAGATTAAAGTCAGGAAGTATACAAGGCATCGGCAAAGTGAGTGAATGCGTCACTGAGCATAGGGAGTAAACAGCCAAGGGAGCACAGTGACTGAGTGCAGCAGAGTAGCCATTGAGCAAACCGTACATGAGCCGAGTGAGTAAACATGTCACTGAGCATATTGGGTTTGTGTATTGAGGCCAATGGTGCACAGCCAGTGAGTAAAGTACGGTAAAGACAGTATAGTATACAGGATATGAGTGGAGTGAGTAAAATGTCACTGAGTGTAAAGGGAGGGGGCAATTATAGGATTTTTTTCAATGTGGAGGGTATAAGAGGGGCCAACCTTATTAACCAATAATATGTTCTGAATCAGTGAATGATAGGAGGGGGCACTCCAGGTTGGCCAGTTAGCTTGAAGCTGGGGCCAGTGCCTCTGTGACCCCACCCCAGCAGTAAATGATTAGGCAAAGAGACCATAGTCAGTGAGTAGCAAAGTTCGTACCCTCTGCTCCAGCGCCGACTGCGTCTGCTGCCTCAGCAGGGTTTTCAGTGGCCCGCCGTCCTTCCCAGCACTGCCCCCGCTGCCCATTCCTGCAAGGCAGACAGGCCAGGTCACGGCTGCAGACACCCACGCTACAAGGGGCCAGCAGCACTGACAGGACACTAAGCCATCCCTCTCCTGTCTGCCTCTGATCAATCAGGTGTGTGCAAAACAAAAACCATCTCAAAACAAGAGCTTAGCGGCGGTCTGGAGGTAAAGGGGGAGGATGACTCATTAAAGCCATATGAATAATTTATGCCGATTGCTCTGATAGCCCCATTTCAGGTCTGATGGTGGATTTGGACTGGAGTGAAGCTTGGGAGATAAAAATCCAGCTTACCTTGCCGACATTTATCTACTCTCCTATGTAGCAGTGGCTCTGATAGGATCTCCAGGTACTTCGTTATTTCCCACTGGCTCAGACAGCAGCCCCTGGTACGGCCTTAACGACTCAGCTCGTACCGCTGATTTTTAACCCCCGAGGGTGGCAAACAGTCACTCTGACAGGAGCTAATGAGGGAGCCAGAGACTCACGGGTGGCTAATGGTGCCAAATTGGGGGGGGGGGGGCAGATACACAAGCTTGTCACAGAGAACACGAGGAGCAACCTTTCCGCAGTTCAAAAAGCTATGATAGAAAAACACAATCTACAGGCAGGCCGAAAAGCTAATTTCCAGAGCTTAAGAGGGTTAAATATTAACAGTATTAAATATCTCAGATGTGCAGAAGCGGGGAAGGTTTAACTGTGGTTTGGGATGGAAGTGGCTTCCAATTCCATTCACAGACATACTGAGCCAGTACACAGTACTGGGAGCAAAACACAGTCATATAAATGATAACAAAACAAAACGGTTAGTAAGGCTTGGAGTGTGAGTTAGCAGGTCAAACAAAGCACACCCAAACATATTCAAAGGTGGAAGACAAAATGATGTGATGCAAGAAGTCAGTTTAGTGTCTGTTTGGGACCCCAGTACCGGGACTGCAAGGTTTTGGGAGGGGGCGGGGTGTCTGTTAGGGGGAGGGAGCAGTGCAACTTGTGGGAGTGGATCTGTCCTACCGAAGGCCGCCAGTAGCAAGTCCTCACTGAAGGACACGCTTTTTCTCAGCATGGTGGAGTTTGACTGGGCCGGGACAGGCGGAGGAGTCGCGGAGCCCCCCAGGGGGAGGTAGAAAGTGTTTGGTATGAACAGGGGCTCGGAAGAGAGGGCGGGGGAGCTAGGACACAGGGAGACCCTGGGCCCCACATGCGACGATGCTGCCCCCGCTGCTGGACCACAAAGAAGCGTGTAGAGGAGAGAAGATGAAAGTATCACAAGATCATGAGTATGACGGGCAAACTGGAAGGAGCATGACTGGGAGGAAAGGGGGGGAGGAAGAGGAGAGTGAATACAAAACAGGAAATTAAATTAACACGCAGTAAAATTAACAAAGTGTAATGGAGGGAAGGGTGAATATGCATGATGATTAGGGCAGAAAGGGGAATCAGAAGCAGCCTGACTGCAGGCGTCTCTCAGAAAGGCATGGAGACCCTGGCACATTCAGGAGGCCCAGCACTGTACGGGGCCCCAAAATCTACCCCCAGGGGCCCAACATTTACTTTTGATATTAGGTCAGGAGGGCCAGAATTTCTAGCTACACCCCTGACTGTCAAGGAGACACCCAACCACGTCACAGGTACCTCAAGAAGTCTTATGACAAGCTAGTATATACCAGCTAAAAATCATGTCAATCCCAGGAAGCTGGAGAAACTGAAACATCCCATGACAAACAGAAGACTGCAAAATAATAAATAACCCAGGGCAGCAGAGTTTAGATTAGTTGTGCTACCTTCTATCTACCTACCTATCTCTTAATTTATTTATTTAAGCTGACTGAGGTTCAAAACACAGAGTAATGGATTCTGCACCTTTTAAGAGTGCAGCTCAGTAATATTCCCAACATCTCCTAGTATTCAGGGGAGAAGGAACTGAAAGCTCAAACCCCTACATCAGTACGTTCTCTTTCCTCAAAATCACATCAACCACTCCTACAATTGTTCAGCCAATAAACTTAGCAATGTACTCTAAGGTAATAATTAATAGCCAGAAACTAAACAAATGAAAAATTGCAGCAGAATTATTTGACAAGCAGAAACAGTTTAATGACTAGCTGCACATCTAACCCCTTCTGTTAAATTACCAGCTAAACCTTACACAAGATCAGTGGTAACTGGCTGCAGTATTTCAGTGGTTGTATTCTAAATTGAGAAATGTTGTTGTATTTACAACATCAGAAGCAAAGATTTACACTGAAAAACACCTAAATATGGGAGACATGGGGGAAAAAAGAACTACATAACAGGGTACAGGTGGAAAAAGCCGAAAGCAAAGCAAAACTAAAAGGAAACAATGGAAATACCCAAATAAAATAATAATAATAACAATAATAAAAGGAACACAAAAACAGTGGAGTGGGCCTTACCAGTTTTAGGTGTCAAACTCAAATCTGTGTCAGAAGAGGAAGATTGTCGGCTGTAGGACTTGGAGGGTGAAAAGGAATAGGTTTGGTTTTTCAGTGGGGTGGAGGGTCCGGATGAATGAATATTGGGGTTGGGGTCTTCACTGAAGGGAGGCCTGTCAGAAGAAGGTGGAAACACATTCAGTAACCCCTCCGGTCAAGACACCCAGCAGCACGGGACAGGCCCACTGCAGGGGAGGGGGCCGCAGGCTACCGGAGGAAAGGGAGCCCCCCAAGAGCCATGTGCAGATAGGAGCGTGTGTGCGTGTGTGTAGGCGTGAGGGCTGAGTGTGTGCACAGTCTGGGCCTTATGAATGATGACCAGGAGTCAGAAAAAAAATTAAGTCTATGGACAGTTGTCTCGGGAAAAGTAAAACACATTTAAGAAGGAAATGAAAATAAAGCACAGCAGACTGAACATGAAGAAGCAAATGAAAGGCCGACAGAAAAGCAAGAACGACCAAAATCCGGTGAAACGCGAGAAATGAGATGCGGAGCATTTGTTTCAACTAACCAAAGCTACGTATTCGGAGGGGAGTAAAGATGACAAGTTTAAATCTTCTTTCTTGTTGTCATGATTTGACCGCAACAAAAAAAGAAAAAGAAAAAAGAAGCTGAAGAGACAGGAAAAAAAACAAGAATAATGCCTGTGACTGCAAATGGAATTGAAAATGGCATTGGAATCAAAAAATTTTTTGACAGATCTTTTTTGGTACAATGGCGTATAAGAAGCCAGAATGCTTTGGGAGCTGAAGGCTTTCAAGCTGGTGATGTCACAGCCCTCCCCAGCCAATGGCAAGAAGGTGGTCGAGAAAATGGGCAGAGAGGTGCAGGGCGGGGGGGGCGGGGGGAGTCTGGAGAAGCGGGGTACCTGCCTACACTGCCTGCCTGGCAATACAGTCTGAGCCGTATGTTCACGGCCCGTCTCTCCCAAGCTCCTGTGCCTATGCAGTCTCATACCAGTGAAGATGAGGGTAGGAACAGACACAGAGAAGCCCTGAGAGAGTCGCGCACTGGCGGCGGCGGCAGAGTGAACGGGGCTGTTGTGCGACGAGCGGCATCCGTGGCTGGGTGCCTGGGCCAGCGGGGACCTGAGACAGTCGTCAGCCGGAGGAGAAAGAAAGAACAGAGACACAGACAGCAAATTGCAGGGAAAGGGGGGGGGGGGAGGGGGGGGGGAGGGAGAAAAGAGAAGGGGAGAAAAGGAGAAAGGGCCTTCCCTTTGTGCTACAACTGCCCCCTTGCCCCCCCCCCCCCCAACCTTGTAATAAAAGTCTCAGCGTGGTTCCTCCCCCTGGGCACAGGGAGCTGGATCTGGAGCAGACTGTGACAGGAAGTATAGCAGCATGCGCAGGCTGCTGCAGTGAGCCAGGATGGGACATCGACCACACAGGAAGTGCCCCACCCTGATGCAGTCCCTCGGGACAAATCCAATACCTCACTCTCCGGCGAGCAGTGGGGTGTCATTCTGGAACATGTCAGACCCCCCCCACCCCACCCCGTATGGCTCTTTTATGGTTGCAGCACAGAAGAAACTGGAAACATAGAGGCATGCAGCAAATCCTTCCAATGCTAATTAGCTTTGCAGTCCCCAAGTATGCGTTTGCTCGTCATGTCGGACTGCTCCAGACCACCTCCAGATGTCCAATCAGACGCTCACCTAATTAACAATGAAGCCTACCCTAATTAACTGTAATAACTTACATTAATCATGTCAGTATTATCTAAAGCTCTTTATTTCAGGAAGCGTCTTTATAAAGTCAGCGCCAGAAAGTCGGAATCAGTCCTGGGAGCCGTCACCTCTCGTTTGCCGGATGTTACGCAGTGTCCCAGCATTCCCCGTTGTCATGGAATCTTTTTTTTTCCCATATGTGAAATTCACCTTGCATGCAGGAGCATGACTGAGGAAGAAAACGCATGCAAGAGGAGCGCAACGTGCATGTACGGGACTGCTATGTTCAAGTGGCACAAAACAAATAAAGATTCATCTTCTACATACAACTCATGAAACTGAAGGCATCAGGAAATTGGGGGAAAATATATCTTGGGATAAAATTCATCCTGAAAGAAGACGTATTACTAAAACTACTTGGGTAATATTTCTGCTCATTAGATAGAGCCATCTAACATCTGAAATAACGGCTGTATACATGTATAGATTTAGTTGTATACATGTATAATATCTGGCCTTCTTTGAGGTTCCTATAATAGGAGTGGTATGTCTCAATGTGCACACCCAAGACATACAGTGCTGTTCAGTCATGCAGGTGCACTGGGCCCCCCTGCCTCATACTTACTCTTTCATTTCTCTGGATGGGGAATTGCATGCAGGTAGGACAGCTGTAGGGAGGCTACTTAGTTTATCCAGTGTGCAGGCTGTCCCGATGGCTCGCACCACCAGGCCGGACTCCCCCTCCAGGTCAAAGCACTGCAGGTAGCCCAGCACTGCATTGCCTCCCATCTCCAGCACTTTCAGGCCAATCTTCCGCTGGAGCTCGCCTGAAAGGGGACCGTTCAACCTATATTTATCTGAAGCAATGTGTAAACATTTGAGTAAACAGTCCCAGGAACAAATGAAGGTTCAGGGGCTCATTAAAGTTGAAGTCACTCTCTCAATTCTGGAATGTGAATCATAAGCACAGCATCCTAACTTGCTGAGCGATAACCTGCCACCAGTTTCATAGCTGCGGGAGGATTCCAAGCAGAGGGCTGACTGTGCCACTCTCTGCGGTGCTGAAGAATGCTGCTACTTTTCAGGCTGAGCTAACTCCACTTTTTTGAACTAGCAGATAAAAGCCTCCTTGCCTCTGGTCTCCAAGATAAAATGGCATTTCACAAATCAGAGGCAATCCCACCCCAGGGGCAGGACTGGCCACGTGGGAGTGGCCTCCCGTACCAGACATCAGTGAGATGAGCCTCTGGCGAGCTTCGTTGGACGCCCGAGGGGTCCGAATGCGGTCGATCCACTGGTACTCTGGGTCTTCATTCACCACCAACTCCTCCACAAATCCATGCACCATCACCACCCGGTAACACTTCGGGATGGACGTAGCTGGTGAGATAACATAAAATACTGCAGTGATGGCGACCCAGTTATGCCTGATTAAAATGTCAACATGATTTTCTCACTGATCTAAAAAGAACATGAACGGGTGTCTTTTCCTAAAGTCATACAATTACGCAATCTGTGACTTACTGCAAAAGAATTTAACTCCACAGGAAGATTGTCTGAAGCGATTTAAGTCGTTGAAGAGGTCCACCTTCACAAGAACATTGATTTCCCCACGAATACCTTCAAGAGATCCAGACCATAATGCAAACTGTATAACCATAGGCAACATGACAAATCATACCTGAGCTTCAGGTTAAAAGCATATCAGTGAGATGCTGAAACAGGCTAAACACAGATGGACTCACCATGAATTGTGTCATAGATGGGAAACCAGCCAGAGATGACTGTAGCAGCTTCACATGATAAGAGGGGATCTATGTCAATATAGACCTTGCCTATAGCATCATTGGCACTGTAGGTGTCATGGTCCAGCACAGTAATCTGCAACGGCTCATCCTGCAAATCCTCATCGTCCACCTGATTTTGAAATTTCAATGAGAAAACAATCCTTACCTTCAACAACTTATCTCATCGATTTTAAATAGGTAGTAATCATACAGTGGAAATATGTGCAGAATAAGTTACTGTGCATTGAATGTTTCATGTTTTATCATTCGTGGGGAGGAGGAATGTTAACAAGGCTTCCTAACAAAACTACTGTAGACAAAATATAGCAGCCAAGGTAATGGCACCAGTCACGTGGCATCTTTAACAGACCATTTTGTCAGTGCACTGCAGAGACATATGAACCTCTGAAAAAATTACCTCAAATTTAAACCACTCAGAATTCCACTGGGGGTTCAGGGACTTGGGGCACACGTCAGTTTTGAAAGTTGTATTCCCAAATTTCACCTGTGAATGACATTTCCCCAACACATCAATAAGATATATAACTATCTTGAGGGTGTCAAGAACTAATTAGCTGAAGTGGCACCCACCTCAACAAAAGCATCCGTCAGATCGCTGGCCCTGTCCATCACAGGCAAGTGGCGCCCTGCCACAATTTTGGCCTTCAGCTTCCCAGGCATGCCTACACCTAAATAATGAAATGAGCACGAAAACAGTATCTTGTTGTAACAAAACCCGCATAAGCACTAACGCATGTCGCTCAACGCTTAAATAATGGCCCGTAAACATGTGGGTCAGAGATCCAAGATTTAGAAAAACGTGCAAGATGCGGTTAGGCAGCTCATGTAAAACATTTCATATAGTTTTAAAGAGCACTGCATTTGCTAAACGTGTTCATAGTGCTACATGTTTCAAATTCTGCGCTGTGTTCAAGAAATCAACTGTATTCCTTTCTCCCCACACTCAACAAGGACAGCTCGACGTTGATACATCCCGAAGCCCCGTCATAAATCTGATGACAGTGAAGTAAATTGCCAGTTGTAGTCAGATACTGCACCTTACAGTCACACAAGATATAAGGAAGCCAATCGTGTACGCGATGTGGACCGTGATTTGTCATTTTAAATGTATTTACACATTCCGATTCCTAAATTAACAAAAAATATTTAATGTACTAAATATGTAATGTACTTGATTTTGCGATCTTGCACGCATTTAGGACAAGCCTAATAGTTGTCTATTACAAACAAGACTGGATTAGGAAAAGCTGATTTAGCAGGCAGGCTAGCTAACCTGCTAGCAACAACGCCGCTGCATTTCATGTTGTAGCTAGGTAAATGCACGCGTGATTATCACAAAACATGTGTCTCATCACAGACTAGAATCTGACCGATTTACTACAAAACTCTTACCTAGGGGGACTTCGTTATTTGTAATAGCTCAGCTTCAAAAACCGCGCTTCAATCTGACATTACTGATACTCCACCAGCTCGATCTCGTTTTCTTTCCCATAACATGGGCGTACGCGGGTCTTGGTTTTTTATGCGCTCTTGTCTAAACTGTATTCAGCCATATCACAGTTGTGTTCTACAGCTTATAACCGGTCTGCAAACGTATGCATGAATCCTAACAGAAATTTATTAAACATGAAAAGATAATCCAGTCAGAGATCATTATTACGGCATTACTCGAGCCTGTCAAACGTATTACTTCCGGTTCATTGAAACGACTTCCGCCTGCTAACGACTACTGCAGTTTGAATGGGAACAATAAATGATAATGACTCGCATTTTATATATAAGAAATTAAGTGTGTTTATGTACATCTTTATAATTAGCTTGTTTACAGGCCATTCTATTGACATACCCCCTTTTGTATGCTGTGCATACTTGGGTACATCTGTGTATCGTGTATATTTATGTATTTTTCTCATTCTACCAGTAGCTGGTGCCATTATTGTAATTTCTCAACAGAAATACAGTCTATGGTTAAAAAAGTATTTCTATGTTATATTTATATGCTGTCATGCCATTATTGTCATTGTTGTACACCCTTGTAAATGAATTATGCTGTATATGTATATATACCGTATTTATTAATTGATCATAATAGTTTATCCATCTTTATTGTGAAATTCGTGTTACCGATGTACATACAACGTGTACAACGAAATGTAAGTTTGTGTAAAGTCCAAAGGGCAGCGGAAATAAGGACAGACAATGTAATGCAATAAAAACGTTTCACATATAAAACGGCACTATAAAACTTAAAGGGGAAGTATGTAAGCAAAATCGCGTAACGAAGTACGAAACCATAACTACAGTTTACAGAGCAGTACTAATAAAGATCGAGCCAGGCTGTATGTACATTTGCCCAGTGGGTCAGGGCGGGCTTGGAAAAGAAATCTTCAAGTACAGAGGGTTGTATTAATTTGGTTGACAACCTCTGCTTTTTTATGTGCCCTTACTGTATTAACACCGATAGGTTAAGCTGGGCTATGAATGTTTTGATTTTGATTCTGCCTTTTGATTACTTATTCATTGAGGCTTGTGACAGGCAGTGAAAATCAGTCCCAGATGACACATACACATCTGTGATTTCAAATATATTGTTTAAGGTCACATATAGTTGAGCCCAAGTACAACTTGTTTGGTGTATTATTTGTCCTAGATTTCAGTACTAAGAATGAATATTGTCTAAATCATAATCTATGACTAAGATCCCATGTACTCTAATATGAGTTTTTCACTAAAACATTAGTTTGTTCATAAATTTATGTTTATGAAAGTAATATCAAAATCTGTATTCTAAAATAAAAAGTAACTTCACTTCTTACTATATCTGCTCCTGAAGCTCAACAAACAGAGCATTGTGCTAACAACAAAAAAGTTGTGAATTTAAATCCCAGGGGATACACATACATTTTAACTCTCCCCCATACTGTAAGTTGATTTGAATTAAAATATCAGATAAATTAGTAAAATGTAAATTATGTGTCATATCTGGTTACTGATTTCAAAATTGACCTCAAATGCATTACTTGCTGAGATTGTTCTCAGCAAAACTACAGTTTTTAGTGGCCTTTTTTTGACTGTATAAGATATGGCTAGACTGAATGTCAATGCCTTAGACGATCTCAGATGTAGCCTACTAATAGGTGTGTATATATTTAGTGCGTGAGGCTGTTCTCACCAGGAATTTTTGCCATCCTCAGAAGCCAGCTGTGCCCTTTGTGCCAAGCTGCCAGCAAGCCGCATGAAGGTCACGGGCCAAGCTGAGCGACCAGGATAGGGGCTAAATCCACCTAAACAATGTAATATCCAATAAAAAAAACAAAAACAAATGGGGAATATGATCCATCCACTACCATTAGGTTATTTTAACCACATTCTTTCTATTCTCTGCACTGTCTAGTAAGTCTAGCAATGCATGGTCATTATATTTTACTTAAAGACTGACACCTTTAAAATAGTTTTCAGTGGTGTTACAATTACAAATGTCTCACTATGCACATTCAGCTTGTTTGTTTTGTTGCCTTAGATTCAGTTTTTTTTTTTTGGATCTGATCTGTTTCACAAGCAGGAAGCATGTCTGGCCTCAGTACATAAAAGATGTAGCTGTAGGAAACATGCATTGTCCACAAGTTACAAATGGCTGTGTAAGGATTACCAACTAATGGCATGAGCATCTGCTGCTGTCTGCCACAAGTGTGATGACAAAACATTTGTCAGGGATTCTTTTAAATGACCTTTCCATAGGGAAACTGGAATGTGTATCAGTGGGACTGTTTGTGCTGTGAGCCAGCATGCAACAACAATGGAGCCAAGATATAAGCCTGGAAAAAGCAATCTATTAGAATTCTGCTTTTTTTCTGCTATATTTTTTATATTTTGTTGAGGTATTATTTTTAAGGTGCATTTTGAAGGGTCAGATTTTGTATTTAGTTGCGTTGTTTTGCATTTCAAATTCATATTCATTGTTTTGTTTGTATTGAAGTAGCAAATTGGGCATTGCATCATTTAAAATATGGCATTAATACTTTGTTGAAATCACAGAAATATTGTGTTCTTCGGAATTTGGATTTTGTCTTTTGGAAGAAAAACAAATTAGTTCAGCAATTAATTAGTTAAGACTGCAATAATATTAACCAATAATTATTATTAAAATACATTTGTAAATCTATGATCTGTTAATTGCTCAACATGTCGGTATCATTATTTTAATAATATATTCAATATTATCTAACAATGACATACAGACAAAACAAGCAATTAAAATTTTTTTTCATCCTTGCCACCCATTTTGATTTTATGCTTTCGTGTAGTCTGAGCATCCTTGTTCTTTTGTGTGCAGTCATTTGTGTTTAATGTTCTTCAAGCTTAATAAGATTAAGTTTTCCAATGATTTGATAAATCGGGCGTCATGATTTATGACACTGTTTCTCCAACTGGATACACCATTTGGGTATTGTTTGATGCTTGCCAACAGGTCATACCATTCCATTTCTATTGTGCTATATTTACTGTCCAATAGATGTTCAACCTTAACAACCCACAGTGCCCCAGCCCCCTTTATTGCTATTAGTGCTGTTCCCTCATATCAACAGGTGACAATTCATTTTTTCTTTCTCGGGTTTGGCTCTGCTGGATTTTTCACTAATTATTCAGTTGACTACCATCTCAGTGTAAAAAGCTTTAAAAAAATAGCAAAGGTTCATTTTGCATTGCAGAGTTTTTTTTATAACAGTACATTTTAAGTATTCTTCGGTACTTAATCTGTTGTCTTCTTTCAAAGGGTGTCACGATGTCTGAGTAAGTACACCTTTCAATCAGTGACGTATATGATATAATATTTTATGATGATTACCAAGTGTAGCAATGATTTATAATTTCCCACTTCATTTAATTTGCACATTTAATAATAAGTAATGCATCTTTTCATTAGTTTGATTTTGTGCTTTTACAAGTGCCTCTGTTGTTAAATGTGTCCGCACATGATCTGAGCATTTTGGAAAAGGTTTCAACTCGATAAATAGGAAAATAGTATTTGTATCATGTTGTGATCCTGCTTTAAAATGCACTTTAAGTCACTTTCATTTTGCTAATATTTTAAATACAACCCTTGTGACCTGTAATTACACAAACAACCCTTGGATGAATTAACCCTGCCCTCTTTATTTCTGCTGTGTATGTTTGTCTCACTTGTCGGTTTCATTGTCTTTATCTTCAAAACTGAAGTGACGGTGAGGTAAGGTTTTATTCAACAAATTAAAACATAACCAAAGTATTATATAAGTATTATATAAACCATCAATCCATCACTGCCTCCATTTTAGATTAACTGCTCTTCTAGCTTATTCAATGAATCACAAAGTGCAGGATGCCAGCTAATTGCTCAGACACAAACACTCACACGCTAAGGGCGATACAGAGATACTGATTCACCAAACTGCACACTTATACACTGTGGGGGGTAGTCAAGGGGAAGTCATGTAAACAAGGGAAAAAACACATAAACTTCACACATGGGTGGGGAGAATCAAACATATATCCCTGGAGGAATGGGCTTACAGCATTCCCCTGTAAGTAATCACACTGTGCTTAAATTTAGTGATTTATTATTTAGTGCTTGGCCCTGGGTGGTTTGTCTTCCATGGCGAGATGAATGTTACTCAACAGTTTCTTTCCCAAACAGACGCGCAGTGTTCCCCGACCACTTCATCCCAAAGGGGAGGCTAAGGTATGTTATACTACTTATAATACCAGCTCAGTACATTTACAATCATAAGAAGTACTGAACAAGTAAATTTGATGCGGTCCACAACACATCAGTTAAATTAGTAGTGGTGTCCACTATTAAAAACTACCCTCAATGTTACTGTCATTTCAAACTTAATCAATTTTATACTTAAAATTCAAAATCATATATTTTTTTGATGACAACACCAGTTACCATTTTTTTTGACAGCCAAAGTCGAAGATATCAGCCTCCCGTAGGCTTTCTCTGAAGGTGAATGACTAGACCATGCCAGCCTGCCTGAAGAAAAGTGTTTCTTGCTAACAATCTTTACAATACAACCATTCTTAACAATCCACTGAAGATCTCATGTTACCATATAACATATAATCTTCTGCTCAGATCCTGCTTCTGACCAGGGCCCAGGAGGACCTGGATAAGGAAAAGTTGGAGAGGGATGAAGAGAAAGTACGATACCTGGGTGAGAAGATGCCCCCTATCCAGTTTTCAGGCCTGTCGATGGCGGAGTTGCAGGTGAGAGACACCACAGATTGTTCATTGCTGAATTCACAGCACAGGGGCTCAATAATGACTTGAAGGAAGGACAGAAGCACAAAGGTGCTCAGCAACAAATCATGGCTCAGAAGACTTATGGGGATGTGTTTGCAAATGGGTGAATTCCATCACAACTCAACCAAATGCTTAATTAAGGCCCAGATGCTTATGTGGTTTCTTGGTTTCTTCACACAGAATCTTTGCAAGCAACTTCATGAAAAAATCGACGTTGTGGATGAAGAGCGGTATGATTGTGAGGCGAAAGTGATCAAGAACAATAGAGATGTATGTATTTCCCAACTTGGGCCATTTTTTGGTAACTAATATGATTTTTGCTAAGAAACAAGGTAGTGTTATATTGTGTGTTGCTCATTGTACCGTCAATGCAGAATTTGTTACAAGACATTCATAATCAATGAAAAATTAACTGACATTTAATTACATACATTGTTCCTCACGGTTATTTTGTGAAAATACATCTTCAAAAGGTGGTCAATAAGTGCTGGTCTCCATAGGTGTTCAGTGAAATTGCCATATTGCTGCACAGGAACTTTGTGTCAAATCATAAATTTTAGTTTCTAATAAGCTTGAGCGATATTAAGGTAATAGGGGGTACCAAGTGGATGGAGATGTTTTCTCAAGAAAATAAGTGCCATCTGATGATATTCATCATGGGAGAACCCCCTACCCTCCACACTCTGTGAATTTTATCAGCAAGATTTCAAAATATTGGAATAACTGTGCTTTTGAAAACACTGTATACTATGATATAATGTCCGAACAGTATGAAAAATTAGATATCGCACAAGCCTAGCTTTTAGCCTGTTTTAAATCTTTATCTGCTTACCAACACATGGTTCTTACCTGGCTCAGATCCATGAGCTGAAGCTTAAGGTCCAGGACCTGGGAGGGAAGTTCAAGAAGCCGGCGCTCCGCAAAGTACGAGTATCTGCTGACGAGATGATGCGTGCCCTTCTGGGCTCCAAGCACAAAGGCTCCATGGACCTGCGTGCCAATCTCAAGTCCGTCAAGAAGGAGGACATCAAGCAGGAGAAGGTGCTGCTGCTGGGCCATTTCGTGGCCTTTAAACAGGAGAGCTATATAAGAATAATGCCCTCCCAACATCCTTAATTAAATATTCAGCAATTAGTATAACTAAATGAGCACTGATCAATAAACGCATCCATGGAAGGGAACATAAGCATCTAAGCAGTGAATAGCTAACTGGCCAAGTTCAGTAAAAAATGTAGCCTGACATGCAGTTTTTTTTACTAACCAGCATACTAGTGCTCAGATTTTTTTGTCCTTGCCCCTCATCTAAATCAGGGGTGTCAAACTCCAGTCCTGGAGGGCCGGAGCCCTGTGTAGCTCAGTTCTTTTTCTGTTCCACCACAAATGATTCAGCTCAAGAGCTGTGCTGACATTAGCACAAGGAGTTGAATCAGGTGTGTTAAATGAGAGAAAACCAAAGACTTTGCTGGGCTCCAGCCCTCCAGGACTGGAGTTTGACACCTCTGATCTAAATTATTCCCTTCAGGCTTCTGGCCACCTTACCGATTTTACCAATCTGGGCAGGGGGAATACCACATGGTAGATATTGCCAAAGTAAATTTTGGGGCTGTTAAAACCCCTAATTTTACTAACTGGCTATGTGTCTGATCAGTATTTGTTTGGGGGAAGGAGTTCAAACCAGTTATTTTACTATGTGCCTACATGGCAGCCTCAGGTGAGAGAGCAAGCCTCATTTCCAGCCTGGAAGGCACCCCTCAACAGCTGCATGTACCTTCTCTTGCAGGTGCTCACCACTGAAGTTGGGGACTGGCGTAAAAATGTGGAAGCTATGTCCGGTATGGAGGGCAGGAAGAAGATGTTCGATGCTGCTGGCGGCCAGTGAGCCCTGGGATACACGACACACTTCAGTAAAGACTGCAAATGCATATGAAGAAATAAGAAAAAGAGACATTTTTATTTTATCCTATACTACAGACAATAAAATCTTAGCACAAAGGCTAGGGGTGTGCAGAGCTGTGTTCTAAAGTAACAGAGATGTACTTTAGCGTAGCTACTAACTAAAAGGCAATAAGAGTCAGAGGACCTTTTGGGTATCTCTCATGTTTAGTTTGAAATGCAGCATGAAACACAGTGCATGGAGATTACATGGTATGTACTCTGGAGTCAAACACAATGGTTAACTGAAATATGATTTGGAACTACCCCTGAAAAGACTAATTGTTAATGCACTTCAAACTGTTAACACCATCAAGGTCAGAATGCAGCTACAGTAACTAACATGGCCTCTCCTGGATCTCTCTCAGGAGGACCTTTGTAGCAGCTATAGCATTTTACATTGTGCTTCACTGTCCTTCTTTTCATTCCTCATTCACCCTTAAGTGAGCCTTGGCCCAATGGTGTAACAATGTTTAATTAGATGCCGTGAGGATTCCAGATTTTCAGGAACAAATTGCAAAAATAAAGGAAAATCACTCAAAAGTCCCTATAGATTACAGATGGTTAACATTTTCAGGCTGTTTATTATATGATCATACCCTCAAAGGTTGTTGACATGGAACAGTGTTTACAGTACTTACAGTATATAATCATTTTAAATCATAGAATATATAATATAATTGCTGAAAATAACTAAACTGCTAATAAACACAGAATCAGTCTTGGTCTGGTGTTTTATTTTAACCTAAGCACCATGCATGCATAAACTGTGTTTTCACAACATATGATATTACTCTCATGGACGTTTTGTTTTGGAATACTATAAAAATAAAGCACACAAATACTCATTTTACATTTTAAAATGTGGACTCTACACAGACTTAATTGAAATCACGTATTTCATTCACCTTTGAGGACTTGATTAGATGCTGTCTTTCCTTAAAGGAAGTTATATCTTTCTGCACAGTTATAGTAATTCAAGTTAATCAAAATTACTGTAACACAGCTTCACTTGGGTACTTAAACCAGCAACCCGTTACATTTATCTCCATGGCCTTAATGACCACCCTGCCCTCTGCCCAATCTCAGCTGGACTTCACGGCTCAGGACTCAATACGTCAACAGCACTCTCAAAATAAAAACCGCAAGAGAATTTAGCTTTATAACACTGAGACTATTGGTACAATGTACAATAAGGAGAGTAGAACCAGCGCTAATCCCATAACACTGACCGGCAGGTCATGGGCTATTTTTAGTGCTTGAGCAGCAATGATGCACTTATGGAAATTCTAGCCATTGACAATAGTGGGCTGTGAGAGGTAGAGAGGGGATGGTGGTGCAAAGGGAATGCTGGTTGGATTGTCACCGAGAATCCCATGTCTGTGTAGGATAAGGGTGCTGTCTGTGAATGACGGTTTAAATGTCTGACCCATGATGATTCCTGGTATTACCGCTATTTTTAAAACAAAAACTATTCAAAACATGAATGTTTAGAAGGTGAATAATACACAGGCAACAAAACAATGACTATGTTTTTACTAAGTCATGTGATGTAATGTCACGTCTATTATGTTATGTTTAGTGCTGTCAAATGATTAAAATTTTAAATCAGATTAATTACAGGGTTGCTGTAGATTAATTTCAATTAATCATGATTAAATGCTATTTATTTTTAATCTATATTAATTAGGGATGCACCGAATCCAGATTTTTGGGGTTCGGCCGAATACCGAATCCACTGTTTAAGATTCGGCCGAAACCGAATACCGAATCCTACTCGTATCCTTATTTCATTAACACAGTAAAACACATTAATG
>JAABNY020000001.1:11552601-11563010 GCA_015164015.2 Brevimyrus niger
TCCTGATTGGCCACTCCAGATCTGGACCAGAGCTACAGATTACACTATTGTGTGATGACAAAATGAAGAACTATGGACTTGGGGTGGATGGTGGTCATTTTGTTATTACTCTATATGGGGAGTCTTTGCCCCACGAAGACATTAGAATGTCCTTGATAATGGCAGTAGATGCTGCCTGGTACAGCTTAAACCTGCACCCCCAGACCAAGGCTCCTTGCATGTTGTTAAAATTGCATCAGGAGGAACTCTTCCATTCTCGACATACTCACCTGTCTATCAGCTCCCAATCCTCTCCACCCCAACGATCCTGGTATTCTTTCACGTTCATTCCTCCCACCCTGTCTATGTCAGACTTGTAGATCCCCAGCAGGCCAAATCCATGCACCTCCCAGTAGCCTGGGGATTGAAACACAAGGGAGCAGACAGAGAATAAAACACCCAAAAGAAGAAACCAAAGTGGTGACGACTGATTGTTGGGTCAGAGTAGTATGATGCGGTACATTTCACTCAAATCAATCAATTAGCCTTTATGTATATAGCACTTTTCAAGCAACTCAAATGCTATTCAAAGTGCTTTACAGGCAATAGGCACAAACATT
Organism: Brevimyrus niger; assembly: GCA_015164015.2. Taxonomy (NCBI): domain Eukaryota; kingdom Metazoa; phylum Chordata; class Actinopteri; order Osteoglossiformes; family Mormyridae; genus Brevimyrus; species Brevimyrus niger. Next base: position 11,553,201 of record JAABNY020000001.1, read on the forward strand.
GTTATTCAAAATAAATTTATAAACTGAATGTTACATGTCAGGGGCATGTCTGGTTGCTAATGCTGTTGTGTAACATTGGCTGCAGAGCAACATAAATGAGGCCATTTCATTGGAAGATGTGTCGCTTATCATGTTTTCGTGCAATGCCAGTGGATGAGAGGAGGAAGTTCCTGTCCGACAGAAGAGACAGAGCTCCACCAACAAAGACTATGTTCTCGCTGGGTTACGAAAATGCTGTGCTGTTATAAGAGTTTGTAACCAATTTTTGTGGACTGTGAAATTAGTCTGGGGGGGGGGGGCAGGTTTCAGACAGGTAAGAACGAGCTTGTCATGTAGGTGGATATTGTCTAAACACCCCAGGGCAGAAGCAGCTGCTACTCCCTGTATTTTGCTTAGTGACGGATGATCAGAGTTACTAGCCAGTTTGGTTTTCCTCTTTGTTTTTGTGTGTCTTTTTAGAATAGGGAACAGCTTTCATTTTTTTTACTTTCTTTCCTTCGATGCCACCCAAGTCCAAAATGGTCAGGTATATAAACCCCCCCCCCTCACCACCATCACCACCACCACCACCATCGTGTTTGTGTGCACAACCCAGACACAGGCAGAAGTGTATTCACATATGTATTGTGAAGGGACACTTAAACTTAAAAATATACACTACTGGTCGAAAGTTTGAGGTCACTTAGAAATTTCCTTGGTTTTGAAGAAAAAGTTTTTGTCCAATAAATTAATGTCAAACCAATCAGAAATACTGTGTAGACATTGTTAATATTGTAAATAACTATCATAGCTGAAAACGGATGTTTTTTAATGGAATATCTACATAGGTTTACAGAGGAGCATTATCAGCAACAATTAGTCTACAGTGGAATGTTGTGTTTGCTAATGCAAGTTTATCATTTTAAAGGGTTAATGGAGCTTCACAAAAGTTAGTTCTAATCAAGGAATCTGGTCTTGGACATTTCACATCAGCTGTATCATTCTACTTTACAGATGTGTCTAAAATCCACTACAAATATGTAATTTCCACCAACACGAAGCTGGTGCTGGTCTGGTTCTTGCTCGGTGCCTTTTGAGAATCAGCCCACCAGTTTCCACGGGTTTAAAAAATGAATGTAGGCGGAAGTGAGTGTAAAGTATAGCTTCATATGTGTTCCATTTTGTTGGATTTACTGTGTACTACTCCTCTTACAGAGCAGCACAAACTGGCTCTAACCACAACAAAAAAAGGAAAAGGAGGCCAGTCTCAATGTCAACAGTGAAGAGGCAACCCTGGGATACTGGCCTTCTAGGCATAATTGCAAAGAAAAAGCCATATATCAGAATGGTAAATAAAAAGAAAAGACTGAGATGGGCAAATGAACACATCTCTTCTTTTGCTGATGAAGATTGGAAAAAAGTGCTACGGTTGAGGTGTTCTGATCACAAAGAAGAAGGTTTGTGAGTTGCAGATAAATGAAAAGATGGTGATTGAGTGCTTGACCACATCTGTCAAGCATGGTGGAGGCTAATGTGATGGTCTGGGGCTATTTGTGGGATATTTGTGCTGGGTTAATGGTAAGAAGGAAGGCTATCACTCCATTTTGCAATGCCATATGCACAGAGCCCAATTGGAGTCAATTTCATCCTACAACAGGACAATGATCCAAACACAGCTCTAAACTGTGCAAGAACTATTTAGAGAATAAGCAGTCGGCTGGTATTCTGTGTATAATGGAGTGACCAGAACAGTCAATTGATCTCTACTCTATTAAGTTGTTATGGGAGCAGCTTGACCGAATGGTAAGTAAATAGTGCCCATCAAGTCAATCCAACTTGTGGGAGATGCTTCAGGAAGCCTGGGGTGAAATCTCATCAGATTATCTCAATAAGCTGACATCTAGAATGCCCAAGGCCTACAAGGCTGCAATTGCTGCAAATGGAGGACTCTGATGAAAGCAAAGTTTGAAGAACACAATCATTTTAATTAAAAAAATGAGTATTTCTAACTTTGTCAATGACTATTTCCTATTTTAACTATTTTTCCTATTCAAATTCATTTCATGTGTGTTTTCATGGAATACAAGGAAATTTCTAAGTGACCCCAAACTTCTGAATGCTAGGGTATACATTTTTGCCATATCAACACAGTGTCTTGGAGTGTTTTCTTTGGCTCTGACTGGAAGTGCAAGTGGACACTTTCACACGGGTAGAGATCCACTTGTTACCAACTCCAAGGTTTATCTTTGGGTCATAACATGAATTTATACATTAAAAGAATAAATAATAAAAATACCATGAATAATAAAAGACTAAAAGTGAAAATGCATCGTTGCATACCATTGGGCTCCTCTGGAGTGGCCCCACAGTCCAGCCTCATAATGATTGGTGCAAAGGTTATCTTGCCCTCCACGCAGTGCTTGCGAATGCTGTCGATGATGGAGTGCGGGAAGTGCAAGTGCAGGTCACACAGGAATGCAATGCTGTGCTTGTCCTGGGAGGCGTGGGTCAAACAAACAAAAAAATAGATTCCATTCAGATGTTAGTGTAAATCAATGTACCCTATAACTCCACATCCATTCATTTGCTATCCGGTTATCGTGGTGAGGACCAACATGTTGTTACATTATTTGTATGTGTTGTGCACCATGCCTTTCCCCCTCATGCATATTCAGTGTTCTCCACACTTTCAACATGACTGTTTTTTCCATATGGCACCAATGAGGCTTTTTGGATCTCTGGAAGAATGTTGAGATGTGTCCATGGCTGTAGGAGCCAAGAAATACACCATGTTTGTGAAGTGGCCAGCACAGTTGTGTCTGGGACCAGGATTTGAGTCTCTGCTTCAGGTATTTGTGCATGTTCTCCCTCCGTGTCCAAAAATATGTGAATTGGAGTTACCAAATTGTCTGCAATTATGAATGGTGTGAATATGCCCTGTGATGGGTTGACACCCCTTCCGGGGTAATTCCCTGCTTTGCACTCATAGCTTCCAGGATAGGGTCCAGACCCCTGCGACCCTACATAGGACAAGCAAGTATAGAAAATGGGTGGGTGGATGGATGGACATGAAATGTAATCCCCACAGAGTGGGTAATTTCTAGCAAGATCTAGCACACTCAATCAGCAATAATGAAAAAGGATGGATATCCAATATTCAAAAATAACTTAATAAATCCAGTGTTAAAATGTCAGAGCTTTTTACCCATAACTTCTACACCAGCAATTGGATGACTATATGGCTATTCACATCTCAAATCGTCTTGTGTGGAGGTTGGGACCAATATAAGATAACAGATAAGATAAGGTATCTGTTTTATCACTGTACAAGTACAATGAGATGATGCTTGGATCCCTCTATAGCAGCTTCAATAAAGAGTGTACAAGCTAAATAAGTTAAAGGGGAAAAATAGAATGAAATAAATATTATATAGCAATTATAGTACAGAGTATACAAGGAAAATTGCACATAAATTATTGCACATGAAAAAATACAAAAAAGGTTGGGTTCTACGAAGAGAGCTCTGGGCAACTACATCCGTCTGTGCCGCCATCTTCTCAAAGAATAATACTAATTTGAGGCAGCCAGTACTGCAGAGCATTGACGTTACACTTACTGTGATGAGGTTAACCCCAGCTTGAAGGCCTGCAGAACGCTCAAAGTTCCCAGTCAGCTTCACAAACTGATAACTGAGGAGAACAGTGTGACATTTCATTGTTTCAAATGCTCATACACACTTTCATTCTTTACATTTCTTCACTCTTCAATAACAACTCTTTAATGTCATGTATACTTTCTGTATGATTACTGGATTCTGGTTGCTTCAACATTGTTTATTGGTTTTCAGTGTTTGATGATATGGTAGTAGTAACAGTGGCTCAAAGATTAGCACTGCTGCGTGACATTTCGAAGGGGGCGAGGGATAACTCCTGTCTCAGTTTTATGTATGTGGGGTTTGCATGTTCTCTTCATTCCAGTTGGGGTTTCCCACAATCCAATGACATGCAATCAGGCTGACTGGTGCCTCCAAAGTGCCTGCTGGGATATGATCGTGCTCAAAGCAAACCCACCGAGGAATATGGGCCGACTGGAGGGCCTGCTCCACATCCATATCTGTGCTGCTGTAGTCCACGATGATGACGTTGAAGTTCTTGTCACCTGTAACATTGTAGATGTCTTCCATGTACATGATGAACTGCTGGACCCAGCGGGCCTGGTTCTTCACTGTGCACAGCATAAGATGAAAACAGATATTTAACAAATATTAAATCATCAGGAAACTGACCTACTGAGGCATACATAAATTAATACACATTGATCAGTTTATCTAAAAAATCTTCATAGCTGTGGTCACAGGCCAAATTTTTGTTTTGTTTTGTATTGTTTATTGAAACATGATATGTTTAATACTTGTAATGACGTTGAAAAATCACATTTTAAATCATGTGGGATGAACCAGGGAGGACAGAGTAGTACACCCATTCATGTCACTGACAACCATTAACAAAATGAACTGCAGTTGCACCAAAGTAATTAATCTCTTCACTGTGTTGTTTGGTATTGATGTTTTAAGCTTATTGATATTTTAAACAGTAACTCATGGGCTGGTCACTGGCTCAGCACTTTCTGAAAGTGAAATATAGCAACCGCCAGAGAAGATCCTAAAGCCCACTACAGGCAGCACCCTGCACTGAAGCCCACTGGAGTCCAGGCACTCACCTGGCAGTATGATGTGCACAGTAGCTGAGGGATTCCACTGCACCCCCTCAGGGTAGCACAGCAGCGCCCCATTCCTGTCCGGCTGGCCTACCCTGATCTGGCTGTGTGGCTCGTAAACATACTGGGAGATGCGAAACCCGGTCCCACGCCGGTTCTGCACCTCCAGCTCCAGGAGATAGCGGCTACCACGGAACCTGTCGATCCGCCGTTCCACGTTTACTACTTGCAACAGGGTGAAGTGTCTACAGGCAAGAATGGGACAGTTTGACCTTTCATTCAGCCAAACTTTAACACAACAGATTAATATAAATTAAAATTAAAGAAAAAAACAGACTTAAGAAGAATCTCTAAGCAATATTCAGAATTTGGATTTTTCTTCATGGACATTTTCTTTATGAATGCTGCACAATGAAGAAACAGAGAGGAAGAGTATTGCTGCTGTTGAACTTGGTGAGGATTTCTATAATCACCAACAGTACAACCGTAAAACAGAATCTATAATAAAAAAGTACAGTCTTGACAAATCAAGCCTGAACTTTCACTAAAAACGAAAATTGTGAATGCAAATATTTATTTATGTATTTGTTTGTTTGTTTATTTATTTATTATAGAATATGTATACAAGTTGTAATTAAACATAACATTGTCCTCCAGAGAGGAGTGGTGGGGGGCAAAAAAATAAATAAATTGATACATCTTATTTTGGGCATATTACGGTAAGGCATAGGGTCTTGGGAAAAAAAATGTATATGTTCAGAAAATATTCATGTAAAAGAGAAAGAGGACAATGACAAAAAAACCATTGATAGCCTCAATCATAACTGCACTGAGAATGCCTTTGAGAGAAGACTTGGTCAGAAAGTGGAAAGCTGTAGAGGAATGACATATGTGATGGTCAAGAGTTGACAGACTCAAAGGCACATAATTATATAAAAAAATAACGTTACACTATTTACATCTCTAACTACCTCCCACCATACTGTTATCTCACGGTATATTAATCCAGGTCATATGGGAAAATGACAACTAAACTTAAACATAATTCTTAAATAACAAACTAGGAATGGGATCCACATTTTTTCAGTTTCGATCTGATTCTGATACTGAACTGCCAATTCGATACAAGAGCCTTATATACTTTATTATTTTAATGTAATAAATATATATATGATATATTTATACTTTACATATTACTACTTGGGGCGGCATGGTGGTGCAGTGGCTAGCACTGTTGCCTCACACCTCTGGGACCAGGGTTCGAGTCTCCGCCTGGGTTACATATGTGTGTGGAGTTTGCATGTTCTCCCTGTGCCGTCGTCACTAAATTGCCCATAGGTGTGCATGTGTGAGTGACTGGTACGTGAGTGTGCCCTGCGATAGGCTGGCCCCCTGTCCAGGGTTGTTCCCTGCCTCGTGCCCGTTGCTTCCGGGATAGACTCCGGACCCCCCGTGACCCAGTAGGATAAGCGGTTTGGAAAATGGATGGATATTACTACTTTCAAACTAGTAAATACAGATAAAAACTGTGTGCCAAAAAAAAAACTTTAATTAGGCTACTAGAAACACACAAAACATATTGTTTTACCTCATTTGTAAATCCTGTTTTAGGCACTATATTGTGATGGCAGCCCCTCTTGTATTGTATCACAAGCTGCAGTGAGTTTGCAAAGCAGCCCAAGCTAGCGACTCCCAAATCATCCACTGCTTTTTTGTCTCGCAGAGTTGCATGCTCTTGTTTTGAGGGATTTTCTACTGAATGCTACTCCCACCTCTCAAAACTTTGTTTTTACACAGATTGCAAAACACCGAGTTACGAGTTGTTGTTAAAAGCATAAAATACTCTCAAATCGCCATCCTCTAATCTCACACGCTTACACTCCTCGTACTGAGAAGGGTATGCGCATGACGTCAAAACAGGTGGAAGTCACTGCACTCACATCCACAGAGTAACAAAAATGTGAGCGGCAGTGTGAGCGTTAATCTTTAATGTCGCAAAAAAAGGCATCTAAAACGGAAAAGAGCTGTTGTGTGATTGACTGTACAAATAGATTTAACACAAAATATGAGGTATCTTTTTAGAGACTGCAAAAAATGAAATAAGTAAGTAAGTATCGGATGTGGATCAGTCATGTATAAGTGATACCTGATACTGATCTGATTATCAGACCGTTGCATCTCTAGTTCAAACTGTGAGATATTAAAAAAAAAAAAAAAAAAACACATTGAGTTCCCACTCTAGATGTTTGGCATGAAATGGAAACCCACACCTCATACTGTATACTGGAAAACAACAATTTCTTGTACAGTGTACGCAACAAATTCAATTTCTTTTCTGTCATACAGGAACACTACTCCTCAGCTCCACCAGGACATTTGCTCCAATCCCAAATACATGGGTAACATTAAGATGACACACACTCAGGTGCCTTACCCCCAGTTCTTCTGATTGAGCTGATGCATGAAGGCCTGCACGATGGGCAATGCCACTCCAGAACTCATCTGCAGGTTTCCAGAGATGTTGCATTTCAGGTCGACGGAATCCTTGCGGAACGCATTGAAGTCCATGTTGTTCACGTTGATTGTCCGTACCCAGTTTACAACTGGGTCATAGATGATTGGGGGTGTCGTTTCATAATTCTCACTATCCTTGTACTTGTACTCTTTCTGGATAACCACCTTAGGTGGATGTAGACGATTTCTACGTCTTAACCTACGCTGCACACGAAGCCCATGTGGCAACATGAAGACGTTGTTCACTGCTGGTTGAACAGGAGCTCTCTGGATCTCTGACTCGGCGGAGTTCACTGCTGGTTGCTGGACTTGAGGCTCATATCTGGCAAGTTGGCTTGTATTATATGCAGTAACCTGTGCGGCCAACAGTTTCCGAGGATTCCCATTCACCATCTTCAGTGTGTCTGCTGGCTCAGGGACCTGCCTGATGAACCTGTACTCGTCACTATAGATGTCGTTGTCTGGTAGCTCTCTGAAGTTCTCTGGCTGAAGCTTCTCGTACTGGTACAAAGACTTGTCAACAAGGCCACCCCGATTCCCTTCATAAAGCAAAAAATGTAAACACCAGTGTCATAAAATAAAATCTGCTACAAGGGAACCAAAAACAACTATTCCATAAGTGGTTGTATTGTCCTATACCTTCTCTGGCATGAGGATCCTACATGGTATTTCTATCCTTTTATCTACCTATAATATGTTCTCAGCAGAAACATATATACATATGGCAAATGCTGCATTCCTTTAACCAGAAAAATGTACCTATATACACCAAAACATGAGCAGATTAACTGGACCTCCATGCAACATCTGATCTCCGCAGCATTTCACCCCAACACTCAAAAAGAAGAGGTTAATGGATTTTGTTTATGTTAAATACAAGCCATGCTGGATGATCTTTCCCAGAACAGGGCAAACAACAGTATGGTGTATCTACAGTACCTTGTTTGTTCTCTCGTTGTTCAGTGCCTCCGTTTTCTGGAGAGTCCATCTTCATGTAATTCAGAAACCCAAACCTGCGCCCGTTGTTTTGTGGAAATTGAACATTATGAGTTCTTGGCAAGAAGATAAATAAATATTACTTTGCATAGAAATTAATAAAATCATAAAAGGTATATCCAAATCTATATCCACAGCAAGGAACATTATAAAAAAAAACAAAAGATGTGGTTTCATCTATGAGGAAGTGGAGCCATCTAATGGCAGACTGGAATACTACTGCAAGCTCTAGAGAATTTGAAGGAGATTAGCACTCCTCACACCTTAAGGCAAGCTTCTGGGTGTGCTTAGGTCGCTCCCAGCTGCCCAGCACAGGGCATTTCTCAGTGCTGTTAACAATATTTACTTTTATATATATCTATCTACCTAGAAGTTGCTATGGAAATATTATTACAATGGTTTTTGTTCCACAGCCATAAAAGCTAAGCATTGTATAAAAAAAATAATTAAAAATGGTACAGGAAACACTTTACTGATAACCGGGGATTGGATATTTTCACTTCTTGCGGTCATATAACACTATCAAACCAACGGGAAACATTTAAGAATTGTATCTACCCTTCTAGATACTGGGGGTCTTCATTGTACAGGCATTTATTGTTGGTCTCCATGTGTGTTAGTCGCGTGTAGTCATTGGGGTAAACATAGGACAGGTAGACCTTGGAAGTGGGGGGTGAGAGAAACACAAGAAGGAAATAGAATAAAGGTCTGCTTTAGTTGTCAGTAACATGCCAAAAGAAAAACTCATTTAAAATGATTAGGGGATCCACCCCCAGACATCTCATGAACGTGGAAAAAGTATTCAGGCCCTATGGGGTGTTGGCAAGTTTTTACATGTATGTATGTATATATGTATGCCTGTGTGTATGTATGTGTAAATACGTATGAGTGTATGTTTATGTATAAATATGTATTTGTGTGTGTGTTTGTGTGTGTGTGTGTGTATTCCCTTATGTTGAATTTTAGCATTTACTAACATTCTGAATTCAGTGTTGGGGAATTGTTTTGCCTGGTCTTCAGCAGTAATTCGCAGAATTGCAAAGTTTTATGTAAAAGAACATTACTGGGGTACAGGGGAAGCAACCTGTCTTTCATAACAATTCAGATTTAGACTTAACTGAAATGATGTTTTGGAGATTACAGTGCAAAATTTCCCCAAGAAAACCTCATCTTCCCATCACACCAGCACATTCAAAACATTGAACACTGGGCTCATTGGACCTCCCCCAGCTATTCATGATGAACAAATATCAGAACAGCCCACCCACTGTGAAAACAGGACAGAGACTTCCACAAGAGCCATGACTCCCTGACAGTCACTCACAAGGGTCATACTTACAAAACGAATGCCCTGATACCTCTGCAGAGGGTACCCCTTGATGAGGTAGGTGGGCCTGTAGGGGCACACAGGCAGGATGCCACGCAGGAATGATGCTTTCATCAGCGGAACTGCAAGAAGGGAAGCTCTGGAGGTAACGGCGGTAGATGCGGACTGAATGCGAAATGTCAAAAGTGAACATCCTCTTCTCAAGACAGAGGACAACTGCTGAATTAAGTTAGATATAACATGCATCTGATTCAGCATTGAAAACAAGGGTCTGCTG
>JAABNY020000001.1:11576769-11594840 GCA_015164015.2 Brevimyrus niger
CCTGGGGGTCCAGCCTGGGATGCGTCAGGGGGGGGGGGGGGGGGGGGGGGGGGGGGGGAACAGCCTGAAATCACCTGACTATTACAAACATGAAAAACTGATTACACATGAATGGACCATTAGCTAAATTGAACACACAATCAAACCATGCCAACCACAATATTACATCTCCTATATCTGGTCACATGCAAAAAAAAACTACCAAAAGCAGGAGAAAAAAAACAATATGCCATGTTTTCATGGGTACATTCGGCACGATTTGAAAAAAAAACTTTAAGGGAAGTACAGAGAGCATAGATGGGTCTCAGAAGACACACATATCTTGATATTTTCTCCCATAAATTAATTTAAAAAAAATGGTTCATTCAAGTCAAAACCAAATGTCCCCAAAGTTACACAGACACTTATTAACAGACAGCCGTACATGTGCATGAAAAAAATTGCCTGAAAAAATAATATATGCCGGTAGATTATTTATCATTTTAAATCTAAATGTGAATTATATTGATATAAACCATATTGTATCATCCTATATTTCATATGAAAATATATCAATACATCTTAAAAACTCGATATAATTGCCCAACCCTACACCTGTGGATAAATTGGTAGGGGATTGCTTACTCACGTTAGGGTGAAGGGGATAGTGGGGATTATTCCGAAGCTGATGAGTGGAACTGCCACACCAGTCTTCAAAGACATGCAAATTAGCCTTTCCCATGTACTGCAGCAGGAACAGGGAACAAGGAGATATTTTTGTTTCCTTTAAATGAGCAGGACCAAAGAACAGATGTTACAATACCCAGAAGAATCAGATAATCGCTATGAAGTTATACCAAGTTAAAGCCATTAAACTACAGCAAGATAACAAATGCTTTAGCTGCACATCGGTGCAGATTCATAGTGTGTAATGGGTATAAACTAATTAAGAAATATGAGATGTATAACTTCCTCATTGTGTACAATGATGTCATGAAGATCCTGTTCAGTATGTAATTTATGGGACAAACATCCTGCAAGACAGATATGTGGCTAAAGTGTGGCTAAAACCCTGCTGCTGCCGATCAGACGGAGGGTATCCCAGCATGTTTACTGCGTGGACTGCTAGCATGACAGCGACCTGAGCAGAGGTGTGTTGATGATGCAGGGACCGTTTGTGCCTGTAGGGGGCTCACCAGGTCGCCTAAAAAAAAGGGGGGGACATGGAATTCGTACCTCGGGCTTCCAAGGCTGTGACCAGTTGGCCTCTTGCCAGTGACTTTCATCTCTGAAGTCCTGAACACATAAGAAAAGAGAACTGAAAAAAGGCAGAACCTGCATGTTAATAGATACACAGGGGTGGACAATTCTGTCTCCCGGGCACCAGGGACAACCGGTTCTCAACTGTGGGCAACTGCTCATGGTTACATAGAGTAACCGCTGAACGACCCAAAAATATCGATGTGGGGGTGACCAAATTAATTTTATTCAAAGGTTTTCGTCGCCCATTGTGTACTGAATAAATCTACGAGAAATAATTTCAATTTCAGCAGATTATGTACGATGATGGCCGATTGTGATTGATGATTTAAGAAAGTATTATCGTTAGTCTACATGATGCCCGCCGAAGATGAACGGAGATTCCCGAGCAATGCCGATCAGACTGGTGAGTCTCACGCTACACGTGGAGTACAATGTAGTGATAGTACTGTGCAAAGCCATGTACTAGTATACCGGGGTCTACTGATCAAATTTTTCCCTTAAGAAATGAAAAACCAATTAAATGGTTCCTGCCCCTCCCGAAATTACACCTAAATATGTTTTTATTTTTAGCATTTAAACACAAAATGAACAACATAAAACAAGAATAGCATTTTTTTTCCTAACGGCTTCCAAAACAATAAAGATCTTATTCCAACATCTTATTCCCCTGTACTGCTCCAATCGTCCGCTTATTCAGTGTGCCACGCCCCCTCGTTAACCTCGTGTGGGATCTCCATGTAATCAGCTGTTTCTGGCATTAGTCCTCTGCATTAAATCCGTGTTTCAGTTTGTTTCCCCAGTCCGGTCATTGGATGCGTTCGACTTGCTTACAATGCTGGCTTAAAACAACGCATTCTGATCCTGACGCAATGCCTTACGGTTAGGTGCATTTTGACCTCTCACCCAGCTTCATAAACTGGAACCGCCTCCATGATGACACACCTTTGACATTATTGGCTGAAGAGTTTAGTTGCACGCATGATGTTTGTATCCCAGGCAGTTCCGATGCGTAATCTGCTATTTCTCCCGATTATCAAGTAAAGCAGTGAGAACTGGTTATCAGTTAATTTACCTGGTAAAATAAAGTTTAAATAAGTTACATAAATGCTCTAATAGTACGTGTAAGTTAGTGGTTTATTTATTGTTAGTTACTTTAATATTGTGCTGCTTTATTTGGTTAATTGTCCAGTCTGTGAAGAAGGCATTCAAGTAAGAATTGCATTGTAGTATGAGTATGACTCATTTCCTGGCGCGTACAATTTACATTAGGTCAGTGCACGGTTTGACTTCTGATATTCAGATCAAGTTCTAGGTCAAACTGGTTTGTTCGACTTAAGAAATTTGAGTTCTAGTGAGTTCGAGAACTGAGGTACTACTGTAATGTGTATCATGTCTGCCACTCAAATATGTAATGTATGTTTTTTAGTGCTGTCAAATGATTAAAATTTTTAATGAGATTAATCACATTAATTTTGATTAATCACAATTAAATGTCATTCATTTTTTAATCTATATTAATCACATTTCATTTTGCATGAGCAAACAGGCTCAAGAAAGAAGGAAATGTATATGCACTGAATAGGTTTATTGAAAATCTTGAACATGAGTCGGATGCATTCCATCTGCCACAGAACTGCAATACCATATCAAAAAGCAAGATTTTTTTGCTTAGCCAGACTATTGTCGGGTTTAAGGTACCTCAGTTTAAATGGTCTTTATCTTCGTTCACTTACAATTAGCCCAAACTACCATAAATCCGACAAATAATCTGGCTAATCATGAAATTCAATTCTAGCCCGGTTAATTGCCATTGTTAGCAATAACACATTACGCGCGGTGCTTTAAGTGTAAAACTCTGTAGCAAGACGTCCAAAGATAAGTTGGACGGTATAGTGTGTGCAACTGATTTAATGAGCCACAAATGAGATGTAGTGCTTGAACAGAATAAAACTATTACTTTCCCATCTGTTGATAAAAGGTGCAGTCATCTTGGATTCCGAACTCGGGATCCTCTGTGCTGCTCTGAGATGTTTCTTGGATCTCCGAGAAACGGGACCGCACATGTCGTCACTTCCAGCTTCAAAACGCCGGAGAAATAATCGAACGCACCATAAGACTCGGAATACGAGTTCCCAGGGCAAATGGAACGCACCAAAACTGCCCGAAATGGGTTGACAAAGACATTTCGGGGATTTTGAGTCATTCTGTGCTGCAGATGGGTTAATCACTTTAAAAATTTTTATCAAATTAATCACGGTGATGGATTAATCCACGTAAACGTGTTAATTTTGACAGCCCTAATATTTTTCAATCCTGGTTTTCAATAGAAAATTATCTGATTTTTATGGATTTAGTCAAATTATAATTGCTGTATGCTTCTGCTTCATTTGAATTGACTTGAACAAAGTCAACTTACCAGTACTCAGCCATCAGCATATCACTGAGACAGAAAAATGATAAAATTTCAGTACCTGCAAACCTAAATGTACTTGAGGCAACAAAAACACAAAACAAAACAAGAATAATAGTTGTGAATTATGAAGTTTATTATCTAGTGTTTTCGTAAGGTGGGTGATCAGATTCTTTGGATGCGGTCACCCTCCCAGGCCATATGTGGGTGACCACAGAAAGAGCTGCTGGGGTCCCACTAGGAGACCACCTTTGAAATGTAACTGTCCACCCCTGTGATACAGTCTGGACTAGAGGTCGACCGATATGGGTTTTTCAAAAGCCGATGCCGATATTTAGGAGTCAGGGTCAGCTGATGGCCGATATATTCTGCCGATATTTTTTGCCCAAAAATTAGATGTTTCCCCCTCTATTTGCATGATAAAATATCACACTAATAACAAATGATACACAAAATTTCTTAACTTTTGCATTCATCACAATAATTTATTAAATACTGACTTGTGTAAATTTAAATATAAACTCAAATAACAAAAACACAATACAACTTATAAGCAACTTAAACTTATAAACAATAAAAATAGCAGCATCAGAATCTCTTTAGTAGCAAACTCCTTCTTCAGCTCCCAAGCTCACCAGCCTGCTGCAGATATTGCACCTGGCTTTTTGTGGTGTTGGATTTGTAAAATGCTGCCATATAGGATTACATTTTTGTTTAGCCATCAGACAGCAATTACTAAAACAAAAGAAAAATGCAGGGTTAGCATTTCTTCAATTCGTATTCCAGTATTCCATGCACATTAAAACAATTACACTACTAGATTTTGAAAGAAAAAAAAACATCATGATATGAGTAGTGTACAAGGTTCAAAACCTTTAACATGTTATGTTGTTAGTTGACAGATAGCTTAGAAGCCAATTTCACAATCAGAAGCGATCGCGAAAATAAAATAAGTTTGTCGTATTGCACAGCCTTGTATGCAAGAAGAATATAAGCCCCTAATGAATGTGACGTTGTCGACGTATAAGCCCGTATAAAGGATAGACATGTTTATCTAGACGTCTGACAAATTGTTTGAATCTCCTGTGTCAAATGCAAAAACGTTGCACAGGAGGACAATTGTTAGCATCAGCTCAAGTGAATGGTAACCACGCTTTCAAACAGTTTCCTCCGCCCTGTAACGCAACTCTCACACACGCTAGTGTTTGAGAGCTGCCTGCTCCGTCCCGCACGCAGACAGAATGAAACTCCCCAACACAAGAAAAAAAAATATAACTGATAACATTGGGCTGATATGGTAATAATTAAAGTTTTTACAATTAAAATGATTTTTAACTATATAAAAACCGTCCGCGAGCCCACCAACAAGCACACGCAGCAAGCAGCTCTGTCAGAATCAATGATACTTAACGTTACCTGTAAGCTACAGTTGAAGGCTCATTATCATTACCCCAGTTTCCGATAGCGTAATTAGTGTTCTCTTTCAAAAGCGCACGCGTTTTAAAGCAACATTTCGTAGCAAACCAGTTAAACAAACACGTCATTGAGTGATCAGAATTCAAGTCTTACCGTTTTTACCCAGGACTCTTCCAAAACTTCTGGCTGGGGTCCTGCACAAGGCAGCAAGGATCACGTGTTCCACAGCAACAATAACACTGGCTGCCCGCAGACGTGCCTGTGTAAATCGGCGTAGTGCACTCGGATATCGGCCGATGCCGATACATTTAAAAATGATAGATATCCAAACCTCTAGTCTGGACCCCCTGCCACATTCTACTGGCTATTCTAGCAACTTAGCCGGTTCTGAAAAATCAGCCATCGTTATTTCCATGCAACAGTTAGTTGTTTGCCAGCCACTTCTGCTACAATGCACAAAGCCTCGTCCTTAGAAATGAAAGAAAGACCAGAACTGTCACATTTTAAACTCAGAACTTGGTCCACCTTACCTTGCCCTTTGAAATATCCTTTTGCTTCACACCTGAAGTAGTGGGGGAGGGAAAAAAAAAATCAACAAAAACACAACTAACAGCAATATAAACACCAGACAAATCTTTGCTCTTAAAATATACATTTCTGAAGTGATGCTCATAAAGGAATCCTATGGTCATTTAACTTCTGAACAACTGGGAAAAAACATTTGTGTTACTGATGACCATTTGTATGGGAATTTTCATCAGTACAGGTCAAGGATATTTCATGCATCTTCTCAAATCAATCATCTGCAGTTTATCAGCCAGCATAACGCATACATTTACACAGAGAACACAGGCTTGTTAGGTAAGAGGAAACACATGGGATGTGTTAAAAACCAGAACAAGTTAAACATAACTCATACAAATATGAGACACTTGCAACACAGTGCTATCTGAATCCTAGCAGCTCTGTATCCACCTTTTAACTATATTCCAACCATTCTGACATGCTTTTCACCGCAACGCCCGACCAAGCCAACCTGGGACTATATTCCCATCGTTTGAGGGAGGAGCCACTCCCAGCAGACACCATCACATAAAACTGTGGGCTCTCAAGGTATCTGAAAGTCCAGCTGAAGGAAAAAGAGGACCTTTAATTACCTCCCCCACCATGGGAAACACCAAGAGGAAGACACAGTGGCCTACAGGGACGGTCCCAGCAGCCACGCTAGCGTAGCACAACCTCAAACACAAAGGTCTCCTACAGCAGAAATGCTAGCATGTAAACAAAGTATGTTTCACCATTAAAAAAATCATATTAGGGACCCGAGGAGCGTTCGCTCTCTACTATTCTTATTATTGTTCTTATTATTATTAGGGCTCGAGGTGTAATGAGATGCCACCCCACACCCCCATGAGAAAAAAATGACAAAAACTCCACCCTTCCTAAATATACTGATTATTTCAGGGCAGTCTCAGAAACACAATTCAGCCTGCTTGGAAAATTTATCAAGGACACACACACAAAGATTTGACCCCTACCATGATCCATCTGCCTACAGCTCAATTCCTGATTATTATTTTCCACCATTAAAAAAAAAAAAAACACAGAGCAAAAATGAAAATAGATTAATAAAAAATTCCATTTCCAGGGAAACAATGATTTTGGGCTGGAAAGTCAGTTGAGAAGATGTCAGTGCATTTCTACATGATTTAGGGATGATGAGATTATTATTTTTATTGGTAGTTTTAGTGTTTCCTATGGTAGCAGTGGCAATAAAATCAACACAAACACTTTTTGTTAAAATCATAATATCCGTAAGATGTACAGAAGAGAATCTTAAATAGGCTTAGAGTTCTTAAGAATGGTTTTCAAAAGTTCTACCTTGAACTGAATAATCAAGTACAGTGCCGATCAGTACATCAAATACTGACTTGCTACACATAAACCTGTAAATAAGCAAAGCAGTTACACTCCAATGAAGAAAGAAACTAAAATTTATATGGAATGGACAGGAGCTCAAAAAAAAAAAAAAAACATAAATTAATAAAAAAATATTATAATCCAAGGAACTACTGGTTTCCTAACAGCAAAGGCCTGCTAGAGATTTTGAGCCATTTGAAAGCAGATCATATTTGGCCCACAGCCCAGAACAATCCATTTATATTGCAAATATTTTTAATTGTTCTCACTCCCCACACCCCGCCCTCCTTTACAGATCCTTATCCAAATACTTAGGCAAGATAGATATGCTGTTGTGAAGAGCAGGTCACTCTGGAAAAACTAAAACATACCAAAGTGAGCAATCCTGAATTAACCAGCAAACCCAACAAACACGAAACACTCACAGATTGTTATATTATGAATACATACATAACATAACCACGTGTATGTATTAAATTATGCAAACATTTGTACTCTTATTTAGGGGACGGGATGATGCAGCATGCGATTTCAATAAAAAATGTTTAATGTAGCAATAAGTGCTTTTCTTACTAATAAGTGCCACTGACTGAGAGAAGATTAAAGAAAGGTGGAACATTTTTGTCCTGCCTGTTAGACTTATGACCCTATAATGGCACATTACAAGAATCCCGTCAGGCTGGTTTCCGGTTCCTTCTGGTTCCTTGTTTACTTTGCAACCAGTATAAAAGCGGTCAGGTTGAAACACAGTCCATGTTTTTGCTCCCCCCACCCCCAGCTCCCTACACACCTGCATCAGGTATTCAGTGTTTTTGCTTGTTTGGATCAGTTGTGCTGGAGGGAGCAAAAATATGGACTGGCTAAAGTTTCCTGAAGACAGGGTGGTGAAACACTGGCCTAGAGTACCCAGGAAAGATTTAATCCTGCTACATTAAATCATCCATCATTCAGTAGCTTAGAATAATCATTCATCATTCAGTAGCTTAGAAAAGGGCTCTGACACATTGGCACTACTGACAGCGAGGAGAATGATCAGAAAACTTCAAATTACAGTGAAAGCAGCAGCCAGTTTTTGGCAAACTTTTTTATTTGCATTTAAAAAACGTTTAAAAAGAGCTCTGGTATCAGATCTTTACTCATAACAGCAGATACCCACCGTTCAGGTATCGGGATCATATCGGCACAAAAAAAGTGGATTGGTGCACCTCTAAAAAGGACAGATAATGTTTGAGGAGATGGGATAACACTTAATCGTCTTCCTCATATAGCCATGACAGAGAACAGAATAAAAGAGGCAAGTGTAACTAATCCAAGACTTGGTTTATCTTTAACAGCTACACATTAAGCATAGCCTAGGCACACTGTGCCTCCATTTTCCTTACAGGGGTTCAAAGTACTAATATTAGCTTCCAACCCACATAAAAACAGTCCGTTTTGACACAGCAGGCAATAAAAAGGCTTTGACCAAGGATTAAGTGTGTTGGCCGTTAAGACCCATAAACCGGACACCCCAGTGAACTTGAGGAGCATTTTCCCCATTCTCCTGTCCCTTACCCACAGCAACAGTGGCACATGTCCCTCCTCCCTCCACCAGCTTGTCCTCCCCCCCCCTTCCCCACTACCACTCAGATAGCTCTTGCTCCTCTTGTCCACTGCTTGGCAGAGAATCCAAAAGGCCCAGAGGTCAGGTCTCCAAGAGACATGTCCGCAAGCCATCTTTGTCTAGGAGGCCTCAGGTGGGGCAACACCTGCCACACTTATACACAGAGGGCCGTGTGGCCCCCTGCCCATCAGCAGAGGCACTACAGCACTGTTGACATGCCAACTGTCCAATTTATCAATGTGTAAGTAACTTATACATACAAGTCTTATACAAATTTATTAACATAAAACTAAACAGGAAAATAACTACAGGCTATTCTTAAGTGCTTACCTTAAAACATGGGTACTTCCATTAAAAAAAAAAAAAAAAAAAGCTTATCATGCATTTCCAACAAAATTTCACAATAATGGGTTCTGCTCAAGCAGCATGTACAGCGACAGCAAGTATTGTGTGATTACAGGAGTTGATCGTTAGGACTAAATGAAAAAGATCCTGTCTTCAGTGGAACTTCAAGTAGGGCTTCTTTCCTTTACTCCATGGATTAATCAGATTAACTCTTGTTAAAGACAAAGAGTAATAGTAACTATTTAAAAGAGGGAAAAAAGCCATATTTGACAACTCATTGGTTTGCTTTTTAGAAACATTTTTGGTGGTTAAACTACAAACAATATATGATGAAAGAACTAAACCCTTTTAGTGCATTTATGTACATATTAGTTATTATTTTTTTTTTCTTCACTATTACGTATCTTGGATCTTTAGTGACCCAGCATATATAGACCATACTTAAAAGTCAAACCACAAATAGGAGACACTGTGGAGACTTTTATTTCATATAGCACCAAGAACAAACTTAACTTTTACCTCACAATCACAGGTCCTCCGGCAAGCCAGAATTTGCTGTATTTGCATGCAACATGCCAAAATTTAATTCCTTAATTTTTAAGGGAAACAATCATTTGAAAAATTTACATAAATATGTTAAACTTTCAAAGAATTTTGAAACATCTTCCCATCAAAATAAGGTACAAATAATTATATTGTATAATATTTCATAAAGGCTCCCAGGCAAAATATGCTTTCCGGTTTATTTGCTTGTATAGAAGACACCCACCTATCAAAAGTGCCCAGTGATTGAAACCAACTGTCATTCTACATCCACAAAACAAGCTAAACTGGACAAACTGGGCAAACATGGCAAAAAAGTACCACTATATGAGATATTCCATTCACACCTTGCACTTCAGGGACAAAAAGCACATTTTGTTCAAGCTTGTGCTGTTTACAAATGCAGCACTTTAAAGGCGCACATAAAAATACAGTCACTACCGTGATGCGGTACTTTTCTGGCAAATTGCTACAAAAAAATCATGGTATTTTGCCATAAATTTCATAGTAAATTCTCACTGAACCATGTGACCTGAGGAGAGCCATAAACTGATAAGATGTATTAACATCATAGCAGTGCAGAAAACTGTAAACTGTTGATAATCACAATAATTTGATATGTAAAGTTATCCTGCGTCCATAGTAACTGACAAAATCATCTGTAATATGGGAACATTAGCATTCAGTCATAACTATTAATTATGATAAACATTAACAGCTAATGCTGAGCACATAAATACAAAATTATACTTAGTATATTAATGACGGCTAATATAGTAATATTTTTAAAAAACGTATTTTATCAACATGCCGCTTAAAGTGCTTGGTATGCAATGAAATGAACATGACTGCATGCCGTGAGCCTCTAATGACTGGAACTATTCACTGTCACCATGACCCGAAGTTTGCCGGAAATTTCCCCACCACTTTTTACAATGGGCCCCTATAGGGAACCGCTACTCTTAATCCACAGCTCTGCCACACGTAATACAGCATAAGCACACTGTGCGACAGTAACAACCCTCCGTGTGAAACACGGTGATCATTGATCAGTACATTAGTCCCGTGGATTAAACAAAGCATCAAAAGAATTTGCATGGAGGATTTTTTGTAATAGAGTTATTTGAGGAATCATTGCAGCCCTAGTCCTAAGGGTAATGCTGATTCTGGGTTCTTAGTGAAATCAGCTGAGAGATTAACGGTGATAAAGAGTTTTCTCAAGACATTTTGCATCAGCTTCTACTCACAGGTCTATAATGACAAGCCACCAGATAGAAACGTTCTGTCATATTTTAAGTAAGCAGTAAGGCCATCAGATATACCTACAGAGAAATTCCCCGCTAAACAAAAACTTACCATAAATATTTAATATGAGTAATTCTCATAGTATTACTCATAGTAAACCCTCTTCCAACTTGCAAAGTATACTCCATTTAGAATTGTTTTAGCAGACGCTTTTATCCAAAGTGCCACACAATTGAAAAATTAGGGTCAGCCAATACTTAGAGCAATTGGGGTTAAGGGCCTTGCTTAAGAGCTCAATGGTGACATCACCGGGATTTGAAACTGCGACCATCCACACCCAATGAGTCACGCAGCTCACCCCTGCTGCAGCACCTGTTCACCGTAAAAAAACATTGTTAATTTCCAAAAACGTGAAAATGGTTTCATTCGTATGCTTGAAATAAACAAAAAATACATCTGACAAAAACACACTACATTTCATTTCTGATGCCTTAGGGGTGAAGAGGGGTTGAGAAGATGCACCAAGGGATTTAAACCAACAGCCTTCCAAACACAGACAGGACATCCCCATAACCACACAGACACCTGCATCTCTACAGGTCACAGGGGGTGTGCCACAGTCTCCAGGGCTCCTCAGGAACCATATCAGAAATTAAAGCAAGATTAAAGATTATAGTTCTTAATAATAACATTCCGCACAATACAATTTCACAAAGGGCAGGCTTTTTAAATGACTGAAGTCTGTTTCTGTAAATAGATGTGCCAGTGTCCTGATTCTTGGCAGTGCCGATTTCAATAGGTATATTAGGTGCTGGTGTTCTGTTGGCCCTGGATAAGGGCATGTCCGCCAGTATCCGATTACATCAAGTAAAACATACTTCTGTCCGAGTACCTCCATAAAGGAACTGTGTGTCCTGTGGTTAATTAAACTAACGTCTAACCAATCATAGGCCCCTTAACATAGTCAGAAGTTCCTCGGCTGTTTGAGTTGCAAGAAGGGGACCCATACAGTACAGTTATCAATTCGGGGGTGGGGGGGGGGGGGAGGGATGGGTAGCAGTTCCGACAAAGATTATAAAAATTAAAAATGAAAAAGTGATCCAGATTAAATTACATTTCAGTCTAGATGCAAAAAATATGGGACAAATCGCATTCAAAACAGGACATAGCATTTTACTCTTCAAAACAGGACAATCCCATAAAATACAGGACAGGTGGCAACTCTAGTTTTCAAATTCTATTCAAGTCGGTTAGTTGAGGCCTGTTTTTAGCAGAGGCCGGGTAAGGCCGTGCATTACAGAGCCCCTGCAAATACTCTCCTTCACACAGCCAAATGCTTGGTTAAGTTAAAACTGCAAATAAACATTCAGAGTCGTGTGATCTGCATTAAAAAACAGAAGTTAGAGACCCTTTTTGGTTACAACCAACAGAATGTTCTACCCGTTAGCCATATGCAAAAACAAACAGCTGAGGACATCCCAAGTTCTAATTCCTCTTCAGTTAAGGGCAGCCTTCACATCAGTACGTGTGAATGAATATATACTTCACCCAGTGCTATTCTGACGGCAACATCAGCGCTAGCACACTCATGATAAATTAATTAAGATAAGTCACTCCCCCTTCCTGATAAGGAGAGATCACACAGTACATACAGTATTAACGGATCATACAGAAGCACACAGAAACAAAGTTTCGAACAAAGTCAAGGTTCACAAGGTCTCCTGTGACCTGGCCCTCATCCAATCTCCCAGTCCAGCAAAGTAGGGGAACTGAGCAAACTGCAGGGATGTTAGGGGTTCAGATATATTGATTGTGATGACATGGGGAGTTGGGGTGTACATGATGGGGGGCAGTTTAATACGCAGGAAACTGAGGACCACAACACAGCTTCCCCACATCCAGGTAAACGTCTCTAGTGCTATCCCATGTTCCCAGAGGGAAGTCATCTTTCAAAAGGAAGGCTGGTGAGGATATGAGGTGGCAAAGTATATTTGCTAGGCAGCTGTATACATCAGAAAGGGAAAAATAACAAAAAAAAAGAAAATGGCATTCATCTGAAATTAACTTAAAATCTTGATAAAGTTTATTCTAGTTCAAAAGCAAATTACATTAATGGGGACACAGAAAATCTTTTTTTGTGACACAGAATGTCAAATCTACTGTCTTTTAGGCAAATTGTTTTAATTTTGGTTTTTTCATGGACTCTATTTGAAGAAAGACAAGGATTAAGGATTTCTGCCATTATGCAAGTGTGACACACCAGTTTGGTGAAATGAGAGTGTATTGGCTTTCGCATGATGCTAAAAGAACACACCTATGTAAAGAAATGTAAGTACGTAGAGACTTACAAATGTAAGTCATACAAAAAGTAAAATGCAATACTGGCATTTGAGATTCAAGAAAGTCAGGGATGTAACACTTGGAACAAATGATATAATGCAAAGTAAAATGTGTAAAAGTTATGGTCGCAGTAAAGAGCGGGACAAGGCGAGGTTCCCGACACAAAAAACTGTGGCAAGTGGCAAGGTTTGTACAGACAATAGTATTGCACCAAACACACCTACGGCTAAACACAAGGTGGTGGGGAATGCTCAAGTCAAAGTTGAATGGAATTACATTTTCCCAATGAGAAACTAGTTACAATCCCACACCCCCGTCTCAGGACTGACATACAAAACCCACACTCAAGGCATATCAAGTAGTACCACTTGGGGCATCAATAATATATTTTACGAATGAATAAGGTCGCATGTTTAAGGGGAAAACAGTCACCTCGGTAACTCATTACTGCTTCCGAACAACAGGTTCCTTCCTGAATGAGACAGTAAATAAAAGATTCCAGACATACACAGAAAAAAGTGAACAGCACATGTCCAGCACTTACCAAGTCCGTCGTTTTCCTTGAAGTAAAAGTAGGTTGTGAAGAAGCTGATTGACAACAAGGAGGTAAATATGAGGTACTTCAAATTGCGACGCAGTTTCTTGAGAGGGAAGAAAAAGTGCAGCATTTTGGCGAAGACCGCCGACAGACTTATGAGATGCATGTGTTGCCAGTTGGGGTGAGCGGTAGCAGCAGAGACGCCCGAGCTCATGACGAGAAGAGCTGTTCATCGCGCATTCCGCCCAATATGCGACTTGAGGTATCGAAAGACACCGAGTGGCCCCGGCAACTGCTCCCAGACGAGATAAGATTTGAAACGAGATTCGGACTGCTTTTCCCAAAAACACGGGGCAGTACTGGCGTGTCGGCAACAGCCGAACCGGTTTTAGGTGACTCCTCCTTCTTTCCATATTCAATATGGTTACAAAGAGCCGGGGCGGGGCTAAAAAAGAGGGTACACCTTCGAAGGTGTGTCCGACACGATGCTGACAGACAGGTAAGATGCACCACGCTGAGAACAATGCGAAAGGAACGGTGTTCTGACAAAACGTCATACTTTATCAGAACATCATACCATAGTGTTAATCGATAGCCCTAACCCTAACTCTTACCCTAACCCTAACCCCCAAAAACCCCTAAAACCCAACCCTAATCCCAAGACGGTGGAACAGCACATGCGCAAAAAGGCGCGATAGCACGTCTCGATAGGTAGGATGTGTTGTCAGAACACCGGCAGCAGAATTCTGAGTTTCTGATATTGGATAACACTCCAAAGCCGGAAGGAAAAGAAAAAAACATTACAGAAACCAAACTAGCGAGAATTGTGATGCATTTTTGATTTTCATGTGGAAGGTGCAAAACAAAAGTTATTTGTTATATTGTTATTACGGTAAATTTGGTTGATCTGTTAACATTTTGCTTAAAAAAAGTTTATTCCAGCTCACAGGCAAATTATATTACTGGGAAAAGACAAAAAGAAGATATTCTTTAGTGTCACAGAATGCCAAATCTATTGTCTATTTGCTTTGAAACATGTTGTGGATGTCAACCCACGACTATATGAGTAATTCAGTGGAAATTTATTTTAAACTGTTATTTAGACCAGTGTGCAACCAATCAGTGCAATATTTTAAATCAGCGCAATACTGTAATAGATGGGAGGTCATCACAGCAGCAGCGAATAAGGAGGAGGCTTGTTAGCAGAGAATGAGATTTTTATTACAGTCCTGAACAGGACTAACACAGGAAATGTATATGTAACAAATACAAGGGGCTATACAAGGGGCTATTTACGATGGCCAGCGAGGCAAGCTGTGATATGCAAATCCCGCCGGCGGTACAATATTGTCGTTGGATTCCTCCTAGGCAAAGAAGCAAACAGTAATTGCTCTGAAGGATTATCACATTATCCCTTTCTCTTCCTCCCTCTCCCGAATGCCTGACTTTTAAGTGCAGGTACAAGGCCAATGTATTACCTTAGCAAATTTGTGCGATTTAAAAAATTGAGTTCAGGAAAACAATTTCAAATATTCTCAATTTTGCTTTGACACTTGTTCTAGATGCTAGCCCACCACTTCAGGCATAATTGAGCGGAAAGTTATTTTATATTGTTTGGACCAGAGTACAAGTTCACAAAAGCATTGTGGATGTGTATTTAACTTCATTACAAATTGTGTGGTTGTCTGATTTTCCTGGGTGTGTGCAACATCATAAACAGAGAACAACATAGGGAATAGGAAAGACAAAGAAATGAAAGAAAGCCAGATGACAAGAGAGGAAAAAAAATCCCAAGTAGGCAGAAAAAAACTCTCTGGGGGTCCAAGGTCAACTGGCTGCACAACCCGTCTGGGCATGTTAACATTACAGGAAAAAGAAGAGTGGGCTTGCTTGCTAAAATGTGCAGACTAACTAAATCAAGCCAATATTTAACAATAGATTTTCTACGCTGATCTGTGCAGTGTGCAGATTGAAGTCTGCACCCATGATGTTACAGTTCATAAGTCACATCCACAATGTCACCCTTCCATGGGACTGAACCAGCACTCCAGCTCAGATGGTGCCACCTCAGGCACCATAGTGGGAAGAAAGGCAGAGAGCATAGAGGGGTCAGAATATACAGACACATTAATGGACAAGCATATTTGATAAAAATGGCTTGTACAGCAGCACCAGGAGTCATAGTTATGGTGTGTTATGTAATAAGTTGTGGGTCAGCTAATCTGAAGTAATAGGTCTTCAGTCAAGAAAATAAAGACTGGGACTAATTCGGTATCTTCAACATAGGCTGGAAAACTATTCCACAATAAAGGGCCCCTATAGCAGAATGTTTTACTGCCAACTGTCATATGCATGGAACAAGGAAACCTGCGTTCCGTGATCTGGATGGAGGCTTGTAACATTGAAGTAGTTCTGTGAGGTAGGATCCTTAAAGGAGAACTTTGAAGTCAATCCTGAACCTAACAGGAAGCCAATGCAGAGAACTAAAATCAGGGGTTATGTTTTCAAACTTCCTGCTCCTGGTGACAATTTCCGCTGCTACATTTGGAATACCCTGCACACAAAGCCAGTACATTGCAGGGAACTTTACTCACCCAGTTATACACTCTTGGCAATATAGACACTGAGTACATCTAACTACAGATCTTTGGAATGCGAGCAAACACATTTGACAGGATGAACAGGAAACTTGAAAGTGGAGGCAAGATCCAAAGCCTGCTGAGCTGAGCCACTCCACTCTCTTTCTAGCATACTTCTTGTGTTCATGCATGAGCGTACATCTTTTTTTTGTGCTTCCATTGGCGGGTATCCTTCACAAGGCAGAAGTTTACTGATCAAGCATTTATAATTTAATAGAACACAGAAAGTACATGCTGAATGGAATACAGAGAAAAGATCAAGAGATGGGCAAAGCAATTAAATACATCCCTGCATTTTAACACATTACAGACTAACAGTCATAAAAATATACTCGATAAACATCATCATATTCATTAGTTAAAAGTCAAGTCTAAAAGACTTTTCTAGAAATGGATGTCTACCCTTTAAAAAGTAAAAATTCTTTCTTAGGATTAAATCATACTTCCTTTTCAGTGTTCAGTGCATTTCAAATATTTAAAACATTCATAAACTACAGCCTAATGTTTGCACCACATATCCATTATCCACACATTACCCAGCATGCCTTTGAAAACTGGGTCCACAGTTCTTGTTCACTGGAACTACTAGTCATCCAAAGGACTCCAGTCGATTAATGGGTCCTGAACAAAGAATTCCATAAACTCAATGCTCAACACTTTCCACTGTTGAAGGAAAATTTCACAAAACAAGACCTTGAGTAAAGTTGAGATTGTGATTTATTGCCATCACTGGAGCTGCAAGGAATTCAGTCATATTACAATGAGACTTTCATAAGTAGTAGCTGGAAAGGAAGCCAGCCAGAGTGTAGATCAGAACAGCATTCTTCCAAGTCCAGCAACTGCTCATACATAGCTGACCCAACAACCATTCTGAACAGAACACATACTACTGCTGCCCAGACTATTTCTTCCGAAGGATGCTAATAAACAGCCTAACACTGGGCTTTCTGTGAGTTGTATGGTGTCTTCCAGTTTAAATATTCATCTTAAAATGAACATGAACTTGCACAATAACACAGAAATTACACACAATAAAATTAAATCTTTACACCCCAAACACGGATCCTAGGATATACAGTTTATTTGCTTAAGGTCTCACAATGATTACAAACCAATCAGCGCAATATTGTAAATGTCATTAACAGTATATTGTCGGTAACTTCCCACTAACCAAACGAACAGACGAACAGTAGATGCTCTGAACCATTATCATACTGCAAGACACCTCAGTTATCTGGCTTCTTCTCCATGAACCTGGGTCATGTCTGACTAACGGGTAGGAGATAGTGGGTCTTTATAACTTATGTGGGAAACAATGGAATAGCCCTTGGGGAGTTTGGAGCAGGATGCATTGTACACAGAACAGAACACTAACCAAAAAGAAAGTAAGGTCAGCAGGCCACAACAAGCTCTTGATGCCGTCCCTTTCCATAAAGAACGTGAGAGGAGCATAATGTCTGACCATGAATGCAAGCATTCAGAGCACCTCTTAACCGGCTGTCAAAGATGTTCATTTAAAAGTTCCTCCACCCAAGGCATTCAGACACGACTGAAGTAGGATACAGCAGATAAGCTAGCTGCTATAGTTCCAGGGCTTCTATTCTACAGCCAATGGCATTTGCATGAATGAATTTAATACCCAGCAACGCCAACACAGACAAACAAGGGGAGGCCATACAGTAAATTGTTTACGTTGACGAGTAGCTCTCCAGCAAAGACCTGAATTTCCATTCCTTATGGCCTGAGGCCAGAAACAGTAACCCCCCCCCCCCCCCCCCCCCCCCCCGCTCCCCCCCCCCCCCCCAAAACACTCCACCCCCACACACACAG
>JAABNY020000001.1:11599103-11614431 GCA_015164015.2 Brevimyrus niger
GTGAGGAAATAGAGAGTACAGCTTCAGCACGTATACAAAGTTAATATGATAAGATACATAAAATTTCATTCTAACAGGAATATAAGGGATAAATTGTACAGTTAGCAAAATCTGAAAAAGATTTGCAAAACTGTGTCACAAAAGAAAAAGACATGCACAGATCCGGTAGCAAGAAATATTTGAAAAATGGCGGCAAAGGATCGCTTTGATTTACAGCAGAGGTACAGTTTCTGCTGGAAATTTGGGATGACAAGTATCCAGGACCACCTAAATACAAACACACGAAAACTGAGACATTGCATTAAATATGGGACTTTCTTTTCATACATGCAGCACCGGTAAAAATCTCGGTATTGCATACTAGATTAATGTGTGTGTCACTGTGGCCAAAACGACTCCAAATAAACCACCAAATAAGGACATTAATCGTGAATTCCATTCTGTAGTGAAATAAAACTTCCATTCCTATGTTCTTTTCAACACAGAAGAGTTGCACGGAGATAATAAAAGTGTGCTTGAGTCTAAATCGTTTAACGCAATATGAGTACAGACCAGTGGGGGAGAAAGGGGGCAGTGGCATTCGGGCACGTTACAAGACACCCTGGCTAAGCATGAGTACGCCCTAACTGACCACATAAACCTCTTGGTTTGCTGCAGTCAGTAGCACATAATCCACTTATTCCGGCACACATTAATTGCCAACCCATTTTGTTAGCTGGACAAATAAAGTCTGATTGACAATGGTCCCAAATTCTGTGTTTTGACATGCATCCACTGTTTTGTTTAAGAAACAAACAACTTAAGCTTCAAAACATCCATAATTATAACAAAACGCATTGCTCAAAATGCGTTGCTTGTCACCAGTCTTTACCTCAAAAACCAAGGTGGCATTGGGTGGGATCTTTGGAGGGCTGCCAGCTGAACCGTAGGCATACTCAGGCTTACATATAAACTGGGAAACTTCTCCCACCTTCATGGTGCCTACTCCCAGATCCCATGCTTTAATAACTTGACCTGTGCAGAGAAAGAATTTTCGTGGACGAGTACAGGTCAAAGCATTAAACTAATCTCCACACATAATATTGTAATAATTGTCTATACTTTAAATTCCCTCTATGCCAGTTCCTTAAAGTATATTCAAACTAATAAGCTACTTACCATTTCAAATATAGTTTCATCATACCAGATACTGTCTAGGACACAGAATAGCAGGATCCACAAATGTCCTACAAAGTTTGCCACAATCTTGACTTAATAAAACTATCCTTACTGAAAAGGCGTGAGCAGAGAGCTAAGACCGCTGAAGAGATGAGGGCACTTGTAAACGTTCTAGTCAGAATGGCACTCCAGAGACATGTACAAATTTCCAAACACCACCCAAAAACCATATAAAAACACTGCAAGAGACCTGCAAGGGAGCCAACATACCTTTTCCAAGCTCAAATGAGAACTTGTCCCCCCGGTCACGACTGGAGTCAAACTTTGTGCCATCCAGCAAGGTGCCAACATAGTGCACAAAGACTTTATCTCCAGTCATAGGCTGCTCAGTGCATGTTCCTTCCTTTTTCACCAGCTGTAAGTATTAAAAAAGAAAAAGTATTGTCTTTCAGTTACATGTGAAACAATATGCATCATTAAACAATACCATATACCCCATTACATAGCTGAATGTTCTACTGGAGCAATTCAGCTTATGTACTTTCCTTCAGTGAACAGCCACCTTTGAGTTACCAATTCATATTATTAACAAAAAGCCAATTGCCACCCCACCATTATAAACGGGATAAAATAAAATAATCTTAAAGGGCAACACTCAGAGGTGGTAACGTTACATTTCTAAGAGCTTGCATTCATTGAATGAGCATCTGAGACAGCGTAATGCGTTTCACAGGGATAACTGAAACACATTGTTAACTAAGTTAATGCCATACGCTGGATGTTCCTTTAATGAAAATGTTAGGTTTATAATAAATGGAGACAAAAGTAAAAAAAAATGTTATTTAGGTGTTGGTGCACTCATTTTGAGGGCTGCTGCTTTCTTCAAGAACCACTTGAGCATGGCTGCTCAACCTTCACAAGAATGTTCCACGATGTTCTGTAAGCGCGGGGCGGCGCTAGGACCCAACGGCATCCGAGCCGAAGATTAGGCAGTATACAGGAAGCAATCGTTCGGCGAGGTGTGTAGAAAAATAATTATTCTATTTTAAAGGACACAGATAATTACTCAGTCTCGTTTCCTTTAGGCGAGTACTTTGTGTATTAGTTAAAGTTTAACGATATCCTTCTTGAAACCGTGACCTTTGCCACTATGTTAGGTACACACAATGTTAAATGCATACTATGGCTAATGCTTGCATACCAAAATAATAATGCGGGATTGACTATGACACGCATCGAGCTAATGTGCCCGCCCAAAATATTAGATCGTGTCAATTAAATGCAGACTGGATCCCCTCCCCCTATTCACAATTCCATTCATTGGCATGGCCTAGGATAGGTGCTGCTTTGTACCGATATAAACAGCAGCTGCCCACGCACTCACGTCGTGCAGGCCCACACCACGACACGTGCTTTAAAGCGGGCGTTTGGAGGGGGACCCGCTCAGCACCACGGTAACCTTTACAAACACACAGCTAGGTGCCCGTGACAACAATACGAGCAACGACTTCACAGAAGAAACCGATGCATTCACAAGACTACTAAGCTGCACGAGTTAAAAAAAAAGCGCACGTCAGTATATCCCATTGCAGGATCGACTGTCATCAGCTGCCCATTACTACGTATAAAATCGTTACAGACTTTTGCTAACGTTAGAGACAGACATCTAGGCAAACCACAGCCAGCTGGCTGAACTCTCCCCCGGACTTAACGTGATGTGTCCCAACTAAGAACAGAAAATGTGGTTAAACGTCCATAAGCATCGGTCCCCATGCAAATACCTTCAAGACCCCTCCATCTTGCTTGGCTGTGATGTCGACTCCTTCCATTTGGATCGCATGTCCCTCGGTGTTGCTCATTTCTTCTTCTGCAGTCATATCGGTCTTGCAAAGTCCAGCTACCTTGAATTTCTAGTCTGTTCTGGGGGTCCGTAGCTATGGGATGTAGCAGTGCTCAGAGCGCCTGACCGATAGCAGAAATGACCAAACTTTACAACAAGTAATTTTAAATTTTTGATTCTAGCTCCTTGGTTAAATACAACTGAACGGATGGGCCGGCAGCACTGTAAGCTGAAGTTCAGTTGGCAACGAAATATCAATTTGGAGCAGGCCACTTATTTCGAACACGACCAGAAGCAAGACCGTTTGTTTTTGCGACGGCCAAAGAGGGATTACCCAGCCGTGATGCGATGAAAGGATATCGATCTGGATTCAGTTCTACTATGCGCCTTCCAGCCCGCTATCAGACAGCAGACCGACACCGACGCAGGCGATTTACAGCACTGGCTTTCCGCAGGAGGAAGGGCATAGAACTTTCCAGAGAAAGCGGCAAGAAGGGTGTGCTTGGTTTTAACTGGAGCTTAGGGTTTAGGCACCGTCGTCAAAGTACTGCGCAAATAGCAAACGAGAAATGCTGACCAACCACCAGTAAAAAGATAATATATAATATCAAATCGAAACGAAAAACTACTACATGATAAAGAAACAATGAATATAATGATTTAAATAAGCATTAAAATGTCAAAGTATTACTTGTGCATTGCGTATATGGCAGTCCTTTATAGGGGGTTTAACAAACTGGTATTTGCTTTTCTTTTCGTGTAAAGGTGACCGGCTATGGAAAAAAAAACTAGTGTGGTTTCTTTTAAAAAGGCAACTACCATCCATGTTTTTGTGGGGAAGCACCTTATAACTTGTATCTTCACATACCTTTTATCCAGAAATTTTCAATTTTGCGGATGGGTTGAAACTTGCTGTTTGTCCTACACTACCGCGTTCTGTCTGCCTAGTGATTGGCCGAAGGGCGATGACGTAATTGGCGCGGTCTTCGGAAGGAAAATGAAGACATGCCCGGTGTTTGAGGATTTTTGCTGCGAGCTAGCTTTATGAATTAATAATCATTTATAGGTGAAGTATAAAGGATTGCAGTCCATCAGGCCATTCACATTTTTGGTAATTAAGTTTTGGTATAATGGTAAAGGCTAGATCATTTTGCTAGGAAGCATAGTACTGTTTGATTAACGACAGGGTTATATGCTAGTTGTCATTTGACGTTTTTAGATTTTGTGTGTAATATTGTTGTAAAGCGCAGTACTGCTGTTTTCCTCCGTGCTCGTGCATGTCCTGATGTTATGTGGCGAATGACAGGAGCTGCAGGGACATGACCGATCGAGTCCTCTCTCTTCAGTTTCATGTAGATATGGAAACCACAACTCTTCAGTTCCCATTTCCGTACGAGCCTTATTCTATCCAGAAGCAGTTTATGGAGGCTTTGTACACCACCATCGATGAAGGAAAGATTGGGATTTTTGAGAGCCCTACTGGGACAGTGAGTTTAATTACTTTCATTACTACATGTTATACAGAGATAGATTGCTTTACTGGATTGCAGAATGTAATTGATTGATGTAATAGGGTTTCATACTTTATGCTTACAAGACATGAAATATTATGTTACTGTGCTAAGGTTTATCATGTCCTCAACTGACCTTCACATTTTTATTATATATATATTTTCTCCTAAATCTAGTTTACATGGATCACAGCTAAAACGGCTGGTATGGTTTTTGCTGGATTTTAGGGCAAGTCTCTGAGCCTGATCTGCGGAGCCCTCACCTGGCTGCGTGACCACGAGGAGAAGAAGAAGCAAGAGGCATTGGGCCTTCTGGAGGAAAGAGACATCACCATGGACAGCTCCTCCACCCAGCCCCCACAGGGGCACTGTTCCTCCCTGGCCCTCTCATCCTCTACAGAGCCTGACTGGATTGCAGACTTTGTACAGAAGAAGGCAGAACGAGAGCTGGTGGACAAACTGAAGGTAGTGCAGCATGAAAGTAAACAGTGGGTGTGGAGGGGGGAAGGGGGATTCACAGCATTCTTGGGTGGTGAAACCATGAGCCCCTGCTATTCTGGAGCTGTTCCTGATTGGCCAGTCAATTATCCCCATCTTAAGCACGGGATAAACCCTGAGTTCATTTGAGGCCTTCTGGCTAATAAAGGGAGATATGTGCTCTGTCACCTTCTTGTGAATGTCCATCTGGCTTCATGCATGCTGTGCCAAGGGATTTCCTGGCCAGTGCAGCCTATTTTGGTGTGAGGCTACGTCATGAAGCAGGAGCTTAGCGCCGTTCATCGCCTTTGACTTTCTGTTTTCTGTCCAGGAGGAGGCGATCAGGAGGAGGAAGAGGGAGGAGAGGATGGAGCTGATCAGGCAAAATGTGCAGCTTCAGTATGCACTGAAGCACAAGGTAGCTAAATCACATGTGCACCCTCCACAGAGCTGAGCTGAGAGGTCTTGAAATATATATTTGCATTTCACATGATTGGATTTTGGTTTAGGGCGTGGAATCGATACCTTATTCTTCCAGGGTGTTCTTCCTGTGCTGCACTGCTTTCCTTTGGGTACTTCAGTGTGCACCCCCTGACCAAACGCATACAGTTAGACTATTTGGTGTCTGTACATGGCCTCCTGTATTGTATGAATGTGTGTAAGTGGGAGCAGGTATATGCCTGGGAATGGACTGGCATCCAGTCCACAGCCTCCACCCATGATAAGCAGTTTAAAAATTGATTTATTATCAGATCTAAGATGACAAACCTTTTGGTTACTGTTTAATTTGCAGGAGCTGCGTCTACGGTTTCTTTATACCTGGTATGATGAATAGAATAGTATTGTAAATATTTTGACAAGATAGTTGAAATGTTTTCCTTGCTGCAACTTTTACTCATTTAATTCTACATTGTATTAATGTAATAATGTATATAGCCATTATAAAAGTTGAACTATTATGGATGATTTTTTTAAAGGAAGCATCTCATTTGTACTAAGTAATGGCTAGCTAACTGAATATATTGTAGCTGTCTGCCCATGACAATTGCCACTTTTTGCTATAGATGAAATATACCCATTCTCCTCTGTCTGCTCATAGTGTTTGATGCCTAATTGAAAAATGAAAAGATGTTTTTTGCAATCATCTGTTTAATTTGTGTTTATAATTGTACTAGTTAACATTTGCATTCATGATGGATGTTTCTATGGATTACTTTATGGTGCTAATTTTCACAGCTAAACATTGATAGTTAGCCAGATAAATAACATCATTGTTAATTTAATTTAAAGTGAGGTTAGTTTGTGTTTTTCTTGACACTGACATATCTTCCTCACAACAGTACAGTCCACATAAGTCAATTTAAAACATGAAACCATTCATTGGCTGCTGTGTAAAGACAGGTTTCCATTTATGGTTAAGGTGTCTACGTCGTTTTATGTTTCTGATAGTAGTTTCTGATAAAATCGTGTTCTTTTTCACATTCCTAAAGTGATGGCTTTTTGGAGATAAATGTTTTTCATTGGGAATAGCAGAATATATGGCCAGCTGTGGGTGAGTTTCTGAGGTACCCTCCCTACTTGATGTACAATATGCATCTGCTGCAGGTGGGTCTCTGCTTTTCCCATGCAGGCATTGTGTTCTTGTGGGAAATGCTCACTGCCGCAGTTCCTGGGGCGACCCTGAGGTGTGGCAGATAGATGTGTGACAGTGCTCACTTGCCACTTATCTCCAGAGCAACCAGGACGAGGAGGCGAGGCACCTGCTGCAGATCAGTGCCGAACGTGGCGAGGAGGACGGGAAGGGGGTGGTGCTTGGTGACGGTGAAGAGGAGCTGATCGTGGCCGACTACGAAAGTGACGATGACGGCAAACCGAAGAACAGGTTGGGGTCTGGCTGGAATCAAGGCAGCCAGTGGCATTGTTTGATGTAGCAAACTGTCTCAGCTCACTGCCTATAGCCACCAGAGTCTTCGTCTTTCTCTACAATAGTTCAGTTTTTGTGTTGTCTTTCAAGCCATTTAACAGACACACTAATGTTGTTCGAAAAGAAGGCCCAAACTTTTTTAGTTAATTCTTGCTTTAGCAGGATTGTTTAATCCGATTTAACTTGCAAATTGACAATTTCTATTCCAGTTGCAAGTTGTTAAAGTATTATTAATCATAGGGAAAGAAAATTCTAAAAGCTATTGTAATTCTATGCATGTAGATGGATTGATTTGAGCTGAAGGAATTGGACTGGAATATTGGGCCACGTTGAGTAAAGAAAATTGAACTCAGGCTGGTTTAGGTGATTGCATATCTGAAGCAATTTAGGCCTGGATGCACACAGCCGATGAATTAAGGCTGTAACCCAGTATACCATCATTTAGGGGTGCACTTTATCTTTGAGGTTATTAATAGAAATACCTGGCATTACTTCCTTCATTTTCTTTTAGTATCTTTTTTTTCTTATGAAAAATCTGTTTTTGATATTTTGTTGTATTTGGTAGCCCCAACAATATGCTATGTTGATGCATGGTGTAAGATGTGTAACTTTAGGGTACTTAATGTACTCACAATGTTAATCTCTTTTGTAGCATTTGTGATGAGGAGGAATATGATTTGGAGGAAGACCATGTGACTAAGGTTCGTGACTGATTCCTCTAAGACACTTGGTCTTTTTTTGCTTTGTGAGTGTTTAAGCAGCCATATGTCTGGTTGGACTCCAAATCCCATGATTCTTTGTGCTTAGATATACTACTGCAGCCGCACGCATTCCCAGCTGGCCCAGTTTGTGCACGAGGTGCAGAAGAGCCCTTTCAGAGAAGAAGTCAGTGTGGTGTCTCTGGCCTCTCGGCAGGTGAGCGCAGAGCCTCTGAGAACTAATGGTCCCTGTGCAGTTTCGAAATGTAGTCAACAGTGTAGTTAACAGTGTAGTCTGCAGTGTAGTTTACAGTGTAGTCAGCAGAATGAAATTAATGTAATGTAGACCACAAGGCAGCTGAACCATCAAAGAACATGAGCATTGCTTTAACTGAAAGCCAAATCAAAGTGGATGTATTGTGTTACTTGTGACATAACATTTTTCATTTGCGGAAACATTATAATCTATACCAACATTTATTAATGGGCTATAAAACCAAAGGTCATTATGAAACTGAGTTGGCAAGTATGTTATAATTCAGCACTGGATTCCCGTTGCACAGGCACTGCAGCCGGCTCCCATCAGGAGGCGCTGATGTGTGTTTGTTTCCCCACAGAACCTGTGCATCAACGAGGAGGTGCGACGACTGGGCAGCGTGCAACTCATCAACGACCGTTGCATGGAGATGCAGAGGAACAAGCACGGTGAGTCTAACACGCCCTCCTGCATGAGCCAAAACCTGACACTGGCCTCTCAGGTTTCCCCTCCATATTGGGTTTCGCACACACCTGGGGAATGTGGCAGGGACACCTGAGATCTCACAGGTCCTGTGAAGCCCCAGCCCCAGAGACCCACAGAGCAGTGTTAATGGTTGTGTCACTGTGTCAACGACATCCCAATCCCTCTGGGTATGTCCACTGAGGCCCTAATTCACTGTAACATCATGCCACCGAGATGTGTTTGAACACATCAGCCATTGTTTGCAATTTGAGATAGGATTTATACTTGACCTATCGTGAAATCCACAATGAGTTCTGTGTCGATTGAGTCCTGTATGAGCTGCGCGCAAACAGTGATGGTTTCTGAAGTAGTCGACAGTGACAGTTGGTGACCTCACTCCCTCACCCAGGAAAAGCGGAGAAATCCACAGATACGGAACCCAAGCGGAGACGGCGAGAGCCCAAGGCGGTGTGCCCCTTCTCCAGACACGAGGCACTACTGGGCCTGCGTGACGAGACCTTGGTCAAGGTCCGGGACGTCGAGGAAATGGTGGTCCTAGGCAGGGAAACCAAGGCCTGTCCTTACTATGGGGGCCGTCTGGCTGTGCCTGCCGCACAGGTTAGGCTCCCAGAGCCCCCGCTTTTCCTTACACCCCCCCCACCTTCCCTCACCAAGGCCCCGATCTGATATGAACATGCACCCAGTCCATACTTCCTCCAGTCCAGTAACCTACCGCTAATGGCATCAGTATTAGGATTAAGTATTTGTCTTTACGATATGCTTTCTAACGCCAAGCCAATGTCATGTCTAGTTGTTACAATCTCATCACCTCCCTCATGTTTCCCAAGTTGTAGTTAATCTAAAGGGGTTTTGGTTCATATTTGGTTATTTTTTTGTAAGATATCGACCTATTTTTAAATTGTAGTTTAGCATGAACTTACTGGAAGTTACTTTTTATAGAAAGTGTAATGTAGCAAGACCGTGACATCTTACCCAGTGGGCCAAGTGAGCCAAGTCTGGGAGAGGGGACTCTTCGAGATTTATGGCTTCTTCATACCCAAAAGGGCGGAACAATCCAGAAAGTTCTTCAGAGCTGTGGTTTGTTGGCCAGATATGACTGCTGCAGCTGTATGGACACGTACCCACTGCATCATGCTCTGGAGGGGAGAGCGTGATGATTTAATGCGCAGTTTTCAGCGTTTTTCTGAAGGTTTTAGCTCATTTATTGCTGTACCTGAACATCTAGTACTTTTTTTTCCAGTAAAGATTTTTTTGTGGTTTATTTTTTTCTGAAAATGGTGGCTTTTTAGATGATTTTCCTTGTTGCCCCTGTCTTTTTTACCTCCTGAGATCCAGCAATAATTTTTTGTTTAGAAGACATGCTTTTGTTCACATCTCTTATGATGTACATGCCACTCTATAAAGTTCTGCTGTTTTTAAAAGAGGTCATTGCTTACGTCTTAAGATGACATTGCTTATGTGACCTACTTCCTCTTCCTGTGAAATCAAAATTTGAATCAATATTAAGAACATTTTTCTGGATCTCAGCATGTAAAGAATCTGCTTTCTTGTGTTATTCTGACTGTCAGGGGGTTATATAGTTTTGTGTTTGTGAGTGTGGGATACAGGTATACATTATACCAAATGTCCCTACAATGTGATGAAAACCTTTTATTTTGACATTGTGGGGAGCATTTTTTTCAGTCCCCAAAGGGGAAATTCAGTTTTATAAAAATCTGTGATTGCAATCAAAACACTCCCAGTGATTATGGTTAGGGCTGGGTAGGGGTTAAGGTTGTCATTGCTGGGAGTAGAGTTTTGCCCATAGAAAGTTATGAGTACAGGTCTGTGTGTGTGTGGATTATATTACAATGTGGGGACTAAATGTTCCTCAGAGTGTAATAAAAACCTGTTATTTTGGCATTTTGGGGACCATTTTCACGTCTCAGTCATGTTGGAACAGGAAGGGGCCATCCCCAAACTGTTCCCACAAAGTGAGCATGAAATTGTTCAAAATGGCTTAGAATACTGCAGCATTAAGAGTTCCTTTCACAGGAACTAAGGGGTCAAGCGCAACCCCTGAAAAACAACCCCACACCATAAATCCCCCATCTACCAATCTTTATACTTGGCACAATTCAGTCAGGCAAGTACTGTTCTCCTGGCAACTGCCAAACCCAGACTCCTCCGTCAGATTACCAGACAGAAGCATGATTCATCACTTCGGAGAACACATCCCCACTGCTTTAGAGTCCAGTGCTGGCGTGCTTTACACAACTGCATCTGACACTTTGCATTGCACTTGGTAATATAAGGTTTGGATGCAGCTGCTCAGCCATGGAAACCCATTCCATGAAGTTCTCTACACACTGTTTTTGAGTTAATTTGAAGGCCACATGGAGGTCTATAGCTTTTGACTCTGCAGAGAGTTGGCGACTTCTGCACATTGTGGACCTCAGCATGCGTTGTCCCCGTTCTGTGATTTTTCGTAGCCTACTACTGTGGCTGAGTTGCTGTTGTTTCCAATTGTTTCCACTTTCTTATAATACCACTAACGGTTGACCGTGGAATATTTAGTAGAGAGGAAATTTCACAAATGGGCTTATTGCACAGGTGGCATCCTATCACAATACCACCCTTGAATTCACTAAGCTCCTGAGAGTGACCCATTCTTTCGTAAATGTTTGTAGAAGCAGTCTGCATGCCTAGGTGCCTGATTGTATGTATGGAAGTGATTAGAACACCTGAATTCTATGATTTGGAGGGGTGTCCCAATACTTTTGGGAATATAGTGTATAATTACAATCCTGTGTGTGTGTGTGTGTGTGTATGGGAATTATGTTTATATTTCTCTCTCTATTTTTCCAACTCTCTCTCTCTGCCCAGCTCGTGGTACTGCCCTACCAGGTTCTGCTTCATGAAGCCACGCGCCGAGCCTCGGGCATCAAGCTCAAGGACCAGGTGGTCATCATTGATGAGGCGCACAACCTCATGGACACCATTGCCTGCATCTACAGCTCTGAGGTCATGGGGACCCAGGTCAGGATGCCATGTGCAATCCAGATCTGTTGACTTTCTAAACTACTGGGTTCTCCACAGAATCTGCCTTTTTGGTTTGAGATGTTAAGAAAATCTGGGTTCCACCACTGTGTCAATTTTCTTCCTGTTTTCACTGAGTGGTTCTGTTTTCAGCTCTGCTGCGCCCATTCTCAGCTGACCCAGTACATGGAACGGTACAGGTGAGGAACCTCTCAGTCCCTGAATGAGTTTACCCACTGGCCCCTGACCTTATGTGATACAAGCCAAGCACTTATTTTTCACCTGTGTGCTGCTATCCAGCCACATGACATATCGGTGCATTCATAAGCTCGACCAAGGTGGTTAGGGGTCACAAGAATGATAACATAGCGCTGTACTGTACAATGGGGATGATGAATAAATTATAAGGACAGGTAAGTAGGATACTTAAAATTCTAACATGGGATAACTTCATATTGACACAAGATGGCCAATAAATTAACTTATGTCAACCTCGCTGACATTTTACACTGACATTTTATTTGGACTTACTAGAGTTTTGAGCACCATGCTGTTGATCTTGATCTCAGTTTTATTAGATAGCAAGACCAAAGTCTGGTATATGCTTTTGGTCTGCGGGTCTGGGATTATGGGGACTCCGGCCTGTGCTGGAATGTGGGATGTGGTGGGAGGTTTTGGATACCTTTGATCTGCGTATTTCAGTGAATCTTGGCCTTGATGCTTTTTTCACATGCAGTTTTATTTTGGGGGTTGAGCTCCCTCAGGATCCACAGATCGCTCTCACTATGAGGCGCTGTAGTTTCTTTAAGAGCCACACAGTGGCTCTTAGAGCAGCCCACTGCTGCTTATGAATTGGGATTTGGGTATTTCATGTTGGCCTATCCAATTATTCAGCTTTGAGATGCTTCACCTCTACAGGTTACTCGAGATGACATGCATCTGAAGAACCGATTATGTTAATAGCAACAGAAAAACTCAAACTTGAATAAAAAAAAAAACTGAATGCTCTCTGGTGCTAAATTTATCATTGTTTAATCATGGAAACCTGTAGCTTATCATCACTGTTTATGTGGACTATGGAAATAATGCATCAGAAGAAAAGGACTGATCTTCTGAGAATTTATGAAATGGAAGTTCTCTAAGGTTTTTTGTAAGAAGCAAATGAAAAATGAACGTTAGAGATTCTGTTTACGGCATCAGTCTAATGTGGAGTACTCATCAGCACATCCAGAAGTTCTCCAGCAGAGTTGTCTAATTTTGTGTTTATTATCCAGGAATCGTCTGAAAGCCAAGAACCTTATGTACATCAAACAGATCCTGTTTGTGCTGGAGGGTTTGGTCCACGTGCTTGGGGGTGAGTGTTGGGGATATGAGACAGTGCAGCTGTAAGATAATGGCAAAGCGGGTTATCCAGAAGAATCCGTAACCGTAAGGATCTATGAATTTTGGGATTTTTGCCCTGATGCTCATGGTCCGTGGCATGTTTCGGCAGGCAAAGTTGATCAGAATCCACACAGCCAGGTGACCCAGGCAGGTGAGGTAGAGGAACATCCTCCTTATTCCTTGAAAATAATATGGCCTTAGGTCGATTCATTTGGACTTTTATTGGATCGAATGGAAAATGTTCTGCTTATTTTGCATACAGGAACCGAGATGCTCACAATCAATAACTTCCTCTTCAGAGCACAGATTGATAATATTAACCTCTTCAAGGTAATTCACTGCTGAGGATTATGTATTCAGTGCAGTTTGCAGTGACACTGAGAAATATGGGGAATATAGTTCACTGGATATGTTTTTTATGTGTTTATTGTTCTGTGAGAGGCAGATTTAACGAATTGAGAAAAGGCTCTACTGTTATTCACCGTTCATTTATCAAAGTCATATTTTTTTAAGTTTCTCGCTCTTTCTCCAACAAAAGAAAAGTGGGTAGATGTGTAGAGAATCGTAAAGTGGAGCTTCATTGATCATGCGGCCTGGACATGGAGATGATGAATAGAAATTTCCACTGTCAGTCTTTGTGCGATCAATCAGCTTTTCGTTGCTTTCTCTGTTTCCTGTCCCTGTTGCTGATAAAGGTGCAGAGATACTTTGAGAAGAGCTTGATCAGCAGGAAGGTACGGTGGGAACCAGGGAATCATTTGTTCACGTTATGAAGAAGAAAGTTACTCTTCTAGGAACTGTTAATCCCCCTGAAAAATCGCTAAGGTCATGTGACCGGGGTCAAAGCCAGATACAGGCAGCACACTGCACATGGACTTCTGCTGGTTAACTTAGTTGTCATTCCATTGTCAGTTAGCGCTTTATCGGACCTGTAATTGTGCTGGGGTTATTACACCCTGTGATTTTGCATAGTACATCATTGCATTGCATCATTTAAACATGGTAAATAATCAATGTAGGTAAAAAATGTCCCATGGGATGATGGAACCATTAGCAGGGTTTTAAAGCATCTGTCAGGTGTAACTGATTTTGGGTGCAAATCTGGTGGGATGTGGTATTCTGTTTGCTTTCGTACCCTTCTGACAGTCACATTTTTCTGTCCAGCTGAATGGATTTGTGGAGAAATACCAGGGAACAGGCGTGG
Source organism: Brevimyrus niger (assembly GCA_015164015.2). Classification (NCBI taxonomy): domain Eukaryota; kingdom Metazoa; phylum Chordata; class Actinopteri; order Osteoglossiformes; family Mormyridae; genus Brevimyrus; species Brevimyrus niger. The sequence continues at coordinate 11,613,059 of JAABNY020000001.1, forward strand.
CTGTGAGTGCATCCAAGAAGGAGAACCAGCGGACAGAGGGGCTGGGCCGCTTTCTGAAGTCCCTCCAGTCTGGCCAGCAGGCACACACAGGTGGGTGGGCTCATGACACTCAAAAGACTGCTGACCAATTGTGTCACTGTCTCCTTATCCCAGAACTGGCCTATTTGGTTAGATTAGGAGGTAGAATCTTGTCATTTATATTACACGAGCCAATGGCCATCTACAATACCGTCACCTTCCTGCTGGTATTTGCTGACATCACTTCTGAGAAATTTCTTTGCTTCGTAGAAACTCTTTATTACTTTGCAGGCAGCTCCTTACTGAATAGCAGTTTTCCTTTAATTTTTCATTCACTTCTTCTCAAACGGTGTTGGGGTTGGGGTGGATGCTGACATGTTTTACACAGCTGTGCCTCAAAAGGCCTATGTTTCCTTTGGCTCGTGACAATCGGTCTTCCAGCTCTTTAGATCTCTGAGGCTGTCAGTATGAACATCAGCCCACGCTATCTTGAAACAAACCTCTATGCTCTTCTACATCGAAAAGCTATTTGAAATGGGAGGCCATTGCAAATCCTGTTCTCCTGTGTAATTGCTGTGCCATGCGCCTCACATGAATGCATATGCAGACCTGATTAAGGCAAATTGAAATCGGGTTGGGGGCTTTCTGAGTGGGAAGTTAGATGACTTCAGTCTGCTGGGAAATCTTTATTAAGGGAAATGTTGATATTTCTTCCTGTTGTAAATAATTCCATATTTTTCTGAAACGGTTTCTTTTTATAAATGAGAGATTACAAATTTTCTTTTGCAATTGTCCCATTTTGCAATTTCCTTGCAGTACCCATTCCAGATCAGAAGGTGGCAGAAGAAGACAAACAGACCAGTGTTGTCTGTCCCATGATACTGGTTGAAGGTTTCCTCTCAGCTCTCACTAATGCCAACAAAGACGGACGACTCGTGATCCAGAGGCAAGGTGTGAAAGAAATCATTTATTTCACCTAAAATTTGAAATAAATTGTGAATTAATATAAAAAAGGGGGGTAGCGTGTGACTCAGTGGGCTGAGCCTGTGTGCCTGTAATCAGAAGATCACCAGTTCAAGCTCAGCCTCAGCACGTCTGTGGGTCCTTGAGCAAGGCCCTTAACCCCCAGCTCCCTGGGGCTACGGGTGGCTGCCATTCACGCTTACAGCTTACTCTACAAAGAGCAAGTAGAGGGAGGCATAAAGAAAATTTTCCCACAGGGATCAATAAAGTATCAATTATTAATTATTATGATTATTATTATGATTATTATATGTCAAAAATATGTCAGTTTAACCATTTCAAACTCTCCCCTAACATCCTCCAAGTACGTGCAGCAACCGTCCAATACACCC
>JAABNY020000001.1:11621869-11632880 GCA_015164015.2 Brevimyrus niger
ATATATAGATAAGGTCAGATATTAGTGCTGTCAAACGATTAAAATTTTTAATCAGATTAATCGCAGGGATGCTGTGGATTAATTTTAATTAATCACAATAAAATATTCATTTTTAATCTATATTAATCACATTTCATTTTGCATGAGCAAACAGAATATATATGCACTAAACATGTTTATTGAACATCTTGAACATGATTCGGATGCATTCCATCTGCCACAGAAGTTCAATACCATGGACCCATATCAAAAAGCAAGATTTTTTGCTCAGCCGGACAACTTGTCGGATTTATGGATTTATGGTACCTCAGTTTAAATGGTCTTTATCTTCGTTCACTTACAATTAGCCCAAACTACCACAAATCCGATAAATAATGTGACTAATCATGAAATCCAATTCTAACTCGGTTAATTGCCATTGTTAGCAATATCGGTTGATAACACATTAAGCGCGGTGCTTTACGTATAAAGCTCCGTAGCAACACGTCCACAGATAAGTTGGACGGTATAGTGTGTGCAACCGATTTAATGAGCCACAAATGAGAAGTAGTGCTTGAACAGAATAAAACTACAACTTTCCCTTCTGTTGATAAAAGGCGCAGTCATCTTGGATTTTGAACTCCTCTGTGCTGCTCCGAGATATTTCTCGGATCTCAGAGAAATGGGAGCGTGCATGTCGTCACTTCCAGCTTCAAAACTCCGGAATACGTGTCGGAGGGCAAATGGAACGCACCAAAACTGCCCAAAATGGGTTGACAGAGACATTTTGGGGGTTTTGAGTCATTCTGCGCTGCAGATGGGTTAATTGCATAAAAATTTTTAATCAAATTAATAATGATGATGGATTAATCCATGTTAACCCATTAATTTTGACAGCCCTAATATATATACAAAATGGAATGATTCCTGGGGGCTGTGGAGGGCTCCTGCGGGAGAGAGACAGATATTGATCATATAAACATCCTTCAGCAGTGCAGTAGTCATATTTGACATTTTTTATAGGGATTGTTGGGGGGGGGGGGCACACATGCAGCCATGGTACCTGAGCTCTGCTCAAGTGAGATCTGAGTTACAGGGAAAGGTCCATAGACCATAAACGTATATTCAGTTCAATGTTTGGGTTGCCTCAAGGTACTGTTGTACTCTGCTCCCTTGTCCACAACCAAGATCTTTGTTGGCTGGACCTTGTTTACGTGTTGCTGTTCCGCAGACTTCCAGTAGGGGCTCCATGTGAGCATGGCAGGTAAGACCCTCCTCCAAACTGGCGTCTCTCTTGCGGGTTGGGGACTGTAAGGTGGTGTCGACCTCTGGAGCACCACTGCTTGCACCTTGGCGTCCCATGTATAGGACAGGCCAAGCACTGTGCTTCCATACAGGCAGGTCATCCTGACGCCCACAGCAGGACTGAGGCCAGGCAGGTGATGAGCAGCCATGTGGTCCTGCACCTCCACCAAGACTGTTGGCTCCACAGGTTGCAGGCTGTGCCCACCAGTGCTGCTAGGAGCAGGACCAGCAGCTGGTACTCACAGGCTGGCTAGCACTTGGACGTCGTAGGTAGAATCCACTCAGGATCCACCATGGCCAAGGCCACCGCCAGCCCCACCAGGTCACCTTCGCTGGGGCTATGAGCACCCTGTCCCATGTGGCGCATTCGCACACCCCGCTGCTTTTCTCAGCCTCTGTGATCCATCGCAAGTGACATAGTATCACCAGGACCAGGGTCAGCGAGGCTAGGTCCGCCGCTGCCTCCACCACTAAGCCTCACACTGCATCCAACTCACACAAGGCCATGTAGGGCCTTGTCAGAAGGGAGCCACAGCCATGAGGAGAAGCCTTGTGAAATGAAAAGGTGCCCCTCATCAGGGGCAGGATGAGGAAATTGGGGAAACAGTAAAAGAGTGCCATCACAGCCAAGTAGAGAGAGAGAGAGAGAGAGAAAAGAATTATTTTATGGGTGGAAGAAGTATTAGTCCATTAACAGCAATGTAGCCTACAGCTGTGCAGGACACATCTCAGGTGACACGCTGACCATGCTGACAACTGAGCAATGTGTCTACAGTGAGAAAGCAATGCTGTGCTATATATATATAGGCAATGAAATAGACACACACACATGAAACATTGAAACTGATCACCAATGCTGGCTACAGAAAAATGTGGGAGGCCAGATTACTGTAAGGATGAAAACAACTTAATTTCGGCTTTGTAGCCATCTGAAATTACACTCCAAAGCATAGGCCAGTATCATTGTGAGAGCATTATTGCTTAAAATAAGGGGTCTCAAAACCAGTACTGAATCTGGCCGGCCAATCACCAGCACCAGAGAAAAGTTCAAATGTAATGTCATTCCAGCACAATTGCCAGTCTGCAAGTTATGCAGTCGGTAATTTAGCAAATTATGCATTTATTGTTTTTCTCTTTCGACTAAGGACCTTCCAGCAGTTATTTTAGTTTGAGGCCTTTGATCTAAGTGAAGTACACGTTTTGATGGGGAGCCTGTTTGATTCTCACTTATGAAACAGAATATTATTTATTAGTGGTGCATTGTGACGTATTACTGCATTTTTACGCAATGGGACACCAAACATTCTAAATAGGGTGGGGGCAGGGAGGAGGACATTAAGTCATGTCCATTGTGTGTTTACTTTTGAAAAACTCAAATATAACCTTTAAAAAGAGAGTGGAGCGGGGTCCTCAGGTGAGATGTGTGAGGGGAGCTGCCACCTGACTGAAGCTGTGGATAAATCATAAAAACCTTTGTAGCTCTTTCACGGTGTGGGGAACTGGCCAGTCTTGTACTGCTTTCACTTTTTGTTCATCCATGGCCACCTCACTGGGCTGAATGAGGTAACCTAGGAACTTAAGCCTGGAGCGATGGAACTCACATAACATAGTAACTTTTTCTCTTTTGCCGTACAGTTTCTCCAGGACCTGTCGGACATGCCGTAAATGTTGCTTATAGGAGGTAGACAAGATCAGGATGCCATCAAAGTAAACAATAACAAAGTGTTTAGTATTTCCCAAAACACCACATACTGGAAGAATGCAAAATTTACGGGCTGTTAGCCAACACGTACGGCATGACCTGGTATTCGTATTGCCCCGTGCTGGTCAGGAACAAGGTCTTCCATTTGTCACCCTGCTTTATTCAGATGAGATTATAGGTGCTCCCTAGGTCCAGCTTGATGAAGATGGTGGCCGTACGAAGCTGTTCTAGTGCAGAGGGAATCAGGGGTAACAGGTCTTGGTGCTTATTGGTGACAGCATTCAGGGCACGATAATCGATGCATGGCTGGAGACTTCAAATAATTTCCTGTTTCAAACCATCTCACACATACATGTCCATGGCTTCTTTCTCCGTCTGGGACAGGGGAAACAGCTGGGTCTTGTTTAGTGGCACCCCCCAAAAGAGATCACAGGAGCGGTGCAGGGGAAGCTGGAAAGATTGAGACTTGCTAAAGATGTGCAAGAAGTTCCAAGAAGTCATACTCAGTGGCACTATGGTGAGATCCTCTGGTTCTGGGCTCTTCACAGAGGTTACCTTACAAAGCAGGGCAAGACAGTCAGAGAAACATATCAGATCAAGCGGCGGGTTCACCTGTACGCCAGTTAACTTCGGGATTGTGAAGTCTGAGCCAGGAATGTCCTAAATCAGGGGATCATGGGAGTAAGGAAGAAATAGAAAGGAGATTATCTCTTGCAGAGTAACTGGATAGGTATGATTCATTCTCTGTTCTGCATGTATTGGTGTTCCGTGGACCCCTAAAACTGTCACCGAAGAGGGAAGCCGCTCCGTTTGGATGTGAAGCCTTCAGGCAAAAGACAGGTCAATAAAGTTCCCTGCGGCTCCGGAATCCAACAGCGGATACGCCAGCTCCCTCTCCAATCCCCACTACAGAACAAATGGGACCATCACCTGTTTCTGAGTTACTTCAAACAAGACGGACGGGGCAGTTCTGGATGACAAGCCGGGGTTCTCTGCAGTACAGGCACAGGCGCTGTTCTCTCACGGTGTTGTCTAGTGACACGGAAAGCCTGACGTAAGTCCTCGAAGGGCCGCGCTCCTCCTCTTGCGGTGAATTCGTCTTGCAGATCAGGATTGGCCAGGTCACCTGTCTGGGGCGTGACATATACTGTAATGAATTCTTGAGATTGACCAGTATATCACGTAATGTCATGAAAATATTCTTCAGCAGTTCATTGTGGGGGGATGGTGAGTGCAATGGCAAACTCATAGCTCAAGCTCATAAATGTCTGTCTTCATAATTTTATGGCATAGCTGATAGGTGTTGCCAATACTCTTGCCCGGTGTGAGCATTTTGTTTACTGTATATTTGATATGACAACATAATACACGGAAACTGTATTATACTTTTAATGTCCACGACGTTCTGAACTTTCATTATATTGTGCATAATACATTTCATAAGGTAATCGATTCATAGGTTGCTTTAAATCAATGTTACCATACATACTAGCTACAGAAAAGTAGGGCAGGCCAGACCATTGTAAAATAAGGACAAGGTAAATTTTGGCTCTGCTGCCAACTGGTAATGAATTCCAAACTAGTTTAATTCCAAAAAGTTTAATCAGATGAATTTTAATCTGAGGTCTTAGAGTACCAGCTTACTACCTGTTTTTAAATAATCTCGTCAGCCAATCTTCGACATCAGAGAAGAATAAAAACAATGTAATATTCTCGCATCACTGACCAGGACTCTCTGGTCTGCAAGTTTTAATAAGGTAGCTTACTAGCGGATTATGCCTATATTGTGTTTGGGTACAAGGCCCCCTAGTGGATTCTTTTAGTTTGAGACCTCTGATCTATGTGAAGTACACATTTTGGAGCCAAGGATTGCCTTGCCAATGTCTGTCGCCTTCACAAGCTCATAAAACACAATCCACTCATGAATTCCCTGTGTTTGTATTCACTTATCTACCGGAATATTCTTTAGCTCTGTATTGTAACGTAATTACCCTATTGTTTATGTAATGCAAAGCAAAGCGTTCCCTGGAGGGTGGTTAGTCATGTCCCCTAGTCTGTTTGCTTTTGGAGAAACTCAGATATAACCTAAAAGTAAAACATAAATTCAGTTCATATTTTAATCGGTTTGTGGGGGTGAGTGCCCGTTTAGCCCTAAGTATCTACTGTGAACTTTAAGGTATTGAGTGCCCTCTTTTTAATCATTGAGCACTTGCCCCTCAGAAAATCTCTGCACTGCCCTGCTAAACTGCTTTGAAACGGATTCCAAACCTAATCCACTGACGTTTCCAAGACCTCAGAGCTGCATGCATAAGTGGTCCACACAGCATAGTCCGTGCTCATAAATAGGTATGTATGCATCTGCTGCTCCGGCACAGAAGGACTCAATTAACAAATAATTCCCATTTAAAAGTGCTACGGCTGTTGGGCCATCTGCTGCTGTTTTCTGTACATTTTTTTTCCATGACATCCATTAATTGTTCAATTCCAAACAAGCCCTTCCCATGCTCATTGGTGATCGCAAATGTATTATCATTATTACTTTTAACTGACTTTATGTTCGATCAGTTGTGCCTAGTTTGGAAACCTGCCTAAGAACCATCTTCCTTAAAGGTTATGCAGTTTTAGATTTATGTCAGCACTGGGTATTACCCTGGACTCACTGCAAATGTAACTGTAGTTATAAAGGACTTCATAGCCTTTTGTTTGTTGTTCTATATAAGATCAGTAGCAAGAAAAAGCCATATTAGGGGAGATCTTGTTGAGGATTATGGGCTGTAGATGTAAACATGCAAGAGCCAACGTGCCTGTTGTTTTTGAGATTTTCCAGGGATCACCCAGACAATCAATCAATCAATCAATCAATCAATCAATCAATCAATCAATCAATCAATCAATCAAACAGGCCAAAAGAGTTTGATTGCAGCAAGGGACATTCCCGTAAACAGCAATGCTCTTCGACAGGAACACCCTTCATCATTTTCATGAGATACAGTATTACACCATTACACGATAAAAAACAGGAAGGGCTTCAACAGGAATCCCACTCATCCTTTCATTGGTTCTTATGCCATTCCCTGGTAACACAGGACTAAAAATATCAACAGTTTTTTTGCCAATAAAATGAAATGAAGACAAGACAACACAAGGACAGGTTAATTACCCGTTGGCTTTGAAAACATAATTAATCCCCTCCCTTGATAATGAGAGGGAATACTTTAATACAGCTACTGAGCTTAGTTGTCAACATAATAACATAGTAACTTAATATGCATAATCAAAAAGACAGCCGCAATCTTCTGGAATCTGGGATTACCCATCCAACCTCCACCTGCCTGTCCGGTATATAGTTGTGGCCTGGAGCCTATCCCACAAAAGGACACGGCAAAAGTCAGATGGACAGTAAATGGGGTGTGTAATTCCAGGTACACACAGTGAGGGGCGCTGTAAAAGGACACACCACTTCCACAGTGACAGAGGTCCTACTAGATGCTGGAAACATAACTGGATTGGTCTGGGATGGGGACCTTATTTGACATGCTTTCATGGGGTTTGGGGAAACTGTAGACCGGATGCTTGCCCATTACAGGGCACACACTTGCACATGCAGTATGGACAAATTAGGTACACCAACCTAAATTGTGGACTTTTGGATTATGAGAAGAAAAATGTGAGCATGAAGAGAGCATGCAAACCCTACCCAGACAGACGGACACACAGACAGACACACAAACACACATAGACACAGAAAGATATATAGATACACACACAAACAGACACACACAAAGAGAGATATGCAGACACAGACAGATACACACACACAGAGCTGTGACGCTGCTCTGCTGCCCACTGAGTCACCATATTATATCTCATATAAAAAGTAAAATGACCCCACTTTGAGGAACAATGTTTGCGGCAGGACAAGATGTGTGTTTTGTACTTTTTAGGGAGACAGGAAAGAGCTGATGTGCTTGGTGCCATGAGCAAGTCTAGGCATTTCCCCCAGTGGGTGCAATGTGAGAGAGCCCAAGCAGTCATTCAGATAAATAAATTTGTAAAAAAATATACAAAATATATCCATCCATTTTCCAAACCACTTATCCTTCTGGGTCGCAGGGGGTCCAGAGCCTATCCTGGAAGCTACAGGCATAAGGCAGTGAACAACCCAGAATGGGGGGGGGGGGGGGCAGCCCATCGCAGGGCACACTTATGGGCAATTTAGTAACTCCTCTTAGCCTCAGCATGTATTTTGGACTGTGGGGGAAGCCGGAGTGCCCGGAGGAAACCCCACGATGACACGGGGAGAACATGCAAACTCCACACACATGTAACCCAGGCGGAGGCTCGAACCTGCACCACCATGCCACCCCTAGTGAATATATTTATTATAATTATTATTACACATTGATATGACTGGAACAACCCCCATCCCCTTTTCTATATCTATTTGTCCCTATTTTCAAATACAACTTTACAACACAATTTTACTAACTTCACTATTCTCAAACAGTATTTTTATTTGACAAGTAGGGGGTGCAATTATACCCCTCAAAAAAAAGCAGCGGTGCTTGCTGCTTTGGGGGGGGAATGGGCAGGCGATCTGTGGAAACTCCCACATGACCTGGTGCCACATACCCAGGTGAAAGGTGACACATCAGCTGTCCTGTACTTTTAAGCTCCCATAGATATCCGCAGACCCACAATGCCTCAGATGGGCGGCTGGGGATCAATCTTCTGTTGAAGTTTTTGAATAAGGCTGGCTGACCGGCCAGTAATCCCCATACATAAACTGAGCTAGCAGCATGGTGAGCGAAAAGGAATATCTTTTAAAAAGCCTCTCCTTAAAAAATTTAAGATGGTTTCTGCAGGATGTTTGACTGAAGATGGCTTGAGGAAAATTTCAGCAAATTTGTAAAAAATTTAGCATCTCATAATACTGTCGGTAGTATGGGCTTTAAAACCAGCTGATTTTATTTTGAGCAGGAAGATCTTTCTGGAGATGTATTCAAAATGTATCGTAAAAAATGGGAATTAAACAGAGCGTTCCTGGGGTCCCTATGGACGGCTGGCTGATTGTCCAAATTGAAGATATGCCAAATTACACTTGGGTGAGGCACTTCTGCAGATTCCTTAGTACAAGCAATAAAGCGAGCCCTGTGTTGTTAAGTGTCTTCAGGAATGCACAAATCTTCTTAGAATTACACATAAAACCCTAATTGCCCACATTATAATAAACCACGCCAGTTTCAGTACAGGATTCCAGCCTTTAGCTTATGATAAGCACTAAAATTATAATTTGACAGTGGGATAAAATGGACAGCCACATCAAAACAGAAATTGGAAACCACACAGGAGAAACTGCACAGTTGCTACATTCTAAGAGGAGTACGTGAGCTCTCTATTTCACACCACAGCACACTTACAAACACCTTTAAAGTTTATGTTACTACTTCATTATCTCATTACTCTGGTTCTGTCCTCTTGCATTGTCACAAAAAGTACAACAGCATTTAACAACCCCTAGAAGTCTTGTGTCCTTCACACCTTCTGTTCATCGTCTCTCATAACTGAAGGTTAGTCAACTGCATCATCATGAAACTTCATTAAGATTTGCTGATGTTACCTATATCAGGTGCTTTCCCCTTTTCATCAGCTGAGCTCTCAGATTTGTCCTCTTGTGTGTAGGAGCTTAACTCCCCCGCACAGAACTGTCCTTAAACAGAAGCCAGGCTTCATCCATGGGAACATTTTCCATGTACCGAGGTGATTCCTCAGAAGAATGCTGCAGGGAGATGCTGTGCAAAGTCCGAAAGAGCAGGCCTGCCTCAAGCCTTTTGAATAATTGAGGGGCCTCAAAACTCATTCAGTTCCCAGGATATATTTCTGAGAAAATTTCTGTGGACGTTTGTGAGTTTTTGAATTTTAATGGAAGTTTTCCATTGGATGACATCAGGACTGAGTGAGTCATTTTCGATACTGTAACATATGATGAGGAAGCTTGACATTGGTGGACTCAGCTCAAACATAACAGTGGTACCTCGGTTCTCAAACTTAATCAGGTGTTATGCCGAATAACGCATCCCTGCCGAAAAAGGCATCCCTGCCTTAGAATGCATGCCAGTGTTCTGAGGAGTTGGGCTTTTTAGGGTTTTTTGGGGGTTAGGGTACGGTTTTAGGGGTGTTTTGGGGGCTAGGGTTTTAGAGGTTTTTTGGGGGTTAGGGTTAGAGTTTTACAGGTTTATTGATTAGCACTACGGTAGCCTTACTCGACAAAGTAGCTCAATTCGTTTCAGATCAGCGACCAATCGGTCATTTAGAGACAGGCATGCATTCTACGGCAGGGATGCCTTTTTCGGCATAACACCGGCAACGGAAATTGCGCCAGGAAGAACCACGATCAAATTCCTAATGGCAAATCGCGACAATCTGAAACGTATACGTAAAATGCACAGAAAAGCAAACGTTTTAAGTACCACATACGTTCAAGTTTAATTTTGCTCGTGGTTGTATTTGCAGCCATTAAGCACCTAAATCACACACCATTACGTGTATCAAAAGGCGAATAAAGTACTTACCTTAGCCCTCATATTGTGAGACACGTCTAAGGGAAAACATAAGTCTGTTAATACAAACGAGGGATGGCTTTGCGTTCACACGGATTCATATGGATGTTTTAAAACATCGGAACCCCATGATTAAACTCACCTTCCTACAGACGTGTCGGCATAAAGAGGACATGACGTATCACGTGCGCGACTTTTATGTGGCACAAACATCACGCGTCAGAGCCGTTCTAGGTAATGGGTAGTGTAGTTTTTACTCTGACTATACAACTGGCTTAAACACAATGACTGAAACTGTTCACATGTTTCAAAACATGACAAATTGTCAAAAAGTGACTAGAACATATAATATGTGTTGGATGAGAGTGCAAGTGCAATAGGTGAGTCGAAGTTCTATGTCAAGGTATGGATAGGTCACAACAGAGAATTTGTCCCCATTGCCTAGTAAGGGAGAACATTTGCTGTAGATGCAGGTTTCTGTCTTGATCCAGCCCTGAAACATGAATATGATGTAGAATGAATATTCTTCAGCTTGGCAGTTAAAGGTTGGCCCCTGTTCTCTCCCTGAGCACCACAGTGGCCCTGACAGAACCTCACTTGTCTTGAGGGCCCCTGAAATTCACTATTGATGGTATGTTTTGTTGCTCTGAAGTTGACCTGTCAAACGGACAAAGGCTGTGGCATTGCCCCTTTAAGACTGAGAGTTAATCTGTCTAGTGCTGAAAAATGGGGCTATGGACTAAAGTTCATGGGTTTGAATACAACTCTGAAAATACCCTACTTAACATTTAACTGAGAAAGTGACTATTTTTCTTTTTGCACATCTCTTTGACTTTGACTATTACATAATACGCTCAAAAAAAAAACTTAAGCACCCAGAAGCATTGGTCCGATTTGGATGAAATTTGGTACACATGCAGACCAGTAATAGCTATATAAAGGATCTGATTTTAGTCTACTCACCAGACACAGAGGATGCCTCCTAGATGCATTAGACAGCATTACCAGCACATCACAGAGTTTGATAGGGGCCACATTGTGGGTTTACATGAGGCCGGGTGGTCATATTATGCAATTGCCCAGCATGTGAGGCATGGAGATGTCACAGTCACGCGATGTTGGAACCAATGGGCACGTGAGGGCACCCACACACATTGTGAAGGCTGGCATCCTGACATGGCTATTGGACTTCCCACTCTGTGGCTTGACGATTGGCATTAGCTGTACTATGGGTTCACCGTCCCATGCGTAGCTTGCCGTTAACACCGGCGCAGAGATGGCTGTGTTTGAAACGGTGCCATAACTGAGAGGCATGGGCCTGATTAAATGTACGCCTTTAATGGTTATATTTGTGTAATATGTTGGTTGGTTGTGCTGAGCCGAGTGGGGGGGGGGGGGGGCTTCCTTTTTTTTTTTTTTTTTTTTTTTTTTTCCTTTTTTTTCTGTGTGTTTTTTTTTTTTTTCA
>JAABNY020000001.1:11632980-11652876 GCA_015164015.2 Brevimyrus niger
AGAGAGAGAGAGAGAGAGAGAGAGAGAGGTATATATATAGGTACATATAAATGATGCCACTGCACTAGTAGTCCTGAGTTTGGATCTTACGGATGGTGGTTGTTTTTATAATTAGACACTTTAAACATTTCATTGTGCATAAATATGCATGACATTAGCTTGTGCTTGATGTTATTTATGCATTGGGTGCTAATAATAGATGTTATAACATCCATGAGGTGATGAATGCCTTATTCTCCTTCCACAGCTGATTTGGTCTATCTACTTGTTGTCATTAGGAGGTAAAAAAGGTATCTATTAATAATTCAAATGCTGCTGGCAAAAAAGCAGATGTCACACGTTATAAGCATCATGCTGGTGAGTCATATATACTCCAGTAGAGTTTAGTTATGGCCACCGAACAGTGAGTGGGGGATGCAGGGAAACTTGCTGAGTGCCAGTTACACTTCACCTGTACATTCCTCAAGAGCAATAAAACTGCTCCGTAGAGACTGAAGGGCTGGTCACACCCGTAAGGCATCCCTGCTCGGTTGCCCTGGAAACCCTTCTATGCAGTTGATGCAAATTCCATCTGAAGTAATAGTGAGCACTTATTGCATTTCACACTTCAGCCAGCAGGTGGCAGTAAAGAACAGCATAATGATCTGTGTCCTTCTCCCCAGCACATTTTACTGTGATGAGTCCTGAAGTCAGAGTGCTCTGGATTGCAGTGCTTACATAAGGAGGTGGCAGCCAGGTCACTGCTGGCATTGTGACATTTGGCCAGGGCTTCATTAGGAGCGCTGGCGGCTGCATCACTTCTCTAGACCGGATCTTTCTGGAATGGGGAGATTATGAGCCCTTTGCTAAATATATAAACTCTGCAGAAATCATACTGGGTATCCCACCAGATTATGCATTATCAGGGAGCAGGACAGGGGTGATTCTAGGATTTTTAAGGTAAGGGACATAGGGGGGCCCATAATTCATACAGTGGGGCCAACCTTATCACTATCCAATGATATGCTTTCTGTTGGTGATTGACAGGGGAAGGGGCGCTCTGATGGCCAGTCACCTTTCATGTGGGGCCAGTGCCCATGTGGCCCCGCCCATGTGTATGCTCCTGGGGCAGGAGATTGAGGGAGAGGTCTATCCCTGGCCCCACCTATCTAATCAAACGGGCTCTTACTACAGTGAGAGCCTCCTACATGATATCCAGATCCCTGGAGGCATGTGGGGCATCGTGAGAAAGAGTGGGATGTGCAGTTCATTGATCACAAGAGCTAAGAAAGGCACCAAACGGGCTTATGTACCTAGTGACTTCATTTTCTCTGCATACTTGGCCTCATTCCCAAATGATTAATAGGGCACTGTTAACTACAGAGTCAGCAAGTAATCGTCACCGCACAGTTATTTTCGCCTGGAAAACAGGCGGAACAACAAACGAGCCGGTGAGACCCTCATCTGAAATATCTGCACATGTGCCGATGCCACACTGCGTTGGAAAGGTATTTCACGCGACGTCTTTGCCAAATGAATCATCAGTATTAATGACTCCGAATGCTAATCTGAATCATGCTGCTGCAATTATGTTAAACATACAGCACAATCCCCCTGGGTCCCGCCTCCTGTCAGATGTGTACCAGCCTGCATCCTATTGCTGCTCTTATTTTTTCCAGACTACAGAGCTTAAGCCCAGGACAGTGACTTAGAAATCTTAACATTCCCTCACATGCTCGTCCTGGACCTCGTCAAGGAAAAGCACGGTACATCTGCGCCTGGTTAAATGTGGCCGACCTCGCGATATTAGTGTAATGAGCAAATGTACACCCACTGGATCATCATTTTTCCCTGGGGGTGCAAGATGTGAGAGTCTAAGCAGTCATTCATCCAGATAAATAATTAAAAAAATACAATAAGTACATCTGCAATAAAATAGATGTGATAAAGTGTATTGAACAAATGATGTTCAAGTAGCATTCTCATCTGACCAACTGCAGCCCCTGCACCCCTGGCAAAATTGGTTACAGCCATCAGCTTGCAACCTTTGCTTGCCACGGAGAAGGCCTCACCTCCTGTGTACACAGCTGAGGTCTGGATGCGCCGACTCTGGTGTCGGCCCAGAATTACTGGGCCCTGGAAGGGCGGTCTGGGGGTGTCCTGAGCTGAGTTAGGATTCATTATCACCATCTGTTCACACAGATGCCTGATGTTTTGTGAGCCCTGAGCGATGCCCTTTTTTGGTGTGTTCTCCTATTAGTCCTTTTCAGAGGTGAACAAACTGGCAGTACCAGAACAACTGTGTTCCTGAATAAACAAAGGGACTTGATACAATATTATACCAATTTTCCATATAGCGGTTATTCCCAATCCACAGTACTCCCCCCCCCGCTTCCCCCAAAGGAAGAGGTGCTGCCAATGCCATAACTTTCCCTAACAGGCAACCCCCTCCCCCTAACTTTTTAACAACTAACAATTAGTAAATATTGATTTCATTTGCAACCCCTGAATGCGGGCACGTTAGCAGCACAATGCATTTTCGTTTGGTATTTTCATTCGCAGGAGTAAAATGAATCTGACCTCAAGACAGATCACAATGCCCTTGTTTGGAGTGGTGGGGTGTCATAAATGGGACGGTATGGTTTCACCCAAATTGTCTTTTTAATATGAAGCAGAGACATCTGTGGCCACAGGCAATGCTGAGAAGCCTGGGCAATGGAACAGAGACGCACCCCAGCTGACGATATCAGCGTGGACAGTAACACTCTCTGACAGAAATTCTCCCTTTTTCCACTGGTTATTTTCTTCTCTCTCCATATTTCTTTTTGACCTTTTCTCCTCACTGGTGAAACAACCTACTTGCCTCAGAATGTCTGAATTTCTTCCACCCCTAAAATCCACCTGTCTGCACATTTCTTCACTCCTGACACAAGCAGAGTCTCATTAACTTACCATAATTACATATGTATGCTGTAGATCGATTGAGCATTGTGGAACAGTTCCTGCTATTCTCAGTAGGTTCGTTATATCTGATACTGCAAAGAGAACAGTCCTATAGGATAGTGAACTGACCCACACAATACTGGAATTGGTGGATGGAATGGGGCAGTTTTACTGTCTGCTTCGTTATGTGTTGAAAAGGCTCTCAAACTTTAACAAGCCAAACAGTAAAGTGATGATCTGTAGAAGAACACAGCAATTCTTTGATTTCCACATATTTCCCTCTAATTGCGCCAAATAAGATACACAAATACAGGTGAAAGTAAAGCTTTGGGTAAATCAGTTATGCAGCACCTCTGGAAGAGCTTTTGGGCTTAAAGGCCTTTGTACAAAGGTCCATTGATATCATTACTCTGCCAGCCATGGGATTCAAACCAACAACTTTCCAGACATAGATTCCTAACCCAGAGCTACACAGTCCCAGAATGTCCACGAAGTTCCTGCATCTCATGGTTACTTTGTTATGATAATACTTTGTAAATATATTAGCCTGCACTATCTTTGATGGATTATATCAAGTAAGATTGCACTTAAGTGACTGTCTATACTATGATTGCTAGAATGTTCTTCACCACTCATATTAATCTGCTGTGTAATGGAAACTTTGTTTGTTGAATGGTGTCCAACTGGTAGAAGAGCTCTCTGTTGTTTATTGTCCTACACTGCAGGATTACTAACTTGACCCTGTA
This sequence comes from Brevimyrus niger, assembly GCA_015164015.2. Classification (NCBI taxonomy): domain Eukaryota; kingdom Metazoa; phylum Chordata; class Actinopteri; order Osteoglossiformes; family Mormyridae; genus Brevimyrus; species Brevimyrus niger. The sequence continues at coordinate 11,636,649 of JAABNY020000001.1, forward strand.
GGTCTTCAGTAAATTGATGTTCATGTGCAGCAGTCCCCAATACAAAAAAGGTCTTCAATTGCTGCACTGCAGTAATTTGATTCTTCATGCTGAGCGGCCATTTTCCTGTCATTGCCCATGTCACACTACAAGTGCAATTTGAACCCTTTCTTTCATCCATGGGACACAAAGCACTGTCAGTGGCTATCAGGGGAGAGTCACGGAAGTAGCATATTAAACAAACATTAGCACACTAGAGATTGGTAAATTAATCTTAGTTTATTTGGGTACCAAATCAGGGAGTACCAGCATTTAAACACCAGCAGGTAGGCAGCTAAATAAAGATGGATTCTGTCAACCTGAATAGTTATGGGTGATTAATGAGTGATTCATTATTACTTCCTCTAAACGGACGCCGCTGTGTCACAGCTGTCAAACACCAAAAACCATATGACAAGACAGCATTCTTCTGCATCAAGGCAGACACCATGGGTAAGATTTTCACAAGCCTCATGTCAGACATGTTTCCTAAAAAGCAACAGAGTGAAGGGCTGTTGCGTGATTGAGGGATGGATCTCATTGTGTTGCTTTGGGGCCTCCTGATTTGGCCTCTGGCATCAGCTGCACAAAAGATAGATTATTACAGTTGGTGCACTGGTGTAATGGAATAGCCTGTCCCTGGTATGCTTGTGTTCCGGGACATGTTTACAGTTTAATCTCCCTTGAGAATGAGAGATTCTGGGATTCTGTGTGAACAGCCATTCCAGGAAGTGGTGCAGTGACCCCCTGATGGGAGCGATGGAGGTCTGGGCCACCACCTGACCTGCACCCCCCCACTTCATCTACTCCCAATTCTATCCGCAAAGAGCCGGTGCTTATGCAGGGTTTTGGGATAACCTTTAAGTCATCTGTTCAAACCCAGGTGTGAGGACTCTTCAGCCAATCAGTAATCTAATTAGGGAGATGCAGCGAAACTCCGCATTCATAACAGCCCTTTCTGGATAACATTACCCATCCTTGGTTTGGACTAATGCTGGTGCTTTATGCTTGGCTGCCTTCAGATCAAAACCATAATGATAACAGTCGATGACAAAGTAAAAGTGACAGTCGTTGACATTTTTTCTACCCTCAACCATCTATCGTTCAGCCAAAGCAAGGCATATCTTATATGGTGCAGAGTAGTAAAACACCTCATGCCATATATAGTGACCCAAGGTCAGAGTTATGGTGGCATGTGAGTTGCCATGGTGATAACCAGTCCCAGAGCTGCAGGTAACCTAGTCAGTTAAAAAAAGGTGGGCCGTGTTAACTTAATATTTTATTAGTTTTATTCCACAGAAGAGTGGGTGGGCCTATTGGTTTGGTTTTAAGATATTTTTGGGAGAAGAGTTTATGTGTTCAAAATAATGCAAAATTGTTATGACATCCCATTCTTAATCCATGGACATTAATATGGAGTTGCCCCCCCCCCTTTTGCAGCTATAACAGCTGCCACTTTTCTGGGATGGCTTTCTACAAGATTTTAGAGTGTGTCTGTGCGAAATGTACAAAATGTCTTGCTATGCTGAAACTTGTTCACTTGAATGGAACTACTAGGCCTAGCCCAACCCCTGAAATACAACCCCATACCATTATCCCTCCTCTAACAAACTTTACAGATGCACAATACAGGCAGGCAGGGAACGTTCTCCTGGCTCCTGCCAAACCCAGACTTATAGTACATAGGAAGAATAAGTTGTCACACGTGCACAAAAACAGCAATAAACCATTATTAATTGTCTCAAGATCTATACATAATTAAAGACGTCTAATCATGAGCACAGGATGTGTTTTGATGACACACAGGTCTTAAACATAAATATTTATGAATTTTGCATGCAATAAATTTAACATTCTCGTGATGGGGATGCATACATGCCATATGCACTGTGTATGGCTACAACACTGGGCACAGATGGTACCCACAACATCAAACTAACAGGTTTTTATCACACTGGGGGAAAATGTGGTCCCTATAATGTAATACATACATTACTCCCCCCCCCCCCCACACACACCCTCACACTGTTCAGTTCTCTAGAATGGATGCAGGCGGAAAACACCAACATAGCTAAATGCTAATTGGCCCAATGTCTACCCAATGTGGTTGAAGTTCCTGGGTCCTGGCCCCAATGTCAGAGATACAGAGATGCATGGGATTCTCCTTCTACAAGATGTGGTACTCAAAGCAGACAGCTTAATCTGAGCTCAGCTTACAGTCCAGGGGGGCCCAGAATATATGAAATTTAGCGATGCAGCAGTTAGTGGTAGCGCTTATAGAACTAAGCCTGTTAGCATGGCCTGTTGAACACCACAGTGAAGCAACCTGAGTTGCATCCTCGAGCAAGGTATTTAACCTGAATTTCTTTGCTAAAAAGCCAAGTAAATAGAAGAAGAACATGCAAATGTGGCATGTGAAAATATGGAAATCACCCTTAATAAAACTGGAGGAATCTTCTACGACAAGCAACAGTACAGCTCAGTTTGTCCGTCCTTAAAAAAGCACAACTGTGCAGTTATTTAACCCTGTAGATCTTATAACGTAACATTTGAACAATGTAGCAAAGAAAAATGGATAAAGCTTTTGTGAAAATTATAGGGGTTTGCTCACCATCTGTCTCTGGAGGGCGGGAGAGTCAGGTGACAGTGATTGGTAATATTGATTTGTTCCACCAGCATGTATACTTACGTTTTATGCTTTTGTTTAGCCAGTAAACCATCATTACAATGACAATTTTACATTTTTTGCATGTTTTTTTCTTGGGCATCACAAAAATTGAAAACTCCACATGAAGCTGTAGACAGTTCTGCAGGATTCCTTCCTGGGCAAAACTGCCAACTGTCTCCTTCCCACTGTGATTCTCCTCTGATTCCCTGTACCTTGACTTGTCCTTTAATCTGACAACTTCACCTGAATTAGATCAAATCTAATTTTTATAGTTCTGTCTGTAATTTAAACAACACTACTATATACTAAACGTAAAAGAAGAAATAGTCAGAGCTTTTTCACTTGCACGCACACAACATAAATGCACAAATGAAATCCACTTCTCCATTGGCCTCTGAAACAGCCCATGTCAGTTCAGCATGAAAAGCACTTTATCAACCAAAATGACAGTGACAGATATTGGAAGCAGATGCCCTCTGCTGTAGGCGGCTCACGTAGTCTCACTGCATTGATGTTAGCATGTCCTGCGAGAGCAATGAGTGCAGCAAGATTCTCCCATACGTATGCTGTGGTGTTTTGCCCATTAGTGCCCCCTATGAGAATGAAAGGCTCGTGGCGAGCATGGAGGGATTCTCTCATATGTGTGCCATGGTGTTTAGCCCATTAGCGTCCCCTACAAGAGAGAAAGCCTTAATGGCGAGCATGGTGGGATTATCCCCATATTTGTGCTGTGGTGTTTAGCGCATTAGCGCCCCCTATGTGAGTGGGAGTCTCATGGCGAGCATGGCTGGATTCTCTCATATATGTGCCATGCTGTTTAGCTGGTTAGAGTCCCCTTATGGGACCCAGAGGCTGGTGGTGTGATTTTCTCCATGCATGTGCCACAATGGTTAGCTCGTTAGCATCCCCTACGAAGGCAGAAGGTTGGCAGCGGGATTCTCGCCACGCATGTGCTGCAGTGCTCACCCAGCTTCCCTGTTCGCCGGCCTGCCCACGTATTACAGCATCCCTGCCATATTTCTTTCATTAGCAAATGACTCTCGGTTTGTATCACAGACCTATAAAAATAAATGATAAATTCCACCTGCCTCACTCAGTGTCCAAGATGTTTCAGAATGCAGAGCTTAGTCATGTTTACAGATAGAAAATCTGCCATCTGGACATTGAGGATTTTTTCCCAATTAAGCCATTTCACCCACCTGGCTTTGCATGACTTATTTTCAATACATTTTAAATAATGCTGTTGTTGACTGTGCTGTAACCTTGATGCCTGTCTAGGGTATGCGGATGCTGCTGTCTGAGAGCTCATTCGAACCCGATGGAGATGCTGCTTTGCCTGCAGCATCACACCAATCCCTGTGTGGTTGAGAGAACCCCCCCCCCCACCACCACCCTCACTCCCAGCCAACTGTCTGCAGGGGCACTGCTAGAGATTTTCGGCCCCATACAAGTATTTCATATTGGCCCCCCAAACCAGACCAATCCAGTTATCATGCATTTTTTTACGGGCCCCTGTTGCTCCCAACTTCACCCCTGTTAGTGTGTCTTTTATTTCCATTCTTATTTAGTCTTGTTCTTCCCCACATGATTTGTTACTTTTCTCTCCTTTGCTCTATCCATTTAACTTCCCTGCCATATATTTATTTATTTATTTACTTATACATGACTGATACACAGACTGTTGAAACCCTTCCTTCCAGGTACCATCCCAACAATATCTCTCATTTTATTTATTTCCTCTTCCCTTCTCTCTTGGCCCTTTTTTCTGCCATTCTCCACATCTGTTTTTAAAAATGCCAGAGATTCCTTCAGCTGTTGCCATGGATACCAGGGGCCAGCTTTCAAAGCCCCATATCACAAGCAAGGGATTAGCATTTCTGCACATTTCCCCCCTTATATTTATTCTGTCAGTTCTATATATGCATCCTATATATTTATTTTGGTATTATATAATAGGAAAATGCAGAGGTTATTATCCCGTCTTGCAGGTGGAGGGGGGTGTTGTGGCTGTTGTCAGCGAGTTGCATTCAGAAAACCTTCTTACCTGGCTGGCTCTACAGCTGCACCGTGCATCAGCTTTCACTATCACGGCTGTGCCCCATTCACTTCGGCCGTGTGGGTGGACACTGTCCGCGTCTCGCATGGCAACTCATCTGCCTGCAAGCTGTCGGGCCTGTCACAGAGCTGCTGCTCTGCCGCACTCGCCCCCGGAGCAGAGAAATTTCCCACGCTGTGGGAATGTGATGCGGCGTCATCGCACAATGCCAATCTCTGGCGCTTATGGCTAATGCAGGGATGAGCTTGCATCCTTATTTCCTGTCATGATAATTACTTTACACTTACACAACGTGTTAGAACAAAGTCTGGCTCCATCTGCTCGCCACCGAGCCAAGCAGATGGAGAAAGCGTTTGTTGGTAAACATTGACTGTGAAACGTATCCTTGTGATGTCATTGGCTGCAGTGGAGTCCCAGATTCAAGAGAAAAGCTATGGAAGGAGACCCCAGTCCTCTAAAATTGCTTAACACACTAAGAAGCAAGGAACCAACCAAAGGCTCAGCCATAACATTGGGTAGAATAGTCAAAAAAGAAGATACGAGTTTGGATGAGGATAAAATGCTGATAAAATGCCCCCAGGAACAATAAAATGCACAACTGTACAAAGGTGTGGGGGGACGTTCACACAGAATAACACGGTGGGAGCAGCGAGACAAGGAGCTTCATGGCGGCCCTTGAATCTACGGACGGCTGCTGACATCAGAGATGAGAAGCTGAGTTGGTCGTTGGATGCTACTCTCAATGTGGGGGTGGGGGGGGGGCGGGCATATTAAGTGAAATCATCAATCATGGCATTATCTGTCTCAATATTATTTTCCTCTATTAACGGTGCCCAAGGATAAAATAGCATTCCCACTGATGGCTCTCCGACTTGGTTTTTTCATTTACTTTTCACTTCTATTGGAAATGCAATTACGCAGGCTAGGATTCGCTGGGGAGCCAAAAGCGGCTCGGCATTGGCTGCCTTGTGCCTGCAGTGACTGACAGGCTTTTCCTGAGGCCTCCACTAGGGGGGTTAATCCATCCTATTTGCCTTCGTACATGACGTGGATGAGCAGAGGTCAGAGACATAGCAATAGAAAGGTTAGTCAGGGAATTTTCTGTGGTCCCAAGTTAGTCAGGGGCACCCCAAGGTGGCCAATTACATAGTACATTGCAATGACAAATCTCGAGGAAGCCCCTAGAGGCACAAGATTGACATACTGCAACGCCGCAGTTAAACCACTCTTTGGGGGCCCCATTTGCAAGAATGCTTGTCATAAGCCTTCTTTGATGAAATGCAGTCGGCGCTGTTTTTATAAATTATGAAGAGAATTTAGCTATCCGTAAACAAAATGCAGAAAAAACAAAAAAAGGAGGAGAAAAAGAAGCAGATGGTGGTAAGAAATAGCTACGTTGTTGATTCAATTAAGCATGCCGGTGTTAACATAAGCTAACATTAGCTAACCATTGGTAAATTAAGTTAGCTCATAACTGGATTGTTTTGTGGCCTTATTCATCCATTTCTTGCTAGCATCATTGCAATGTGGCTAATTATTATTTTAGTAACTTAATTTGATGTTTTGGTTTAAGAAATACAACAGTCCATATATATGTTAATGAACTAGTTTAGCCAGTAAGTCATTGTAGTCCTTGCTAATGATAGGAAGGAGTTTGTTTCTAAGGAGTTTGCTACGGTTAACTGCTTAGCTTCAATAGGTCACTGCTGAGCGTAATAAAATCCAGACCAATTACAGATTTTTTTTTCCTTCTTTACAAAATAGACAGCTAGTATATATTTTTTCTAAATCTAGAAATTTTACCATTTCAGGAGAGGGGAATTGGATGGCCCCCAGAGTCCTTAAAATCTCCTCAGCCAAAGATCAGTCGTCCTATGAAGTTGCTCTATAGGTATAGTTCTTTCATTGCTTAGCCATTCAAAATATTTTTCTGTTAAAATAATATTTAAATGTTTTCATTTTCATTTCAAGAAAAATGAAAACAGAATTTTAATGGGAAAATTCTAATTTTACAACATAATAATGATAATATTTACTGTTTCAAAATAAAAAAAATAATAAACCCATCCACCCATTCATCCATCCATCCATCCATCCATCCATCCATCCATCCATCCATCCATCAATCCATCCACTTTCCAACCACTTATCTTTGTCAGGGTTGTGGAGTGTGGCATTCATAGAAAAAAACGCAGGTTTTTATAACCTGAGGTGACGTATCAGAGCAGAATCTGAAGAGATTTTGGCGAATGAAATGAGCACGTGTCAAAGTGAGAGTGCTAATGAGATTCTATGACACAGGAACCACTTCCACCCAGCCTGAAAATGTTGACGTGCTAACAAGGGTGCAGCCAAAGACACATTGCTTCAGGTTTAGCATTTTAATTAGTTTTCGATTTGAGCATGGCTAATTCCCTTGACCTGGGGTTAACCATTTTAGTATTACTATCAAATCTACAAAGGCTCAGTGCTGCCAGGTTCAGCTTCCATAGAGTTACCTATTTTAAAAACACAATCAGGCAGATAAAGGCCTCCACCTCTCTTTAATGCACCACCTTCTGGGGTCCAGTGAGGATATTTAAAATGGTTCGTACATATATGATAAATGATACTTCACAGAAATTAAGTGCATGTATGAATTTTGCACTTAATTATCCATGTATAAACACACATGCACTTCCGCATTTGACACATCTTATTTGACAGCTTTCATGTTTCCATATATTGCAATGTACCTATTTTCTGCAAATTAGAAAACACTTATTTCATCGGCAGCAAATCGCTGTCATTCCTGCAAATTCCATCTCCAGCGGGGAATCTATTTCAGCAGAATATCAATGTGCCTCAGAATATATTCTTTATTTGTTGTGCCCAATTGATCCCATCACTGTGGCCCAACAGAAGTGGCACCATGCCCCCTGATCAAAAGAAATTAAGCTGAGTGTCTTATGCAACCCACAGCGACAGATCTCACTGAGCAGATTCTGTCTGGGTCCTCCAAGCTCATGTAAAATGAAGGAGTTTCACCGCAGGGGTCTGCTTGCTTTGGTCCTGAGTGGTCCTCTGTGTCGCGAGGCTGCCTGAAGAAGGGAAATGGCCCACTTCCTGGAAGACTAGGAGGAAAGTGAAGATTACAGATGACCCCCTTGATGTTTCGATGTTTCGAAGCAGGTGACCTCTGGGGCCACTTCCCACAACGGGATTTGCCCCAAAGCCACATCGTTTCTTGGAGATTTCTCGTTATATCTGCCAGAGAGGCTAAAGCACTGCATGGCCCATTGTCACTCAGTTTGCAAACAGCCACATGGCATTTAAAAGTAACAGAGGTTTCCCAGAATGCACGTGGCTAACATGTAAGACAGGAGATTGCCCACAAAACTTTAAAGCTCTCATCCCAACCCCTGAAGCTTTGTGCATCCGACATAAATGAGATGCAACTTTTACTCTCTTTCCATGTCAGATTATAAAATATGAGCAGTTTTCCATTGAAAGATGATGCAAAATGACTGAAACTGTGTACATTCTGTTTCTCGTTTGACAACCACAGCATGACCAGTTCAGCTCGCATTCATGTTAATTAACCCTAATTCTTGCAATGAGCTCTTGCACACAAAAAAATAACTGGATCCAAGCCAAAGTACATTCCAGGAGGTTTCCAGTAGGTATCACTTTTAAATGTGTGGAACGCATTGTGCCAAGTGTGAGACCAAACCTTTCAGAGTCACGCCTGCGAAAAGACACTGATTATAGGGTGGCAGCCTTCAGCATCCTGGTCTATGTTTTTCTGGGTGTTTGCTGAAAGGCATGGAGCCATTCTTTAAAGGATTGACTCCTTTTCCTCAAATCTGTAGCCAAGAAGGGTCAACATCAATCCTCTCCTGGGGATGGAAGATCTGAGAGACTAATCAATGGTACAAGATCTGTCTCAGTCCAAGAATGTCTAGTGAATCTTGCCAAAGCGATTTACAATCCATATCATCCCATTGGTGAATGTCCTTCAAAACATTCTGAAACTGCTTATTTTCTGGTTTCTCAATGTCAATGAAATATTTTTTAATTTATGTGATTTTAGAATTTTTAGGTGGTAAAGGCTCTTCAGTAGCTATAAATTTGTGGATGTTTTCCATAGGTAGTGCAGAATTTCAAAAAATTAATTAGATTAACTTTTTGAGACTTGTAGAACACTGGGGTTTCTGACTACCGTACTGCTATATAACATATTGAAGTGCTGGTGGGACTGGAGTAGTACTCGCGAGCCGTTTACTGTATATCTTCTGCTATAAGTAGCTCTATGTATTTGTTAGTGTAAACACTTGTGCTCCCAAGTGTCGTGTGTAACCTTTCCTGTGTTGTATGTGGAATCCTGATGGGCTCTAATGCAGAGATGTTCACAAGTCTCAAAATTAGAGTCTCCAAAGTGTTTTTTACTTGATATTACTATTTATCAAAAATGTAGTCGCCTACTTGTTTTTTTTCTTCTATTAGTAACTGATGTGACTAAATGGGAATAACCACTGGAACAGTTCAAAAACTGCTTGTGCCATAGTTTCTTAGGCTTGCATACACTTTCAAAGTAATCTCTATTTCAAATGTTTTTGAAGCGATAACATTTTTTGTGAGAAACAAAGTACTTTTCCTAAACTAATAATTTCTCAAAAATAACATTATAATGAAGACAAGTAAACTTTAATTAGTGTGAACAGTGAACAAACATGGGCCGAAGAGGGTCCAAACCTGGCAACAACAATCAATTATGTACAAACGCACACACACACACACACACACACACACACACACACACACACACACACACACACACACACACACACACACACACACCATTCACTCACGCATGCATACCATACCTACTTGGGGAGAACTTTAATCCCAACATGACAACTCCTACCCAGCCCTAACCTCAACCAAAAAGCGGGTTGGCCACACTGTAAAAGAACTTGCACTGTGTGCTTCAGACTGTGCACTTTAGATCGTCAAAATAGGGCCCTTTAAGTCTAATCAGCTTTTGCCCTTTTCATATTGCCTTCCTTAATTAATTTTTAAATGATGAATTGTAAATGGCTTTGTGCGATCTTCCCATCTTCAACAGAATAATGAAATTTTGAGGAAAAGCTGGATTGGGACCCAAATACTAGAAAGGTTTGCTATTTGCTAAATTTTATTTACCAGGTGAGAATTAGGCTTATTAATCCAGTCCTGCCATACATTTACTTCCATTTTGTTGATGGAAGGAAAATGGAAATTAGGAATAATATTTGCTTAGGCAAATGGGGGCTTCATTGTCAATCCCATCAGTTACATTTTCACTATTCTTGGAAATTGGACAGAATACTATGTCAGAGGTATTGGTATGGATAATGAAACTTTACCCAGGGGCCATTTTGCCAAGTTTGTAATGCGTTATTCAGCTCCATCAAATGGAATCAATAACATTATTTGAACCCGCAGCCGGTAGATGTACATGATTTTTTTTGTGAAAACGTTAACTAAAGACTGAAAGAAAAAGAACAGGTCGTGAATAAAACATGTTTCTTTGTTATGATTCTAATATCTAAGAATGCAGCAGGTGACCATTGACAGTTAGAGTGAGAAGGATGGATATCTTGTTTCAGTTATGATGCAGATGAGAGCGCTTCCAGCCTCCACTATTTCAGAGTAGTTTTTTCATGATAACACACTTAAATATGCTCAGGTAGCGCTGTGTGTAACCTTTTAGTGTTTCATGTTTTAGCAACCAAATTTTTGCTTTAGTCTCATAATTAATGACCTCTTCTTTCATTCTTAGTCAATGATATTAGTCATTTGAAATTACCCTGCACTTACTATATATGAATATACTGTATATCAAGTGATGAGTAAAGACACCCCAAAAAATTATTTTTTAACCTGATGGTTATTAGCTGAACCCTCATAAGGAAACTCTGCTGTAGCATTTTGGATTGTGACACTTAACAGGAATCGATACCCTTAAGATGGTTAACTGTTAAATGAATGAAAATCAAGTAGAAACACTATATATTCGAGATAAGTTAAGCTTTTTGAATCCCACAAAGGGAAATGTTGGTATCACAGAAGCACTTATTGACAGGATCAGACAATACATGCAACATAAGACCACAGTATGAATTAATATAAATATATAACAATATACTGTATACAAACAACCAAATGGCGGCCATAGTCTAAGACCTGGAATTGTACTGTACAAAGTGACAAGTGCCAGAATGTGTAAATATAGGACATGGGATTATGGTGTTCACTGAGGAGACAGGGCACATAGCAGTAATAATAACGACACAAATACAACAAGACGTAGTTATAGTAGTAATAATTTTATTATTATTATTATTAATAATACTACTACTACTACTAATAATAATAATAATAATAGTGCAGTGATGCAGAGAGGATCAGGCAGTCTCTACAGCCCAGGTGTATGTGTGAGTGTCTGCTGAGAGCATTGTTGTTGTAATGACTGCTGTAGGGACAGAAGATCTGCCTAACCACTCTGCTGCTGAAGGAGTTGCCTAGAGCATGCGGGGACTCATGAAGGGGGTGCATTATAGACCAAATGGCCTATAATTTGGCCGTCGTCTTCCTCTCACTCACCACCTCCAAGGTGTCCAGGGATCACCCCAGCATGAATCCAGCCCCGCTGACCAGTTTGATAAGACTATTCCTTTCCAAAGCAGCAACGACGACTGCGTACCAGATGGCTGATGCCACCATTGCATCATACAATGATCTACAGGACTATAGGATTCCATCCCCTGGATGAGCATTGTACTGGTGGCAGCTTTCACAGGTTTGTTTTTGTCATATCCACCTAAAGAAGAGTAGCATTTAACAAGTAAATACACCATAATTGCCTGGCTGTGATAATGAAAGTGACTTTGGCCAGACAAACCTGCCTGATGATGATGTAATCATGATGGACATGGCCTACATGCTACAACCCCCACAGAAACATGACATGAGATCAATACAGACATCCACATGCCTCACACCCTCCGCCCTGCACAGGTGCAGCCGAGAAGTCTGAAGATCGATTCCGTGAAAGTAATTCATTCATGCTTATTAAATGAAATGCCCTACATTTCATTTATGTCACCCCTGATGTTCCAGTTTAAAACAAAATAATGTGCAAACATTTAGATGACTGAAATATCGATTCAAACTGTTCAATCACTTTAAAAACTATATAGATAAACTAAAAGAATAGAAAGATCAGAAAAAATGACGTAATTGTAATTATATTCTGGTATATTTAAAATTTTTAAAAAGAATCATTAATAATTTTACAAGCTGTTATTGGTGATCAATACTCTTTCCATAATGATAAATTCATAACAAAGTCATGGGGGCCTCTACCCCAGACAGGGGTCAGCTTGTGTGTGATGTCAGGTTGCTCAAAATATTATATAATTTATATGTAACATTTTAAATATTATAATTCCACCCATTCATCTCATGGTCCTGTCTAGATGATACAGATTTGAATAATATATGAAACTTAAAATATACATATATACAAGATTGCTGTACTACCAAGAGTTTAGTCAGGAACTGGATGAAACTGAAACAGATATATTGATCATTTGCTGGCTGCTTGCTCCCACTGAGCAAATGTGACTTAATTTCAGAAATGCTCAGTCCACGTTTTTCAGTCGGTGGCAAGAGTTAATCTGCAGTGTGTCACTCTAAACTGTGACGCAGCCTCACTCGGCATTGATTTCTGCAGGCAACGGAATGTAATTGCTATTGACCAGTACATAGCTAGCTTTAGGGTCATGGCACCCAATCCATTAAAACTTCCTCACAGTTTAAAGTGACACCCCGCCCCTCTCCCAGAATACCACTGATTGGACCGTTTTTTTTCCCTCCGAGCGTTCCTTGTGCAAGCATATTTCCCCCAATTGGATTTAACCTAAAAAATACATTGTTGAAATATATCTGAGGACCGGTACCTATGCGTCTTCTGCTATTCACTTTCTTTTCCGAGATTTCATCAGTGGCTCTCTTTTCTTTTTTTAAGAATATAAAACAGACTGTTGTCAGTGGGAATGAGGAGATGCGGAGAAGATACATGTGACCTTTGAAAAGTACTGGTTCGGTTTCTCTCCCTATGACTGAGAAAGAATTTCTTTGATTCTATTCAAATAGTAAGTTTGTGAGACACCACAAATACACAACCATGCAATAAAAGTACCAAGAAATCTTTACTGGTCCACATAAAAACTAGCATGACTAAGACAGCAATGAGTGAGATGTTTTTACATTATATATTGTTATAGAAAATGAGTAATTCATGTATAGAAAATGGCAAGATAACAGCTGCTATAGGGGGTGGGGTTTGGCTCTTTGAGTTAGGGCTATAATCAAAGGGTCACCAGTTCAAGTCCTGTGATGTGCAGAGTGATTTCTCGCCTGGGTCTCTGAGCAATGCCCTTAAACCTCAGTTGTGCCAGGGACTCACTGACCCTTCACTCTCAATTGTATGTCACTTTGATAAAAGCATCTAATAAATAAATACAATGTAACAGGAGAAGCGAACCATATATTGAATCCAAAATTTTTACATATACAGTCAAGCTGCAGTGTGACTTTTTGAAAAAAATACAAGGGCATTTAAGCTACTGAATCCTAAGGAAATGATTCCTGTTGGTGATTGAAGCATGACCAGTTTTCCGGAACATATTAAAAATAGTGAATCTAGCCCTCCTGTGTATCAGTGCTTTAGCCTACATCCTCTCAAAGATGGATGATGAAACAGATTTCCTGCATGCTTAAATGGTAAAAAAAGTCACCATAACAATTTTTCATGCATTATATGAATTTTTCTTTTATTGCAATAACAAATTTCTGTGAAAAATGATGCAACTAAACCTTATTTTGACTGTATGGATGAATGGGTGTGGTGTGTGAGGGTCTGGGAGGAAGTCAGGTGACATGGATTGGTGGTTTTCATTCGTTCCTGATTGAATGTATGAATCGGTTTGTTCTGTTTATCTCGGTCCTAGTAAACTGGACTCCTGATACTCTTTTCCTGCTCCGTTACAGTCTGCTTTATCTCTCCAGCGCACAAGCCTTAGTTTTTTTTCACTCTTGCCAACCAAAACGGCTTCATTTTTTTCACGTTTCCTTTCTGTGCTGTTCTGATCCCCTCTCTGCCCAGTTCCCATTAAGTCTAAAAGGGACAAGCTGGTCCCCTCTAAATTGCTCATTCTCTACCTGATCCCTGTGTCATGTGGTCCTCCTCAACATCCTGACCTGACAATTGCTAAGAGGCCGCTGTTTTAAAGTAAAACAAAACAGCTACAAAATATATCTTTCAGCACTATTAGTGTGGGAGGTCGTAGATGGTTATTTTTTAAAGGGATTCATGTCATTGACATGAGTTACAGGCAACTTGACCAGGTTATAGCCTGTTCCACAGATGCCTCCTTACCCACTAATGCATAATGTCTATAGAGTACCTTCTAGCAAGGAGTCCCAAACACTCCGCTCCTTATGTTGCTTTTGCGAATTTCCATGTAGTGTGTGTGACAATGAGAAATGGAACCAAATAACAGGAAACAAAGCTACGTCCATACTGATGTTTCCCTCTGTTGAAAATGAGGGTGCAAATTAAATGTAAGATGAAGGGTTACCATGTACAATCTGAATTTTCCCGAAGCCTTAAAACCACTGTCAGAGTATAGGAGTATCTAGCATCAGGGTTGTAATTTCTGACAACCCGTTAGACAAGGGAAAATGGAAATTGTAAATGTTTTATGGGAATTTTGTCCAAAAGCTCCCAAAATGGGTTACACTTAAGTGAGATTTCACTGTATTTTGCTCTCTGCATATAGGCAGAATATTTCACTGCTCATATATATATATGCAGTGAACAGTGAAATATTCTGTATATATATATGAGCCTGATTTCAGGTGTCTCCCTGCCTTCCCCGCACGCGAGCCACTCTGAGCACCTTGACAAATTACTGTGCCGTGTTCCATGCATATATTTACGTCCTACCGGATTTGGCATTTTCTCCCGGGAGCTCACTGACACTTGTGCTCATTAATCGCAACCCGCGGTGCCGTAGCGCCGACGCGTCTGTCACGTTTCGCGCCCGTGAATCACCTTAGCGCTCGGCTCCCGTAAGGCAAGGCAGCGTCTCAAATGCTGGCGCTACCAAACATTACGTGCACTAATACTGGAAACAGGCACTGCTACGTCAGCCCTTTGAGGCTTTATTTATCAGGCAACTGCACCATTGGTGAATATACAAACAGGCACGGACACATGTATTCAAATATTATGCTGAATATTTTTGTCATATTATGAAATCCACGCTATACATATATTTATATAAAATCACGAATTCTTGGATATTCCTGTATAGCTAGATAACAGCTTCGCAAAAAGGCGTTTTCCTCTTCTGCAGCAGTTATCTGAGATTTAGGAAGCATATTGGTTGTTTTCCTTTGGGCCATTTGTTAGTTTGAGTTACCTTTCACTTTCCCTCTTCAAAAGATCTTGTACGATACGATTTTAAGGTTATTTTTGGATCATTATCTTGCTGGTGACTGCAGGAATGCCCAATGTACTGTAATCTTGAGAGATGACGGTGCCTTTGAAGTATGCCATGTTAGCTAAAGTAGTTGAGGTCAACATTGATTTGGTGCTGATCACCAACTTTGTCATCAGCAAAGCAGCCCCAGATGATGATATTGCCTCTTCCTCTGTATACATGCAGACCTCAAAGACTCACCCCTCCTGCATCTTCTAAAAACACAAATTATATATATGCACCGATGAACAAAAATATGACCACCCCAACCAGTAAAAGAGAGGGATATATTAGAAAATAAGCTAACATTTGGTACTATAGTTGGCATGTTGAATGCAGAAGAAATGGCCAGGACTGGTCCATGTGGGAAGCGAGTGAAGGAAATCCGTGTGCAAACCAACAGGAGGGCTGCTGTGGCACAATTGGTAGATAGTTTTGATGATCATCACGAAAGAAGCCCTGTTGCATAGCAGGCTGTTTTACAAGACAGTCAACATTATTTGCGTCACATGGAGGTTATATATCTATATTCATATATATATATATATACTCACCTAAAGGATTATTAGGAACACCATGCTAATACGGTGTTTGACCCCCTTTCGCATTCAGAACTGCCTTAATTCTATGTGGCATTGATTCAACAAGGTGCTGAAAGCATTCTTTAGAAATGTTTTAATAGACCCATATTGATAGGATAGCATCTTGAAATTGATGGAGATGAGTGGGATGCACATCCAGGGCACGAAGCTCCCATACCACCACATCCCAAAGATGCTCTATTGGGTTGAGATCTGGTGACTGTGGGGTCCATTTTAGTACAGTGAACTCATTTTCATGTTCAAGAAACCAATTTGAAATGATTCGAGCTTTGTGACATGGTGCATTATCCTGCTGGAAGTAGCCATCAGA
>JAABNY020000001.1:11665016-11681034 GCA_015164015.2 Brevimyrus niger
CCAGTCCCCCACAAGGCAGTTTTAGGAGCATTTTAAGGGTTTACCATTGTCCTATGCATCATATTTATATTTTTGTGGAGCCCATGCATACCAAACAGCAAGCGCCATCTTGGAGGCCTGTCATGCTGAAAATATTTAGCAGAAAAAAGTGCTGCAAACACAGTTAATTTTTACCTTCTTCTTGTTGACTCCGAGCCACTTACATAAGACTTGGAAAAGCAGCTGAGGTGTTAAATTAGATGTGTGCTTGGTTGGTATTAACTACTATTACAAAAAATCAATTAGATTATGTGGTTGAGTGCTCCATATTGAGGGAAATGAAAGTACCCCAAGAACAGGCTGAACAAGCACACAGCCAGGTCACGCGTGGAAGAGAAGTGTGGCTTGCCATAATGTCATAAAACAATCTATATGAGCCATCTCACCAATTTAGCTTAAATGTTGGACACAAATCAATAGTATTTTAAATTACATTGAAGCAGTGATCTCTAAAAAGGCATTGAAGTCATAATTGCATCATTATCGCAGTTTTCATTGCTTTTTTTCTTTCTCTATAAAGGACCAATAAAACTATTGTATGTAATTTGCATTTATAGCATGCTTGAAGTAGAACTGTTAAGTCCCCTTTCCCTGACAAGCCCACATCAAGCAGAAGACCTCTGAAAATGACGGCACTCTCCCTTTAAAGCCTGCAGAAAGACAGAAGTAAGACCTCAATGAGCTACTTTTAGGAACTTTTAGAAATAAGATCTGGATTCATCTGCATTACATTGCAAATGTGATGAGCTGTGACTGCGATTCACCCAACATAAAAGGTCCGGGGGGAAAAAAGCACAAATTGGGCCCAATGCTGATGTCACAGGCTAGATTGGCAGTTTAATGGACTGAGTAGAGTGACAAACACTCAATCCTATCAGAGGCCTGACAGTCTGACAATGCAGGAGAGGGAACTGTGATTAAACCACTCACAATCCATTTAAAGCAGAGGTGGGCCTTACATTCGGACTGTAACTTCTTTGATTGGTGACGAGTCTTTGGCAGTCAAATTTCCTCCAGAGATGAACTGTCAAAATGATTTTCCAAAGTGAGAAAGGATGAGTGGTGTGCTGGGGGAAAAAAAGGACCTTGTCAGCGCAGAGAAGTATAAGGACATCCTGTGAGGTTAGCTTTCATAGTCGATAAAAAACTCTGGTGAAAGGACATGAGAAACACCTTTCCTATGACCTGAGTGGAAGTCAAAAAACACATACAAAATACAGACGGGGAACGCTGCCTTACAAGAGGGGCTCTTTGAGCATCAATATCAATTCACTGGCATATTTGAAATCACAAACCAATGATGAATTTGGCCCGGGGATCAATAAAGTATCTAAAATAAAGTAAACCTGATAATGTTTAGCTTATCTTACTTGTCCATTAGATAATCTATACCATGTGACAATTATATGTTCATTAAATAAGTCATGCATTTTACAGACCAATTGGGACATTTATTTGCACAAATAAAATGTTTTGTTCCTTTTGAAGAAAAAAAATATGTTAGAAGAAGCTTAGGAGCAGATGGTTTTCCTCTAAAACTGCTCTGGAAAAAGTGAAATACTTTTTCCCCTTTCCTCATACAAAATTTCACTGGGTCTCTTATCTACAAAAGGATTTTCACCAATCTATGACTGCTCATCCTCTACGTGTGTACGTGAGAGAGAAGGGGGTGGTGGGGGGGGGAGGGGGAAGAAACGATTAGTAGTGAGGCTTGCATACAAATTAACTTCTGTCAGCACACACAAATTTTATCGCTGAAGCTCCGATGTGCTCATGCAGTCCTATCACAAAATAGTTTCATCTTATTGCAGTGGGTTTTTCCCCTTGCCTCTGGGTTTTAGTGAGCGGTGGGTAAGAATAGATTTCCCTACAAAACAATTCTTTATTCGGCTAATATGTTTGCTGTAGAGCTTAACGACACTGCCTGTAGCTGGAGCTAGGGCTCCAAGAAAGGGTAATAGATAATGGATCACCATTACAGAGGCTGTTTGTTAGAACTAATGAGAGACACTATGGAGGTCTGAGACAGAATAAGCAGGCCAGTACAGTACTTAACCAATACTTTGGGAGTTCCTGTAATGGGAGCAACGTAATAAAGGCTGAGGTAATCTCCATAACCTGGTCAAGCCGTATAATAATGGCTCTGATTGAGAAAGACAGGCACAGGCTATGCTTTGCACTAATGGGAGTTTTACTTACTCAAAACGTTGAGTGCAGAAGGAAAAATGATTGGTTCAGAGAGATAACTAATCAGACTGTAGAGGAGGCAGGACTAAGACTGATTGGTCGGCCCCATATACTCTAGTTGCTTGGACCCACCTCCACAACAATGTGATTGGTTATCTCTCTGAACTAATCATTTTGCATTATGCCCTCAGAACATTATTGTGCAATTAATACTCTCACAAGCATATTCTGCTAGTGTTGTGGTCTTTCTGGTCCTGGGGGTCGCTTAATGGTTATAAGAGATTAAATGCTCTTCAGATGAACAGGCAAACTTTTAAATCAACACTAAATTATTATGGGCCTATTCATGTATATGAAAGGCCCATATTGTTATTCATTTATATGTTATTGCAGTCATGTGCTGTGCTGATCCCCAATGATAATCTCATTCTAGGATATTGGAGAACTGAAATATTTGCTACATTGCATTCAGTTTGTCAACCACCTTGCACTGCCAGCATATTTCAGCCAATTTTGCGTATCATTTTAACGCTTTTTGTTTTTTGCTTTTGCATAATCTCTCTGACATCTCACGCAGCCCTATGGAGATAACGCCTCTAAAAATAAATGTAACCTCTATGTTCCAGCAGCCAATGTGATAAATGCCAACAATGTAATAACTTCCAATAATGTGATCATTTTTCCATTCTTAATGCAATAAAAGTCGATACTGTTATAACATCAATAATGTAATTAAATTTCTAAATCAAAAATGTAATAACCTATTACATTAGGCACAAAAACATATTACATTATTTGCTGGTTGTTACATTTTTGGCTGGCGTGGCGGCCATTGTTGCAATACTTATCACCAAAGTATTAAACATGATTAGGCAGTTATTACGTTTGAACTGTATTAAAATAGCAATAATAAATAAATAATCATTGCATGCACATATCCATTAATAGTAATTTCTGACCCTTTATACTGGTGAAATGCGTAAGACACAGTTTATTAAGAGTAAAGGGAAATTGTCCCTTTCAAACATTTGATTTAAAATTACCCATTATATAAGTATATTCCGGCATCCAAAATAATTGAGATTTAATGTGCTTTATAGAGAATATCGCACGTGAGAGCTCTATGCCTGTTTCACTTCAGGACTTGGAGGGAAATATAAGGTAATAAATAATCTAATGTTTGGACTCGAAAAACGTGCCTAACCTATTTTTGTGATCCATTCATTTTTGTGATCCATTCATGGGTTTCGGTAAATAAACCCCAATACGTTTTCGGGCACGACTCGCTAGTGGAGGACACCGGAGATAATACATTACTAACAGCATATAACTAAATAATGTGCAGTTGTAGAAGTGGTATCATATTATGGTGCAGCAGACTGGAAGGAGTTAATATTTGATATTGCCGACACGCTTAGCTGATGTGCGCGTTGACATCATCCTTGTACTCCGGCTTCTCTTCCAATCCCCGCTTTGTGGCTCACTTCAGCTTCAGGACCATTTCTTACATGCACACAACGTAAGCAGTAGAAGAGGGACAGTGTACCAGACCGCATCATCACAGAAAAACACCAGACAGGAAAGGACAAGAAATCCACTCGACACTTAGGCGACCGAGCAGACTGCAGGCATTTATAAAAAAAAAAACAAAAAAAACCTAACGAAAGGAGCGTTTGTAGACAGGTATGGAGAGCCTGTTGGATAATCCTATGAAAGCCGTCCTCTATCTGAAAGAACTAACCACTATCGTGCAAAACCAACAGAGTTTGATTCAGACTCAGCGGCAGAGGATAGACGAGCTCGAGAGGAAGGTAGAAGAGCTGATCGGTGAGAACCGACAGCTGAAGGACCCGCACCAGCAGCATCACTACCATCACCACCACCACCATCACCCTTCCGCGCGCAGTCCCAGCCCGCAGCCGCCGGTCCTCGTCCATCAGCACCCAGTGAATAAAGCGGCGACCCTTCCGGGGCACGGCCCGCCTGCACAGAAGGTGCAGTCCCTGCCGACACTGCCGCCGCATCCGCATCCGCATCCCCCACCGCCTCACCAGCAGCAGCTGCAACTTGTGCCCACGTCCCCTCCATCTCCGCAGCCGGGCCAGCCGAGCCCCGAGTCTGGAGAGGAAGACAAGAAAAGCCCGTGCTGCAAGTCTCTGGTCCCCCAGACACCCACGACACTTTGCAGGTCGGTGGGAATCGCAAGGAAAGCCGAGTAAGTACATTCATTTAGTTCAGCTCAAATTCGATTAATTATTCCAGAGCGCATAATTATATTCAGTTTCACGCCACAAATTCCCAGTAATGCGTAAATTAATTCATTTTTAATAACTCAAAATATTTTTACTTTTGCACCGTTGTTAACTACCGAATGACATGCAATAAACAATTTGTTTCAAGTGAAACATCTGAAATAGATATTTTACGTTTAGCCGCCATACGCTTTAAAATGTTAAAATTAGCATGCCTAACAAAACGTGCTCGTGGCAAGGATCACATGAACTGGACGTTCTGCTCTTCGGTGCTTTGAATCGAGACATCAGTTCAGTCCATAAATAGGAACAGCAGTAATAATAAAACTTAAAAGCCTTATGGAGCATGACCCATCGTAGAACAAGCTAAGCTGTATGATAACATCGACGCTGAAGTGTTCTTTTATAGCCTATGATTTTTCATGCACATTGGAATGTGTGGATTAAAAAAATATTGAAGTCTTGCTTCAGCAGTTTTTTTTAGTGTAGGTCAAACTGAGAAATGACCAGGGTATAGTGAATAATCGACGAGGTTTACTTTTAGAAGAGTATAAATATTTCTACCTAGTGTTATTAATGTATTTTATGGACGTATTCCTAGCGGTTCATTTAGAGGTGACCATTTCCAACAAATCTGTTCCCGTGCGTAATAAACTAAAGACAAATATGAATAACATTTATAATCTAATGTTCTTGTAATGCAAGTGCATAATTCTTACATTCTTCATGCATGCCCGTTTATATGAATGAATAGCAATTACTTTCTGAAATAAGGAAATCAGGAAAATAATATCTTTCTGCATATACCATGTTTGAAATAGACATGCCTCTATTCTGTGTTACCTTGCTGAATAAACACCTGATTACACAATAGCTGTGTGACATTCTTTTAGCGTTGCTGTTTATGAAGAAATGCCTGAACATACACAACAGCAGCACTTGAATTATCTCATACAGATGTTTCCTTTAATTAGCCTGTTTGTTATCTTAGGTATAGTCCTACGTCTCTTAAGAGTTGTACCTAACGGACACATAGTGCATGAGGAAATGATGGACCGGGAAAGTCAAGAAGACAGAATAGAAGGACTTTGCGATGGTAGTGCTGATAAATGGATTGATATTAAATAAATCCCAACTCACATACAATAGGTTGAGGCTGCTGAAGACAATGTCCCTGGGTTCACGTCATGAAGTCCAACATGAACTCAACACTCAGCTTTCCTTTCCAGCCCCTTGTACTTTGTTCATGATAGTTGAGTGTAAGATTGACCGCTAGAGCGTACTATGTGAGACATGAAACATGTCTACTATGTCACACACTCCTACTCTCAGTGTGGTGGTGGGGGGGGATTCTTGGTGGTGGTGTGACCTTCTGCTAGATATGGGCAGACGTGTTGGGAGACACCAATGGGAGTCATAATTGTTTTTTGTGATATGCTCTGCTACCTGAAACATGCATGTTTGTGATGGGAACGGTATTAAGTGGGAAATGTATTAATGTATCTACAGAGAAGGATTTATTTTTAATATCAAAATCCAAGAATTACTTAGATTATTTATTGACTTAACACTATAAGTGAAAACCTACTTTACTCATCAGAACCAAAAAAACTTAATGAAACTATTTATGCTGGGTACTGGATACCTGGTGTTGGTGAATGGACAATCACAGACGTGTATTGTTATAATAATTAAGGATTACAGACTTGTTGCACTGGATTGACAGTTTGAATGTTAGTCACTGCACACTGTGTTATAGAGACTGCGCTACATCTGTGAATGGGGCATATATCAGGGTGCAACAAATTGTCAGCCCGAGATTCTATAGTGATGGCATATCGCCCTGCGAAGGAAAGCCTCATGTGAAATATTAAAATGTACTAATTATCATATAATGCAGATATTATTGAGGTCACAGTCAGTGCTTTTGTAAGCCTACCAATTCAGGACACATTTAACATTGGTGACAGTGTGCAGATTCCAATCCCACACACTGCTCTGCAGCATCTTTTGAGTATTCATTCATTGAGCCTTCAGAGGGAACTGTCCAAGGTTCTGATTCCTTCACTGCTGTCCTGTTCGCTAGCTCACACGACCTGCTTCAGCAGGAGCTGATGCTTACCATTAGCAGGAGGGGAACGATAATGGCACGTGGTGATAAATAGCAGCAATTTTGGGCCGGCCAGCATTGTGTTTTTCATTTAGTACATCGATCGTGGTACTGTGCCATGTTATTGGCTTAGGGAGTTTAGAGTACATATGTATCAGTGGAGAGGACGTGAACATGTGAAGATAAATGTGAAGCCTCTGGCTTCACGATAACAGCACCTGCCAATGATGGAGTTCCACATAGAGGAGGATGATACTGACATGAATTGTCTCCTACTCCGCTCTGCTGATCTGTGAAAAATAATTGGATCGTAACAGATTGCTTTTCAAATGCTACATAGTTTTTCAACAAATGTTTTTTTTTGGTACAGGAATGGAAGTCAGGAGGGGCTGTGTTTTAATAGCAATGCCAAAAACACTATTGAGGCTCACTTTTATGTTTCCTAGGCACATTTAAAGCTAGCTGTAAGCTTACCTTCAGGAGGGATGCGGTTTTCGTTGTCTACCCAGCAAAATGTCTACCACCTGGTGTTGCCAGCAGACCTCCCTTTGCAGATTTGGGGGGCCTCAGCCTCTACACAGAACACAGGCAGGTCTAAGCAGAAGCCTCAGGTATTTAAAGAGTTTCTTGCCAGGTGTTTCCGGGGGACGTGAGGTAAGCTTGATGGGCAGAGGAAAAAGATGGGGTTTAACTTGACTCACATGTGGAAAGTAATGCACAGCTGGTTCTCTGCATCCTGAGGTGGCTGCTTGGCTCAGTATCAAATGAGTATTTTTTTGGCTTTGAAAAATGCCTTGTTTGCCTGGATGGTGAACAGACCTACGGGATGTGAAGACTGGAAAGTACAACAGGGCGATTTTCTTACAACCCTTTGGATGGTACAGGCAGGCGAATCGAGTAACATTCCGAATTACTGCTTTGGTCTCTAACCCAGACCAGCATGGCGTAAACCCAGAAGAGTTAGGCTGTTGATAGTGGGCATCCTCCTTTATCTTTACCACCCATTTTGTTATCAGTACAGTTACTTACACAGGGGCTTGAATCACAACCTTGAATCTCAGCCTTGAATATTGAACCTTGAGTATCAAACCTTGAATCTCCAACCTTGAATCTTTAACCTTGAATCTCAATCCTGAATCTCAACCTTGTTCTTGGTGAAATACCTAAACCCTCCCCATGTTTCATTGAGAGGTGGCAGGAAAGATAATGGCATCATTTGCATGAAGCTAAAGCGCTATGCATTTATGTAGAGCCTGGAATGAGCAATAGATTGAGCAAAATTGTTAAATTAAGAAGCAAAGATCAAGTAAATAATGTTAGAGTGAGGTCTGGTTTTAACACTATAGTAATTAGTGAATGAATCTGTTTCCCAGCATTGCCTGACTCTGAATCCCTATGTTATGGCTTCAGGCAGATTGTAGACGTCCCTGGTAAGCCATGGTCTCGTCATTCTTATGTCAGAGTGAGCATGCCGATAATTGAATGCTTCATTCGTACATGTACTAAATAGAGCATGACAACATATGCTTTTGCAATAAAATTGTGCTTTGGGCCGAACTGCAGGGAGCCGTCGGTCACATGTAATTCAGAACTGTAAATTCTGTCCTCTGCCTCGTGAATGGAAGCTTCTGGAAGCATGCTAATGAAGCCTGAACAATACAATTAATTGAGACGCAAGAAGGTGGCTGAGTTTTTCCATCTCATGCCAAACTTTCAGAGGCTACCTGAAACATTCCCATTGTTTAAGAAACTGAATCTTAAAGAAAATAACAGTGTCGGGATAAGAACCCCCCCCCCCCCACTGAGATAGTGTCCTCAGAGGGCACGCTGGGAGATAAATTGTTCTGAGTGGCTCTCTTCGTTGGATGAGAGCCCGAGTGCGTGCTGAGAGTGGCAGTGATCCTTAGGGGCTGTGGAGACTAGGTGAGAAAATATGGCATCGGCAGAACCCCCCTGATGTGTTTGTCCGGGACCAGGCTGAAGCCATCACGAGGGGCAGACCTCAGTGCCTGAGCCTCCCGCTCTTCCCCAAAGGCTCCCCTACTGTTGATGCCAGGCTTTATGTAGGGTGGACAGTCTGTTGGGTATCCCTGCTTCCCTTTCCAGCCCTTTCTTTGTGTACTCTTGTCCATTCATGTGGCACAATGGGAGACCAGCTCCTCATTTACAGATCAGCTGGCAACCCCCCCTGCCCCCACCCCCACGCGTCCTTGCAGTCCATCATGTCTATGTGCCTCGGCTCTGCTAAGCTGGCCCTCATACAGTGGGACTGCTGAGAAAACAACAGCAGGAGCTCATGTTTCCCCTGAGGGAGTCCTCTCTGTCTGATCTATCCTCGGATCTGCAGCCCACGTCGCCCTGAGGTTCCCCGGGCTGGCCGGGGTACACAGTGCTCCGATAATTACCCGTTATGAGATGAGTCACATGTGTGTCTCACCACGACGATCACACTTTACCAACGCTGTAACAAAGACTGTTTCCCACGGTGAAGCAGATGATTCATTCTCGCCATCCATTGTCGGATAAGAAGATGACAGCGCCTGTATTGTTCTTTTGTTGCACAGTCAGAAATAAAAGATGCATCCCTTGTCCCCATTAATTTTGCACCTTGTTCAGTCTGTTATGACAAAAGGCATAACCTGTGTTATAGGGGCAGAGACGTGGAATATCACATGTAGCAATTTCCTCCTTCAGCTTGTCAGTGGTGGCTCACAACGCTGTTATTCATACTCAAAAGCTGTGGCCCTTTTTAGCACACGTTCTGATTTTATCCTTTGATTTTAGTTTCCAAGGATCGTGCCGGAAAGACAGCGGACTTTCTTTTGTTTCCCCCTGTGGTTAATGTCAATAGTAGATTTAAGACTTGGAGGTTGTGAAGGAGATGTGTAGATGTATAGAGGAGCAGTGGCATTGAAATAAAGTTGATGTCCTTCATCTTGTTTTGGAATAAGAGAGAAAAGTATGAGAGAGACTCTGTTACCCAGCAGAAAAAATTTATTTAGGTAGGACCGTTTCAGTCCTTTTTCTGGATTTAGAGACGACTGACGATTAGTGATTTTTCTGTGCCACAGCCCCGGTTTCTGTAGAGACCCATGCGAGTTAGGTCATTTCCTGGAGGTGACACTCAAAAAAATGCATCATTAAAAATGAGGATGAGACACATTTTTTAGATGTTCCAAGTAGCCTGAAACAAGCTCTAATTGGCTTAATAATAAAGAGTGACGGGTACAGAAAAAAGAAAGGAGCTGATTTATAAATCTGCCTGTCTCATGCTCTGGTGCATAAGCATCATTTCATTCAGTAATCAATCATATCAAAATGCTCACAAACTCAAAATCTCCATAATTATGCTAATACTAATGCATGTTGCTGCATTGCTGTTATGAGGCTCACAAGCACCACAGATCCATACCGAATGTAAGCTTTCTTATTATTCAGATCACTGCATCATTGCAGTACATTACAGCCTCCTGGCTCTAAGGATGATACTATTAATCTAGCATGCAGGCTTTGCTTCTGGGATCCTGCATTCAGACAATATCACCTCTCATTGTCAGATAAAAGAAGGGAATTTGGGTGAAAGGGTTAGAACAGAAATGCCCAGGTTCACACCATAGGATTTTGGGGGCAGCAGTGGTCCCTTGAGTAGCACTGTAGTCCCTCTACTGTATGGTTGTGAGATTAAATACTTGCAGTGTGTGTTCTACATTGGAATGCCTTCCAAGCTCTTTGATTCCTGTGACAGGCTCCAGACTCACAATGACCACGTACTAGATACAAGGTTATGGAAGTCAGACGGATATCTTATTTATTATGGAATATCGACATAACTAAAAGCATTTATATAACTAGTGAAACTTACGCTTTGGTGTTTAAATTACATCTGAGCAAATTCTATTGGATCACAGCTGCCAAGACTTTAGCCTAGCAACAACATCAAATAATCATGCAGCAAAAAAATAAATATTCATTCCAGCTTTACAGCAAGACCCACTGCTGCTTATTGACAAATTCTGTGGTTTTAGGTTTGTTACTTGCAGCTAATTCCCTTAAAGTCATATTGACATTTCTGCATTTATAATAGTAAGAATTTCACTCTCTCAGTAATAGAATTAGCTAAAAATTAATCAATGTTAACTTGCATATTGTAGTAAAGGAAACCAATACCAGTAAGACATACCTTACTACCTGTACCTTATAAACCTGATCATCAGACATTGTAGTGTTTGGGCTAAAACTGATGTTTAAGGCAAGTAACATGCAACAAACAAGGTCTCCTGAGAGGACAGCCTGTTTTTTTCTTACAGGTTTTTACATGTAACTTTTTCAATCCTAAGCCATCAACATACATTCTGTAACTTGGCAGTATGTGTATGTTTGCGTGTGTGTGTTTGTGTGTGTAGATTATGTTTATTCTAAATAGTGAGGACCAGATGTTTGTCATGTTCTGATAAAAAACTTTTATGTTGATGTTGTGGAGACCATTTTTCAGGTCCACAGAAATATCTCTGAATGCAATAAAAAACTAAAGATATTTTGTTTTATTACTTATGGTTAAGATGAGGGTTGAGTAAGTGTTAAGGTCATAATGATGGGATTAGAGTTTATATAAAGATATAATTACAATCCTGTGGTGTGTGTGTGTGTGTGTGTGTGGGGGGGGGCAGTGGGGAGGAGGGTGTTCCTAGTGGTATGTCATGCTCTGGGACATATATCTCTGTTATTCATACCTAAGCAGACATATGTGCCAGCTGTGGTCTCCAGACCCTAGCTGAACTGTTCCTGCCTCAGGGAGCCTCTCTACCTCTGTGGCTCCGCTCTGGTAAGCCCACACCCACTCAGCCACATGACAGCGTGGGCGGCTGTTACATCACGTCTTGCCGGTGGGAGGGGCCTGGTCTCTCAGCGACAGCCGTTCCCAATCTGTGGCTAGGGATCAGAGGAAAAATGGGGAGACGAGCCAAAACCCTTTATGCATGTTGCTCCCAATATAGGGGAGATCTGGCATCCTAAATCCCATGTGTGATGGCAGTGATGTCATTTCCGAGTTCTCCTGCAGAGAACCCCAGGATTCTCCTTGTCTAGGCTGGTTTGGGTGGCCTCTTGTTCTTGCTGAACACATCAGACAGCATGGCCACACCACCAAATGGTCAGAGTTTACATTCTAGGAGGTGACTGACATTTAACAATTGTTTCTTTGAAGTTGCAACAATGCTATTAGCTTCATTAGAACTGTAACTCCTGCTAGATCTCACTGTGCAAACAGTTTTGTGCTTGTAAATAGAAATATTCCTTGGCTACAGAATTTAATGACTCCTAAACGTACTTTGAAAAAAAAAAAAAAAACTGGTGAAGGATTACAAAGCTTAAATGTGTCACACTTGTGAACTGACAATTGCCCAGTGTTCATTCTGCAACATTTTCCTTCCTCTTGTCACATGGGCCATCTGTGAAGTTTTCAACCCAATATCTCCCTATGCCCCATGAGAGCAAGAAAGCGCCGGTGAACATAGGGGTGCCATTCTGTCCCCAGGGCCTCCTTCTGCATTCTGAGGGGCACCTATCACAATGCCATCCTAGAGGCTCCCAGTGAGGAGAATAAATCAAGCCCCCCACCCTTTGTCAGTGTCCTTATGGTTCTCTCTAACACTGCCTCTTCAGGCCCGTCCATGGTAATGACAGGGCTTGCTCCTTTGGCCCTGTTGCGGAAACAGCTGTGCGGGTTTGGCTTGGGTCAGCGTGGAGCGGGCACCTTCCCTGACGTCAGCCATAAACCTTTCAAGAAAACTTAATTTATCCATGAGTGCTGTGGAAATGGGGGGGGGGGGTCAGCTTACTAGTGGGATCAGGGGATCACTACCCCAACGCACACATACCTGCCAGCACGTCTTGGCATGGCGACAATAAGATGGACCCGTGCCACTGTGTAACACTTTTTTAGAAATGCTGGACACCATTGAGGCCCATTAAGCTCGAAGCAGCTGAAGGACGACCGCATTTTAAAATCTGTATTTGGAAAGCGCATGAATATTTCTAGGAACGATCTCAAGCATCTCAAAGTAAAACCAAAAGCGCAGCACTTCCTTCTGCCTTAGGACTGTTTTGACAGGCAGATTAATAGACCCAGAAAAGAAGAAAACAATGCTTCCCCCCCCACCCTACAGAAATATATCTTAAAAGAAGGAGGGTTATTATTTTAAAGACTTAAGTGCCTAGTCTCATAGTAGTCAATAAATCTTGTTGTACCATTATTTTGCTGCAGGTTTTAAAAGTTCTCATGATTAAACCCTCAGTCTAAAAGTGAAATTGTCTTATTTTTCAAACACATCACGGTTGGTGGTAAAACCACAGAAGTGTTTTGATTTGGGTTCATTATTTTTGGCATTTCTGCTTTATTTGTTGTTGTCTAGGCAGTAAAAGCTCAAAACAGATATTTTCAGGGAATGGTGCCAATTAGAAAAGAACAGCACAATGTTTAACCCAAAAAAAACTCCTGACTGGTACAAGAGACTCTTCTAGAACAGTTCACCTGACTGCTTTGCATATTTTTCCTGTGATGCCTAAAAAAAATCATGGAGGTCCATTTAAAAAATTGCTGCAAATCAATAGCACTGCATTTAATTACTGCCACTGAAATGCATCAGGTAATTAATGGTACATTTTGATTTCCAAGTAAGCCTCTGCACTCCATCTGGATTACTATGGTTTGCATAAAGGAAGATGTGTCGTGTAGGAAGATCATGTCATACAGTCATCGAAAGTAGCAGATGAAATAAATGTGTGGGAAAAAAGGTACTTTGACATGAAATATCATAAAAGCAAACAGACTTCTTGTGTATAAAACCTCAGCAGTGTAACATAAATAATATAAATAAAACAGCAATTAATGCAGTAATATGTAGTAGAGCATCCTAATTAAATATAAATTTGGACTTCCTGTTTGGACTGATATTGTGTAGTTTGGCCACAGTGATCGTTTCAGTAGTTGAGTGTTTGTCGGCCATGTGAGGACTGTTTCATCTGGCTGTTACAGGGTTAGGGTTAGGGTTAGGGTTAGTAAGATGATCCTTTGGACTGCTGGCTCACCTCCATGGCTTTTAACGTGATGGGGATGGCAAGTTATAGGGACATGCCTAGAGCTGTAGGCTCCGTTCGCACATGCTCCAACCCTACAGAAGGTCACCTTGGAAGGGCATGCGGAGCTTAGGGCCGCGATTGCGAGGCAGAGAGGCCGTTCCGACACATCAGGCGTGCCACGCTCACACGCTTCTCCAGCGACATGCAGCCGGCTCTCATGTCCTTCAATGAGAATGGAGATGGAGCTTAAAGTGGACTCTGCTTCCGCTTGCCGGACAGCCAGCTGACTCGCCCCTAATCCCCTGCTTGTGCTGGGGTCAGTTAAAAATACCGTTAAACCGCTGTCCAAGGATGCCCTAAATTTCAAAGGGGTTTCATTATGAAATGCCTATATGCACAGATGGAGCCACATTTCCGAGCAGGGTGGGCTTAGGAGACAGGGGGCGGGTCCCACCGTCTCAGCCTCGTCCTGCCCCCAGTGATATCACACTGCGGGAAGCACAGAGGCCGACAGGGACAGCAGAGCCGGGTCTAAGTCTCAGGCCTCCTGGCACGGTAGAAGGCCTCTTGTCGACAGAGCGGCGCTCACTCTCAACTAGCCCTCACTGTATAATGGAGCGTGACTGGTTCTGGCCGCAGTTTGCTCCGATAGGCAGCCGGCCAACAGCCGGCAAGCTGCAGAGACCGGGATCTTGTTTTCCGCTCTGTCTCTCCCTTAGTTTTTATTTGTTTTTTGCTGTTATTCCCAACATTGGCAATGTGTTTTTCAGTCATTAAGGCTCTGAGGCAGTAGGTGGTTCCCTGGATAAAGATGAAAGGTTTCGAATCCCAGGAGGGGAACTGCACTGTATGTATAATAAAGCAATAGAATAAATAATAACTGATATTAGAACAAATTCTCTGATGAAACTGGAATAGGACTCATGGAACAATGGGGATGACACTCCTGAGTTAACCCTGGGGACTCCTAAAAGATGACAATGAGTCTTAAGACCTTAATAAACATGCTTGAGCATCTTTCTGATGTTATCCAATAAACAAAATAACTGACAAGACTGAAATAAAAAAGGTAATAGAAGTATATTGCCCTAATTTCCAGAAGCACTGAAAATACTTTTTCTTATTCTTTTAATTATGAATGCCATAATCTTCCTTTAGCTGTAACCTAAATGCCAATTTCAACTTCCCTTTTGATAAAAAGTTGGAATTAAACAGGATACAAAGGAAGATTTAGCCCAGTCCTTAAACTAATGACATTACCCCAGACCCACGATACAACCAGCTGAAAGCGTGACTGGGCATGTAGGACAATGAGATGGGTCTTGTTCCCAAAGTGGAAGCGAGCCGCGATTTCCAAACGCAATTTGCTCCGGAGTGATACGATTTCAAACAAATAACCCAAGACTAATGCTGCTTTCATGTGGCTCTAAATGATGTATTTTTGGCCCTTCAGTTTTTATTAGGTTATTTAAGTCTGATGAAGTTAATGGGATTTTTGATGAAAGCCCTGCTAGTTTGCAAACAAATTGTGCCAAAGGGCCAACACCTTCTCGAAGCTAGCAGTAGGCTCTATGGCCCTGGATGCATCTCTCTCACTGCCCTTGTGTACAGGAGAGGGGGCGTTGAAGGCAACTCACAAACTATAATAGTTTTAGGGCTGTGTTAGTTCTCAGAATATCACTCATTAATTGGTTCACTTGCTTGTTTTCCAAGCTTTTAAAAGAAAGTGTTTAATAAGGCTCCTTATAGTTTAGCAGTGTGCTGTGGGTGGGTGACAGGAGCCTTCCTTGGAGGTCCGGAGATGGCATTAGGAAAATGCATGACATAATAATACTGCATGGGGAGACAGGCTCCCCCCTATGGCTGCAGGTGCTCTATTAAGGCATGTGGGGCGACTTTATCTCAGAACTCCAGGCTGTGAGGAGACAGCGTGCACAGAACTCGACACAGGGTGACACTACATTCCTGACTGCAGGGACATAAGCAGAGGTGGATAGTTCAGATTCAGAAAGTACAAATTCAGACCGAGATTTTGTTTCAATCAACCAGCTGAGTATAAAGAGTCACATCCACAGAGTACAAAATATTGGCGTAGAAATCCCTCCATTATATGCTGGCCTAACAGATGCCTCCAGTGTTTCAGTAGTCACCGTTTCTGTTGTCTGATGTACACTTTTCAATATGATTTTCATTCTTCAGACAGTATATCTTAACAACTTCAGTAGGAAACTGTAGCGGACAAACTAGTAAATAGCAAACTAGCTCATCTGACGTAGGTTGCATCCATCCATCCATCCATCCATCCATCCATCCATCCATCCATCCATCCATCCATCCATCCATCCATCCATCC
>JAABNY020000001.1:11681134-11692787 GCA_015164015.2 Brevimyrus niger
CATCCATCCATCCATCCATCCATCCATCCATCCATCCATCCATCCATCCATCCATCCATCCATCCATCCATCCCTCGGTCGGTCCGTCCATTATGCTACTACAGACTACAGCCCGGATCCTATACCAGACAACACCATGGGTGACATTCAGTAATAATTAAATATTAATATTAACATAAAAGATAAGCAAGCACCACAGCATCAAAAAGAAAAGACTTGCATTTAGCCAGGTAATCACCTTTGCTATGACTTTGGAGAAACAAAGGCCAACAATTGTCCCAACCAGGGGTGCGTTTCTCGAACAACTACGGAAGTTAGCATTAACGATGCATCGTACTATGGTAGCTCAAACTAACCAACATCCGGACATTCTCGAAACCGTCGTACCACAGTAGTCCAAACCACATTATACTTATGTAGTTGGAACTACAGTGGTTCCAGTGCTGATTGGTCAGACGCACAGCAAATTGTGCGCAACAACTAACAAAGTACTTTCACAGCCGGTCGTATAAAAAAACTGGCGAACTGTGTAAAATATATTATAATCACACACACACAAAATAATGCAACGCTTCTTGGAGTGGTAAACAGAAGAACTTTTAGCTATGACACTGCATTTTTTGAAAGACGCTCCATCTGCAATTACATTGATTGCAGTTCAGTGTGTTTCAGTCACACTAGGACCACTTACTTACAAATTCCTGGTCCGACGTTATCACTTACAGAATGTTAGTGGTTGACTGGATGTTACACGCACCTATCTATTCCAAGCATTCTAGATGTAATTTCAAAGTACAAAGGCATGGATTCATATCTGACCGCTGTAGTGCCATTCTACTCTTCCATTATGGCAATGACAGCTGTCAGTGAATAAGGATTATTTCATTAAAATGATGTACTCTATTTTAAAGCGACTGTTGTCCCTCTTAAGTTACAGCATGTGTGTCATGAAGGAACTGCACACCCAATGGTCTGCACAGGGCTACTAATACACATATGTATACACATACAAGGGATAATGATTTATTATTATTATTGGGTTTTATTATTTTCTTTTTATTTTATTAATGTTTTTATTATCATTTCTCCTTTTCCCCTATATATGGCGAAGTGTACCATACGGCACACAACATCATTTACCAAGCAATACACACTAACTGCATATGCCACTACAGGGGTGAGGATAAAATGCGGAATTCCGGCGGATTCCGACAGACGTAAACAAAGGGGCATTGGAGAAGCTTAGCGTATACTCCACCCTTGCAGCTGCCGGCTGATCACGCTCCACATTACATCAGCAGCAGACACACCTCGAATGGACCCCGTGATTAGGTAATGTCGTATGGGTATCTTTCTATGCGAGAAGGGTCTAGCTGCAGACGCCTGTAGAGTGGAGCTCCACCGGAAATACATCACCTCCACAGGAAACACGTGACTCAACTCTGTGTTACAGCGAAAAACAACAACTTAACTATCCTTAACCTTAACTCTAACCGTAACCGGAGTACGCCCTTAAAGATTACGTGTTTCCTGTGGAGGTGACGTATTTCCGGTGGAGCTCCACTCTACAAGCATCTGCAGCTAGACCCTCTTGTGTTCTATGTCACATGATCTGTGTACGCGGCGTGCGTCATTTGCGACACGTCTGTTTATAAACATGAATTCCGCTGTTTGTAAACGGTCCGCATTTTACCCTCACCCCCACTACAGGGGTGGGCAATCTTAATTAGAAAGGGCCTGTGTGTTTGCAGGTTTTTATTTTTATAACCGTTCGATCAGTTGCTCAAACCTAGTTGTGCGAACTCTTCAGTCGATCGGTCCTCTACGTTTTGCTGTAAGCACTGAGTTGCAGTGAAAAGCTGCATGCCTAATGGCCCTTTCTGGATAAAAGTAGCCACCCCTGTACTAATTAATACTTTGCAGTCTGAGATTTGTCCCTATTGTTCACTACAGTTACCGTACTTATGACCAGAGACCCACAAAACAATTACGTTTCAAACTACATTTTCAGACTTCACAGTATAAGTGACCGTAGAGCTAAATTATTACTTACTAGGCATTAAATATTATTATATTTCTTACTTACACGGTGAGTATACCCTTATTAAACTGCATTTTCCACCATCACTGACGAATTTACTTCGGAACTACGCTTCTAACTACAGCTCGCGAGCTGTAGTTCAAACTACACAACACCTGTGTCGTTTAACGATGCATCGTACTACGTAAGTCCGCAGTATCGTTACCTATGTAGCTTGAACTATGGTTTCGGGAAACACCTGCGTCGTACTTACATAGTTAGAACGACGGAAGTTGCTAACATAGTTAGCAACTTCCATTACAGACATTTGCTAACATAGTTATCAACGATGGTTTCGAGAAACGCACCCCAGAATGAGAGACAACTACAAAACACTAAAGTGAAAAAAATAATTATTTATTTGGTCAAGATTACCAAACTTACAAAGGGCTCTCAGGTTAGAAATTCTGTGTAGCTTTGGGGAGACATGCAGTTTTGGGTAATTTACTCACAAAAGTAACCCATTACAGACAGAGGTGGGTTCAGGTCCAGAAAGTACAAATCCAGACCAAGGTTTTGTTTCAGCCAGCCAGCTGAGTATAAAATACCCTGTCACGGAGTACTCAGCTGTTTGGCTGAAATAAAATCTTGGTCTGGATTAGTAGTTTCTGGACCTGAACTTTCCTCATCTGTAATGGATTACACTGAAGACATGATATGAAAAACCCTAACCTATTACCTCAATATGTACGGTTCCATTTAAAAATTTAACATACCAAAAATAGTCAGGTTCGGGAAGACATGAGAGACGTCAACATAACCGAGAGAAGCTAACAGTAGCCTATATAATGTTTTTTTTTTATTTAAAAGTGTTTTACCATACAAAATGCTTAGGTGATAAATATACTCTTTCTCTTCGGGAAGGCAAATCTACGCTTTTAGGCTAAAAAATAGGTCTGCGCATCATCGGCTGTTGCGTATAAGCAGAGGAGGCGCTGCTGCAGCAGCTGTGCAGACGGCGCCGCGTTTGGTCGGATGAGCGCAGCCACCCCGCCGTGCTCATCTGCAAAACCGGCCACTACAGTATGTGATACTCGCGTCTCGCGCGTCAACCCAAAACTAAAACGGCAATTTATATTAATCTACTCAATAAATAATTTTAAATAAATAAATAAAAGAATGCGTATTCAATAAAAATATTCTAAAAATACATAAAAATATACAAACGTACCACTACAAGCTATTTATGTGGGGCGAAAAATGTAAAAATGACTCAGGGGCTGAAGCGAGAGGTGCGGTAAAAGTTAAAAAATAGTTTTTTATTTCTGCTGTGTAAAGGATATTTGCTCCGGCATAAACGCTTCTCCGACAGGGACATTTACGGCCCTGGTACAGAGGGCAGCCTGACCTTTCGGTATCTCCCAGCCACATGCGCTTGGACGCCTTTTTTGTCATTTTCTGGACTGCTGAACCTCCAGTGTTTTTCGCACCTAAATCGCACACAGTCAAGGTTAGCGACTCCGGTCAACTGGCCGGAGTGAGATTTTCAATTCGAGACTAGTCTACACATGCATGGCACAGTTTTATTAACCTCGTAAATAGAATGTATGGTTCCCCCAACCCTTTAGATGCAGCTAATTTTAGGTTTATAATGGAATAATATATAGTTTAACGCCTTTGGTCTGGCTTTCGGTGTCACTGACTTCGCCGTCCAAAGTAAAACTCCATTGTTGTGTTAAAACCATTAAAACATAGTCATACAAGTATAGCTTGTTAGCATAAATTAGTCACATTTGTCTTCGGCCACCAGGGGGATGCTCTCTGTGTGAGGATGCTTAGCTTTATTAGCCTGATTCCAGGGTGTTTTACTCTGACCCGAAGCCTGCTAGCGCTGGCATTGCTCCTCCACTCTGTTGTCATCATGTGCCGCGGGTTTCTGCACAGTGACTGCAAGAGACAGAGAAGAGAAAGAGGGAGAGGAGGGGGAGAGAGATGGAAAGGAGCGGACAGAGCACACGGGAGAGATCAGTGTGGTAAATTGCCTTTTTCTCTCCCAAACCCATGGTCCCGAGAGTGCGCAGTCTGTTTTATTAGCTGTGCCCATACCAATGTGGCTAATCTAGCGAATCCCCCCAATCCATTTCAGGGCACTCTGTGTCCATCAAGGAATGGCTGCTTGTGTGTGTGTGTGTATGTGTGTGTCTTGAGAGGTTGGAGGACAAGGCGATGAGGTGACCTGGGGAGTCTGAGAGCTGAGAGACACATTACAGTGTCTTTATCCTACGCTTAATGGGCCAATTTAAGGACAATATGCAAAAGGGCAGTGAGCACCGACATTTAGGCCATCGACCATATTAATGAGTGCTAATCTGTTTAAGTCCCATACCTCAGCTATCTCGTGGGGCAGAGTCAGAAGGACAACTCCAACATTGCACAGTCTCAAACCCCAAAGCTGATGAATTAACACCTGTTTAGAACAAATGTTTACATAATTATATATGTACTATATAATTATATGTTATATATGTAATATAAATATATTAAGTGTATTAAGTACATTAACACACTTACCTGATTACATTTTTACATACAATTTTTGACACTGCTCCTGCTTGTATTTGGATTAATAAATGATTAATCCTATATGATCGATGTTGTATTGGTTTCATTCGGATTATTAATGTACTTGTACTTGTGTAGTAACGGGCGGTCTGACTGTCCATGAGGCCAAGTAGATAAGGGGTAGCCATGTGGTTTGCGAATGACACGCACCAAAAGAGTTTTTCCTCAAAGGTGAGTCTTTGCGATTGATGACTTCTGAGAGCAGAAGTGTGTCCATTTTGGGAGCCACATGACCCGGGGTGCCTACTGCATGCCCCCCCCCCCATACCTATTATAAATGTCATCGGTGTCCCCTGTCTCTCCAAGGTCGTCTTTGGCTTTTTCCGGTTCCTGAGACGACTACTGCAATATTGGAGACTCTCATCCTCAGCCCTGTCATCCTCCGACCCCCTATTGCTGTCATTTTTCTTGCTGTTTACCTCATTACTGAAGGAGACGTGACATCATGGAGGTCTTCAGCTTTTTTGAGCCAGGGCCAAAACTTGGACGTGACACTCTGTAAATCCTACTAAGACAGCGCCTTCTTGAACGTCAAGGTGTTTGTTTCAATTTAGAAAGTGTCTTATAACCTCCTTTCTGCAGCATTGTTTCCCTGATTTGTAAATCAGAATATGAGCTGACTTTATGGGGCCGGCCTCAGGTGTAATAGAGTCAAGAAAGAATACGGTAGAAGGTGACGTGATCGGTAAACGATTCATATTTCCCCAGCAACTTCATCAGAAGACGGCAGCCTGGTGCTGTTGGGACAATTTAATATTTGTTGACAAATACAGATTTGTTTAATATTTGAATACACATTTGTGTAATATTTGTTGACAAGTTGCATTAATTTATTTTTTTCTATTTTGCTCCTAAACTTAGGAGGGGGGTTACAGCTTTGAGGGAAGTGTCCTTGATGTTATCAGCTAAAATATTTAAGCTATTGTCACTTGATGTCGTAATGGTTAGGGAAGTGTGTTTGCATTTGAAGGATCACTGGTTTGAATCTCTGACCAGCAAGGTACCACTGAGGTACCCTGAGCAAGCACTGCTCCCCAGGCTCTGACTTAGCTGCCTCCTGCCATTTATCGATGTCACATATGGGTTAAATGCAGAGGATGCATTTTGTTGTTGTGCACTACAGTATGTGCTGTGGTGTGTCGACAATGACTATTAATTTCTTCTCATCTTCAAATAACGATGGCTTTATCCTTGTTACTTTTCTGTTGCCTGCAAATGATTTGTCTAACAGCTTCTTTCTAATAGGAGTGTCCAAATCATATGAAACCTAATACCCATTCTCTAATATTATTATTCCACAGGAACCAGACAGTCCTCCACCAATTCTGCTGCCCAGCTCCTGATGCTCCAGAGGGAGAGGTCTCCAGCGTCCCCACAAGGTAAGGGATGTGTGCTTCCTGGCACCGCAACCAGTCAATGTCTGTCTTGTTGCTGACGGATGTGTCAAGCCGCCCGCAACTGCTCTCATCGTGTCCATTTCGGAGTGGTTGTGAGTCTCCGGTCGTCGCATGCCGGCGGTGTCCTGCGGCTGGGATTACCGCTTTGCGTGTGACAGAGTCAACATCCTTCGCAGATCTCACGTCTGCATTTTAGTTCCCTGGCAGTCTGCTTCGCAATTTGTGTGGCAACAGCTTCTCGGGTGCATTTAGAGAACCGGAAAGCAACTGTTTCAAATCTTTCGAGTAATTGTCTAGTTCTCACTTTTTTTGAAAATAAGATTTAAAAAATTCATTGCCTGGCTCATTTGTCTTAGTCATCTTGAAATTATGATTATGTTTCTAAATTATGATCCACTTCTCTGGAAAAGAGATGTTCAACTGCATATTACAGACAATAGGAAGAAACAGTCTTTTAAAGCTGAATTATAATTACTGTAAGGAAAGACGTCTAACAGACTGATACTTGGCAAGCATACCCAATAAAGCAGCAAACACTGGTGGTCTCTCATTGAGAAATATTTCCTTTATGCTCTTTTGTTACATTTTGCTATTAATTCCTGGTTTTTTCAATGCCCGTGTTGATCTATGTAGGTTCAAGATTGCATACATCCTTCCATTCCTGAAAGATATTAGTCATAATGTTTAAAATATACCCTTCAAGGAAATTACAGTATAATTCATGTTTTACAGCAAAGATTTATGATGTAATCACGCCCTAGCCCAAACGATTAAGATGCAATTAAGGGGTATTCATTTGTGCTGAAACCCAACATGGCAATAGGAAGTATTGATGAGCAACAACTACGCTAACTGCATTTGTTCTTGAAAGGCTTGTATAGATGACATATTCCTTCAACACCCCCACCCTCCCACCTACCAGGCCCCCAATCCAGCGTCAGGCTATAAACAATCAGATGCTGTGCCAGAATTGACACATTTTCTGAGAGCAGCAGTTGTTCATTCTGATATTTTTTGTAGTGTCTGGGCACCACAGAAAAAGCTATTTATTAGATAAGCTCAGGTCAGCCTATAACTGAGATCGCATGTTCCTCTGCCTTAAAAAAGGAAGTTCAGAACCAACTTTATAGAAGCATACATTTCTTTTTCTAACTGCTCAAAGGCTGATTGGTCAGTGACAGTCTGAGAACTCTTAACAATGTAGCCTTCTGTCTGGCCAGCGTCAGTCGGTTTTCCTCGTTGGGTTTGAGGCTGCTTGTGTCCCAAGTGAAGCCCTGGGAGGTCACGCCCAGAGCAAACCACTTCAAATGGAGTATGCTGAGCAGTTTGCGGATCACCGGTGGCAGCCCCGCCCCCTCCCACCATTCCAACCCCCTCCATTGTTGATTTTCAGTGTTGTGGACTGTCTGTCAGAGGTCGCAGTCTTACAGCATAACATATCCCACGGCTTCCACTCCGTCCACATCCTTCTCCATCCTGGCTATACTGTAGCACATCACAGTCATCTGACACCCCCCACCCCCTTTGTAGCCAAATGTGAAACCAGTGGTTTACAGTGATTCCTATGTGGTAACAAGTGACAACTTGCAGTGTGATGGGTTTACCAGACCTGTAACGGTACCAGAGGACACTGCCAGTGTCTGTTTACGCGAATCTGGAAAAATCGGTCCCGCTAAGAACGGCGTCCACTTGGTTTATCTACACCTACTTAAACACTTAAGAGTCACAAGAGGTTGAACCAACAAAACGTAATATGAGAAGCACCAGGCTACTGACAAGGTCTAAAATCTTCTGAAAAGACCTTTGATAGAGTTAAACCATTCATTTTTTTTTCCTTGAAAATGGGTTGATGTGTGTGATAGTTTTGCCATTAGTGCTTATAAGCCCAACATGAAGTCACAGGGCTATAAATGTGTGGGAAAGATTGAAATCCATTATGTGCTGAAGGAAGAATTAGCATAGAGAAGTAATGAGTCACGTTAAAGTAATATGTGTATTATTGCTAATAATTCTAATCTTGGGCCCAAAGGTATTTGCTCCATGTATAACAGTCATGGTGTTTAAATTAGGTTGCACTGTGAATCATGCAGTATCAATTTATTCTTGTAAATAGAATGTTCAAATAAACAAATTACACGCAAGTTGTTGCAAAATTACCATTTGGTTCCAAGAAATAACATGTCTTTTTCATAGATTACCCAAGCCCCAAATAATCGGGTTGTCTTATGTATTGTAAATGAGTGGGGATAAGTATCACTTGCTTTTTGTATTTTTAGTGCTTTGCCGTTAGTCAGACCATTTTTACATCTCAAGTGGCACTTTATTTTGAGCAGCTATGTTGTGTATTAAATCGAAATTATTTTTTGTGTCTGCACTTGCTGGATCACAGAGTTACTCCAAAGTTCAGCAGGAAAATATAATGCTGTTGTTGCTATTCTTAAGATTTGGTCATACATTATTGAGAATTGGGTGATCAGTGATCGTTGTTGACACACCATAGAACATAGTGCACAACAATAAAATGTGTCCTCTGCATTTAACCCATAAGTGACATCGGGACATAGCAGGGTGCAGCTAATTCAGTGCCCATGGAGCAGTGCTTCGGGGCGGTACCTTGCTCAGGGTACCTCAGTGGTACCTTGCTGGTCGGGGATTCTGAAGACACTGCACACATTATATCTACTGAGGGAGGGATGCCCACATTACATTTACTGAGGGAGGGATGCCCATATTATATCTGCTGAGGGAGGGATGCCCACATTACATTTATTGAGGGAGGGATGCCCACATTATATCTACTGAGGTAGGGATGCCCACATTACATCTACTGAGGGAGGGATGCCCACATTATATCTACGGAGGGAAGGATGCCCACATTACATCTACTGAGGGAGGGATGCCCACATTATATCTACGGAGGGAGGGATGCCCACATTATATCTACGGAGGGAGGGATGCCCACATTATATCTACTGAGGGAGGGATGCCCACATTATATCTACGGAGGGAGGGATGCCCACATTATATCTACGGGGGGAGGGATGCCCACATTATATCTACTGAGGGACGGATGCCCACATTATATCTACGGAGTGAGTGATGCCCACGTTATACTGTATCTACAGAGGCATAAGCACAAGGTGACCTTTCCAGGACATTTTTTTTCTTCTGTTTTATTGAGAATAATGCAAAATTTTACACCCAGCTTGCCAAAAATATCCTGGAAATAAAACTGGTCCTGAATGAACTCATTCTGCCTCTTAAATATTAAAACACACTTATTAATTCAAAAAGATGTGCAGGTGTATCTTATGGGTGTATTCAAACCCCAGCTTGGTGACTGACCTTATGTGGGGTGGGGGTGCACCTCTTCCGTTGGTCTTCATGTGTAGATGTGCTCAGAGCCATTGCTCCAAAGCCTTCCTGACAAAATGTCACGTTGGGCCCCTCCTTAAGCAGGTTGGCACATTCAGCTTTAAGCCAAAAGAAATACGGATCCCTCCCTCATTGAATTTTGGTAAGGAGGGGCCCCTATGAAGTCTAACATTGCCCTTTACATGTTGCACTTGTTAAATAGTTGCCTTTAATTGCTTTTAATTATCTCACCATACCTTTGGAGACTAGTGAAGCTGCTCCAAATGCCTTTAATTAGGAGGTTGGTGTACTGACGTTGGCCCGTTGGGGTTAGGCTTATGATATTAGGTCCCAAGGTCTCAGTCTTCTTACATGATCTCATATGACCCCCTCTGTGCTGATGGAACCCCCTCTCCATCTTTATGTTCAAAATCGAATGAGCAGACCAGGCTTCTGGTGTGACAAAGGTGCAAGATCTACAGAAAGCTATAAATTCACTGGTCAGACAGCGAGAGCGCTTTGAAAACCCTGGGTTTAGCTTGCACAAGACTTCACATACATTTTGGTCCTTCTCCTGTTCTCCCTGTTGTGCCTCATAAAACTCATTAAGTTCCTCTGAGACCTGATTTTTAGTGTGGAGAATATCTCTGGAGATGTAATTGGGTGTATAAATATGACATTGCAAGTACATTAAATGGCTGAACTGAAGCAGCCATTTGCAGTACAAATTTAGCACTGAACATTTTCCCATTGCTTTTTTTTCCTGAAAATGCATTAATGTTTACCAAGCGTAAAATTTGGATACATACTTTATCATTACACAACAGCGTTTGCTTTAAAATCCGCTAAAAATCTCTTTACTTAGCAAATGATGTGTGTTTTTATTACTTTTTCCAATATAATGTCACCTTATAAGAAAATTTCTGAACCATATTTGCCTGTAGGACATTGAGTGTGACTTGAAGAATGACTTGCATGTTGCTGATACACTGATACAACTCAGGTATCATGATGAGCCGAACAGAGGTGCCAGAATGATTAGTTCTATTGCCATCCCTCGTGTTGTGTGGCTTGGCTGGGATGCAGAGTAGATGGTCATGGGTGTTGTACTTGGCTTCGCATTATGAGCTGCTGGAATCTGGGCCCTGCCCGTTAGTCTGCGTGGACGCTGTCCACCCGATGGGACTTTGATGGTCTCATCAGAGGCGCATCTTGTCAGCAGGCAGGGCAGGTAGCTGCTTGGGGCCCCCAAGCCACTAGATGGAGAATGAGAGTTGACACTTTAAACTACGGTAGTGCCAATTACGTTTAAAAAAACATAATTTTTAAGCGTAACATTTATTATTTATTGATTGTTTATTATTTATTTATTATTTATGAATTATTTATTAAAATTGTGACAAAAACTGGCTAAAGGGGGGGCCCCCAGTGAATTTTTTCTTGGGGCCCCAACATACCCTAGGGTCGCCTCTGGGTCTCACAGTGCCTTCTGTGCCACTCGTGTTGAGTCTATTAACATACTCTGGCTCTGTGCTGGTTCCTGGAGTCCTGCCGAAGGAGACACATGGCTCGCCTGTCAGGTCTTTCTCTTTCCAAGGGAAACATGTGTTATTAGCTGTGGTCTCCAAGGCATTATTTACAGAAAGTGTTGGTAACACTTTTCCTTAAGGCCATGTATTTAGTAATTTATCAACACAATAATGTATTACAGTGCATCCATAAAGCTCTATAAACATGGCTATAAATATTTATCAAAAACGCATAACACTTTATAGCCATGTTTGTTATGCATTATGGATGCTTTATGAAGCTCTAATCTATAATGCACTATGGATGGAAAATGCAGTACAAAGCAACATTAATGCTTATACTGACCATTATAATGCAATATAAAGATTTTATAGTGCATAATAGATGAGGCCTTCATAAAACATTTATAATGTATAATTCACATGGTTATGTTATGCCTTTTAATTATGTATAGCCATCTTTTTAATTCTTTATGAATGCATTATCATTTGTTATGAATGTGTTTAAAAATGACTAAAAGATGGTCTTAAGTGTTACTAAACTGTCTGAATAGTAAAAGAGTATTGCAAACGTCATAATGCAACCCAAGTTTTTAATTTTTAAGCCTATTTTAAAAAGATATTGGACAATAAAATTCAACATGAGTAAATGTACCCCTCCTTGAGCCGACACCTTATCGTGGTGGAGGGGTTTGCGTGTTCCTGTGATCCCAGGAGCTAGGTTGCCCGGG
>JAABNY020000001.1:11692887-11706325 GCA_015164015.2 Brevimyrus niger
TTAGCAGTGGAGGCAGGCATGCATACTGCGACAGGAATGCCTTTTTTGGAATAACACCGCCCCTGATCAATTTAACTTTCAATCCTATCGGGATAGGTTTTCACGTTTTAACATGATGTTTCCACGTTATAACGTGATATTTTTATGTTATAATGTGATATGGTTTCACGTTTTAACATGATGTTTTCACGTTATAACGTGATGTTTTGATGTTATAACGTGATAGTGAGAATATTTTTTTTTATGTCGTAGCAGGAAATGCGCTTCCGTAATAAAGCCAAACTGATCAGGGGAGGAAAAGATTATACTTTTGGAGGATACAATAAAAGAAAGAATATACTAAAAAGTCCATTTGATCCGCACATACATTGTGCTACAACGTTAGTTATTTTATGTTCATGATTGCAAACTGGACATTGATTGAATATTGATTTTTTTCTGTTAATAAATTGAATGATTTGAATCCTGATGTGGGTTCCATCGATCACCCCGCACACTCTTAGGGAGCCGGCTACATTAAAGAAGTGTGTCGCTATTTCATCCTCTTCTTGTTTAGAGGGGAATTTCACCACGGTGTTCAACAGACGGGCAATAGCGTTTGAAATTAGGTGATTGACGCGGCACACCGTTTACTTGTGGACATGAGATACATCGCCTATTATAGCCCGGAACGAGCCCATAGCATAAA
Source organism: Brevimyrus niger (assembly GCA_015164015.2). Lineage (NCBI taxonomy): Eukaryota > Metazoa > Chordata > Actinopteri > Osteoglossiformes > Mormyridae > Brevimyrus > Brevimyrus niger. The sequence goes on from JAABNY020000001.1 coordinate 11,693,576, forward strand.
ACCGCAGAGCAACGCAGCTGGGAGAGCACAGCTTCGGACTGTGGAGTGATCCAACTGTAAACGATCGGATAAATCATAAATTGACTGCAAATTTATAAAGTAAAATCAAATTGTATTTAAGGGGTTCTCCCGGTCACGGAAAATTCTTTTTGGGATGCGTTCATTTTCATTATTTATTATAATAAACTCGGCCATGTTGCAGATAAGGTACGGCTAGAGGTACCTTAATTTCTCCCCCTTAGTTTGGTTGCAAAGGACTTTTGTGCAACCGTTAAGGGATTCCTTAAATATAGGACCAAGATAAGGAGAAAAAATTAAATTCTTAAGGGAAAATTTTAAGGAAACCATAAGGAGGAGACTTAAGGGTGTTTTGTGCAACCGACTTTATTTTAAGGAGACTTTAACTCGGACTTTAAGGAAAAGGTGTTTTGTGCAACCGGCCCCTGGTACATAATATTCAAATCTATTGAGTTTGACCTCACACCTACATTATTACATGGTAAAGTGGGCAGGGTGTGGCTGTAACCAGAAGGTCACTGGTTCAAACCCAGCCTCAGCATGTCTTTGGGTCCTTGAGTAAGGCCCTCAACTCCCAGCTCCCTGGGCGCCGCTACAGGTGGCTGCCCTTTGTGGACAACTTACTCTACGAGAGCAAATTGAGGGGGACATAAAGACAGTTTCTCCACAGGGATCAATGAAGCATCTATTATTATTAAAATCCCAGTGACCGCAATTCCACTAATAAGACCAGGCATCTTTTCAGACGGGGACAGCCCATCGTGACCCGACCCGAGGAGCTAGAACCTAACAAGGCCCAGTGGGCTGATCCCCAGCCTCTGCCATCTGCCTGGCTGTATCCTGCGGTCCGGGCATGAGTGAGATTCGGGCTGTTGTCCCCGCTGGAGCCAGTCAGGCTCAGCAGTAACCAAGGCGACATGAGAGACAGCCACTAGAAGCGCATAAAGCATTTAGCATCGATCTCCATTTTTGTGGCGCTGCCACCAGTTTTTACAGGGAAGCCACTGACATTTCCCAACATTGACATTTGTGTTGTGGGCAACCAGGCATGTATTGGTGCCTCTTTTGCAGCAGTGTGAGCTGCAGAGCAGGCTTTGTTAGCATAATTACTGTCCCTTCCCAGGATGTAACAAACTGAAGAGTATGTTTCAGTACCGTGAAGCGAAGGTCTAGAGGAGACAGTGACTGGAATAGAAATAGGCATTGCACACAGGACGGGTAAAGAGGCACAGCAGACCGTAAGCTCACTGATGCACGATGACAAATTTGAAATACCTGATAATATAAGACGGAACATTTTTCCAGGCAGGACACGCTCAGAAGACAGCTACACCAAAAATAACATCAATGACCAGACTGGGGAAACATACTCTAATGCGGACTTAAATACACAGGACTAATTAACGACAACGAGAAACAGTTGGTAACCAAGGAACTCCACACGAGGTGATGAGGGGGCGTGGCACATGGGATTGATGTATCAAATTTAGTGATTTTAAGTCAGGCGTCTTCAACTGAAAAGTTGAATCAGGTGTGGTGGAACAGGGAAAGAACCAAGCTATGTCTCCAGTCCTGGAGTTGGAGACCTCTTCTCCAAGTCACATGGTCATCCCCCATTTTTCAACAAATTCTGCCCAATCTTTTGTTTTCATCCACTGATTTTCATCCCAACATCTTGTAAAATTCACCATAACAAGATGTAGTATGCTAATATGCTCTTGCCATTTGGTGAAATTACTTTAATTGCCTTTCGGAATCATACAGCATGCAGGAAATTGCCCACGTGTGTGTTGCATGGTTTTATGTATTTTAGCAAATGGAATTGAGAAGACAACATTTCACTCAGAAGCCAGTTATAGATGTTAATGTCGTGCAACTTCGCACATAATAGGAGAAAGAAACTTGTTTTACAATTTAATGGTTTTCCCCTCACATATTTAATTTTTTTTGTTGGTTGTGGGGTCTAAGGAACAACACAGCAAGTTTACTCAGAACCAAAAAACCACCAACAAACAGAAAGTAGAATGTGGTTAAGTCCCCTTTATCTAGTTAACAAAATGACAGAAACATCCATTAACCTGCAACAAGAAATCGACACAATTTTCCGTTTGAGTAAGAAGTATGTTGCTATGCCCTTGGACAGGTTTGTTAATTTTCTAAAGTTGATCAGTATTTAAACACTATTAAGCACTAAACACTAAAAGACTATTACCAGGGCTGGAAACTTGCAAAAGTGTGACCCAATCACATTTCTTAAGGGCATTGGAGGGTGTTATCAGAACCACCTGCTGGCATTCTGTACTCTCTGGCCTGAACTCTGGAACTTTTAATTTGTCCTTATCAATGGATCAATGGAATTTATCTCATTGTCGCTTTTTAAATGCTAGGTAGACATTTCAAGCAATTTACTGCCATTTCATTTGTTTGTTGTCATGTTTAATCTATCTCATCTGTCTAAACATTTCTGACCTATCTTTTTCAGCGATCAGAAGACACCATTTTAGGCTAGGTGCTGAGGTTACAATTTGTGAATGTGTAATAAGGGGTGGCATACATGGAGGACGTACAGCATGAGCTGAACACAGGAGAACTGCTACTCCGACCTCGGCGGCTGCTTTCGAGTGAAAACGTGCATTGGTGGATGAGTATTTGCAACAAATTGAAAAAACGCTCTACACAATGCCGTATATTGGCACTCCAATTAGCCAAACCCATAAGAAGCAGCGTGCTGGAAACAGTCTTAGGGTAACTGTCATAGCTGCTAGCTAGAGGAAAGCAGTTAAGAATCATTACTTTTTAATGCCTTTTGCATTTTCTACTTAATGCATATGCCTTCTGCAACTTGTGCTTGTAGTGAAAAATGTTTTATTTAATATAGAAAACAAACCATATGTCCAAATTATATTCTGCAGACTATTAGATCTGGCAGATTATTCAGTTAGGCAGTGTAATGAGCCCCTGTGGGTTTTAAATAGTCGTATTCAATATGACCGGCATATCTTCAGACTCACAGGTTGTGAGAGCTTTGTGTCGAAGAAAGGGTCAGGTTAAATTTCAACAGTGTCATGCATCTTAAACTGCCAGGCTGTGTTGTTGTTGGTGCATTATAGCCTGTATCAAGTTTTTTATGTCTAACTTCCTGCTTATGTAAGCGGGGACATTGTGTTGGATGGTGATAGCACTGTTACCTCACACTTCCAATTCCAAGTCTACTTGTTTGTGGAGTTTGGATTTCCTTCTGCTGTAGAAAGTTAGTTGCACTAACATCTGGCTATTTAGTAAAAGCAATCTAAGGGCATTAATGATTGGGGGCTTGCTGGGATGCTTATTCTGACTAGCAAGTAGTTTAAAAGAAGAGCATTTTCCAAGAACTCAGGGCGTGCAAGAACCCCCCCCCCCCCCCCCCCAACTCGCTGCAGGGGGAACAGTGGAGAGAAAGACGGACCCTAGGAGGATCTCCGGTTTGTCCTCCCTTGTATGGTCTTTCCGCCTTCTCGTCCTCCAGGCAGCTTTTCCCAGAGGCAGCGACACTTCTGGCAATCCTGCCAGCGGTCCGAATGGCAATCCACTGTCCAGCGCGATTTGTGTCATCATTGCCTCTGCAACTCCACTTCTCAGCTGGGTCAGGTTCTGCCATACCTCTTTGGCTAGGTGCTAGTTACTACACGAGGAGATCTCCTCCAACACATCCCTAGACTGAGCAGCAAAGAAGACGTCTACTTTTCGGGTCTTGTCATTCTATTAAATACACAGGACTAATTAACAAGAACGAGAAACAATTGGTAACAAGGGGATTCCACACGAGGTAATGATGGGGTGTGGCACACGAGAGGATCGGACGAGCAGGGCATGACACCACCATGCTATCCATTTTGGTTCTCCCTCTGTTCCACCCTGTCTTCCCTCGTCCTGAGCTGAGAGTGGCTCTGTAGTTCAACAAGTAGAATATCACTCCTTGGTGCTCTAGTCATGGGTGGAGAGGAAACCTTCAGCACTTCACCATCGAGGCTCTTTCCCCCTGAGAGGGTGTGAAGATGTCTGTCCCTGAGCTGGTGCCACCTCTCCCTGGCGAGATCCTCTCCTTCTGTGTGAGTGCTACCCTTGAGGGCTGATGTCGGACCAATCATTCCTCCTTTTTCCAAGTGCATGGTAGCATGAGTGTATCGCTGTATGCCTAGCTTCCCTAACTCCGCTCTCATCAGCTCCCTGACAGTTCTGGTGCCCGGTCCTCATTATATTTGATGTGTAATGAAGGAAGAACTTTTTTTCAGTTTACTTTCCTAAATGAATCCATACAGACAACACAGTAATGACCCATAAAATTCCTCTTCTGTCTGTTATGTAATAATAATGATCGCACTGTCTGAATGGATGGGGGACACCTTACCTCTGATTGGGATATGTAATGTAATGCTTGCATCACACTGAATTCCTGGAGTTATTGTGTGAGTCGACTTGGCACAGGCCTTCTCTGAGAGAAGGTGGTATTCTTCACATTTTTCTAACACTTGGGAGTTTTACATTTGGCTATAGACCGATACATTTTCTGTTTCATGCTACTTTTGGGAATCATTTTTTTTTGGAATCATACAGTAAGCAGTTGGATGAGTGATATTGCCTCCCTAATAAGAAATGAATGTCACAAAATCAATTTTGCCTCTTCTATCTTCCAGGCACTTACCCTAGACAGGGTCATTTGGGTGCCTAGAACCCATCATAGGCTGAACAGGAGATAAGGCAGTGTGCAACGGATGGGAATCCAGTTCATTGTAGGCCACATATAGCCCTCCTCACTCACAATCTCTCACTATGAGCAATTTGGAGATTCCAATTCAGCTAACTGCTTGTTGGTGGACTCTGGGAGGGAGTACCCAGAGAGATTGAAGAGGACAAATACAAACTACCACATTCGCAGAGCATAAGCCGGAAAATAAATCCTGTGAGAAATATTTAATAAATTTAGTTTGCACCATTGCGACATATTCAGCTGATGCATGGGTGATGTCAATAAATTCTCACACTTTGGAAATAATACATCTGAAAGTTTTCCTGCCGTTTATCAGTTGAATTAATAATTCCTATGAATTCTTTCATCTTAATGAAAGATCTTAATGCATTCTCTAAACATCCAAATTCCTATTGTTTCTGGAGGGGATTCAAGAAAGAACCCTGGAGACCGGGATGGTGATACCAGTTCACGGGATACTTCTAGGAGAATTTATTTTTTCTCTCGTCTTTCTAAGAAGCCAGGCAGTAGAGGATAAATGAACAGTTGTTGGTTATGAAATGTTTTTTAAAAAAATATTTTTAAGACATTCCCTTGAAGTTGTTTTACTGAAAAAAATGATCTGACATCATTTGGATCGTTTTTGATTACTTTGTATGTTTTTTTGGTGAATGTCTTTTTAAATCCCTTCATCTCTGAGTACTAAGTAGGAAGCATGGGTTGGGACGTGCTCCTGAAGGGCATGCCGCATAATGTGAATGGTGTTTATTTATGTGTGCCAGGGTTTCAGATTATGTGGGCTGAAACTGGCATCTCCAATAGCCCCTCCAACCTCCCCCAGCGAGGCTGCCCTACCGGAAATCAAACAAGTCTTCTGAGGTCTCCATATGCTACCAATGGGGATGCAGGCAGATAATGATGTTTTCAACTCTACGTCATCGACTCGTCTGATTTAAGGCAGAAGTGACTGCCAAGGAAGAGCTCTGTCTTTCTCAGTTCAGTTGTTTTCAGTTAAATTTAGTTATTAAATAGTGCACTTCCCAAGAATACTGCCCCGGTGTACTAAACAAAAACTTTATACCATCACAGTTGGACATAGAGTTATAAAATATTAAAAGTGAAATGCATGTTGTGAAATACTGTAAAACAAAAGGAGGAAGAATCTCTGGGGAATCCCTCCCTCCCAGTGTTACAGATGTGTACATAAAAAAAGGCAACGGGACTTTCGGCTGAAACTCAGCTGACGTCTGCTCAGGGAGGGGACACAGAGACTCACCTTGGTGGCTCCTGCCACATTGCGAAAAGCAGTATTATTATATTACAGATAGTATAAAGTCTGTTCTTTATGCCGCCTGGCAGAATGTTCCAAAAACCGTGAGCCGTACAGCTGAAGGCTTTACCAGCGGCAGGTTTTTCATTCACATGCAGAGTTATAATAGAAGCAGAATCCAGCAATCGGGGAGCATACTCAGGACTGCACACCTTAATCATCCATCACATGTGTGGCTAGACCTTTTAGTTTCTTGTAAGTGCAGGAAAGTCAGGAGAAAAACTCTGAGGATTTTCCTGAACTCACCAGGAAGTTGGTGAAGAGGCATTGGGTACAGGTGCAGTGTGACAATGTTTCTTCCTTGTGCTTCCAGTTCTTGCAACTGCATTTTTAACTCACAGTATGGCTGCAGGGCTGCTGATCTCAAATCTGCTATAGAAAAATGCTGTTTTCTTCCTGGACTGTACAAAATATTTTTGCAATATTTCTGAACCGCCCTGTACTTTTAAAAAGTAATTAAATGAGGGCACATATGAAAAATAATTATTACTAGCACTGGTTATAGTCTTTGTGTTTAATTACTGATGTAATTTCTGCAATGATATAGAATATCATCATCAGCAATATGAGGGAGTCATTTTTGGCTTCCAGGGTTAAGGGTTGAGGGTCCATGTTCTATCAGGTTTCCACAGCATCCCATTATGTATGCGAGTGCGTGCCCTGCGATGGACTGACATCCAGTCTGAGGTGTCCTGTGCTTTCTGGGATGGAATGGCTCACCGTGACTTGGCATCAGAAAAGCAGTCTGGATGTTGGATGGGTAGATGGATTGATGTAGATGTATTTTAGGTAATACTGCATCAGTTGCCTAAACAGTGGGTCCCAGCTGTGATGAGAAACAGGGTCCTTGGCCTCCTTTGTTGCTGCTGCATCCTAATCAAAGGGGGACGTGTCGGAAGTGGTAGTCGGATGGAGGATAGAAGATTAATGAATTCATTTTCCCAGGGTGCTGCAGTGGTTCAGCGTAGGAGGGCTGGGGAAAGGAACAATCTGAACGCTTCTGCTGGGCGCAAATGCCACAAATGGTAACTATAAGCACCCCCAAACCTGCCTCCCCATACTCACTGATTGTTCCTGCCGGTCTGGGACCGGGGGAGTATACCAGCGAGGATGGCAAGATGCAGATCACTACCTCCTTCTACCCGCCTCCGTCGCACGCGGCCGTCGCTAATTGTTGCGCTGTCACAGAAATAGATTGGGGATGCTGAGCGCGCTGCCTGTGCATCCGCTGCGGTCGACGCCGTGGAGGCAATCGCTTTTCCACAAGGGCATTTCATCGCCTGGAAGAGAAACAGGTCAAGTTTACTTCCATTTTGTGCCAGGCATTTATGGCCAGTTTGAATAACGGCGACTGCTGACCTGTTGCTAGTTCCGAATCACGGGGCACAGATTTCTGAATGCCGGGCGGAGCTCCGAGGTGCATAGTTCAGCCAGTGCAATAATGGGATCTCGCATTCTTTACAGAGTCACTTCTACTGCCAAAGATAATATTTCTTTGATTCTGAAATCTTTGGGATCTCATTTGGTTTTTCATTATAGTCAAAAACTACCAGATTACTACCTGCTTCTTTACCTTCAAATTAGTAGTGGGACCTCCATGACTTCTTCCTGCTTTAATGTTATAATGACCATCATTTTCTTTCTTATTAGCTTCAGCATTGTAGTAAATAGTTAAACATTAAAATGGTGAATAGAAACAACAGCTTAAAGCTTTGTAAGGATTTTCAGAAGATGCGCTATATTGCCAAAAGTTTGTGGACACCAGCTTGTCCAGCATCTTCCTCTGAAAGCAATGGTATTCATATGAAGTTGGCTCATCCTTAGTTGCTATAATAGCCTCAACGGGGAAGGTTTTCCATTAGATCTTTGTGTATTGCAGGTGGGATTTGGTGCCCTTCGGCATGGCTATCAATATTGAATATTGATGTTTGGGGATCAGGTCCCTTTCTGTGAGAGTGTGTTTCTTATCTCCAGTGTTGGGGACGTTACAAAAATAATCCATTACAGACAGTTCAGATTCAGAAGGTAGAAATTCAGACAAAGGTTTTGTTTCAACCAACCAGTTTAGTACAGCGACTCCTTCCATTCAAATTGTTGCCATAGTTTGATGCTGCCGACTGCATGGCTGTGTGCTATAAACCTGTATGTCAGCAATGGGTGTTCCTTATGTGGTCAATTCCTGTAATTGCTAGAAATGTCCGCATGCTTTTGGCCATATCACGTAACTGACCCTTGCATCCATAATTTAATCCTTTATATCGTTTTAATAGTTCACTGGCAGTTTCTGTGGATTTAATATTTAACTGTAAAGAAACTGGTAATCAATACAGAAACATCAACAAGCTTCCCAAAGAAAAGCTACTAATCAATATGCAGTCCACGGCACATGTGTGAATTGGAATATAATAATATAACAGTCAGCCTCGTAGTGGATTATAATTTGATCGGAGGCCAGCCGTTGTTTTCCTTTGTGTTCTGTCTCTACCTGATAAAGACTGATTTGTGCATCTACTTCTATTTGCTGTTGAAGTAACCTTGCCAATAGAGATGTGCCTGAATAAACAAGCTGATACACAGAAATACATTTGGTCTCTTGTGTTTCCCTTAAGAAAGCATCACAATATTTGCTTGCCTCCATACCTAGAGCAGATTCCCTGATATAAACTCCCTCAACACTGGTATGTGATACAGAGTTCAGATGGATATTATATGGTATTGCATGTGGATAAAAAAACATGTATTTAATAAGGATGTCAACAAACCTCAGAATCATTTTGGCTTGTTAGAAGTGTATTTTTTTATTTGGTAATGGATAGATTAAGGATTTAAAAAATAATTCAAGTTTAACAAAGTCACACGATGCTATCAGGGAAATTAATTAAGATTAATAACAATTTGATGCCAGCTGCCATTCTGGGTGGTGTGGCTCTGAGGAGAGGGATCTGTGCTAGGAATCAGAAAGTTGGTCCTGTGAATGCCAGGAATGATCCTGCTCCATTGGTCTCTTGTGGAAGGTCCTTAACCTGCAATTGCTTCATCCTGGGTATGATGTTAACCTCCATCCAGCCCTGCAAGGAGGTCCTCCAACTTACGAGGGGAATTAAGGGGTTGGTGGTAGGATTGGCACTCTAGCCACTGGGAAAAAAAACTCACGTGGTTCCATTCGGACTAGTGTGGTGCTGAGTTATCACCTGCTGTATGGCTGCACTCAGGATCTCATCCCTGAGGCTGTGTGGTGGGTGTGGCCATACACTGTAATCAGCACATGCTTCTTACCCCTCTTTTTGACATTCAGACAGAAGATCTGAAAAATATGACATTTGTGGGGAAAAAAGTATGCTTCCTGTTTCACTTCAGAGACTTTTTTTATGGAGCCCATTTGATAAGTGCCTCTTTCTTTGGGAGGTAGTGAAGTTGCTGATATCACCCTTCATTCTGGTTTTAAGAAGCACGTGCAGCATCAACTGGGCATGGGGGAGACACGTGGTCGGCTTTGTGTGACGCGTCTCCAATGGGAAAGCAGTCTTGTTAACTCAGCTTGTCAAACAGTAGTTGAAAATGATAGCATCAGCAGATATTACACACCTTCCAAAGATGCCCATGTCTTCCGTCTCAGTCTGGCAAAAGTGGGACGGTGTGAGTAATCTCTGACAGTTCTTTGGCTGACAAAGAAATGTCATATCTTGATGAATGGGAGTACTTAGCTCCAGCATTCAAAGTGGAAGCAGGGCAGCAAGCTTCTTCCTCCTGCTGAAGGGCAGATCTTGCAGAGGTTTAATGAGTCCGCAGGCGGGAAAAAACAGTACAGTACCAAAGTCAGACTTCTGAGCCTCTGTCTGTGCACCACGATGAGTTGTGCCTCAGTTATCTATCTTCTAGTGTTTAATGAAGCTCAAGGAAATTCTAATAGAGTGAAATGACTAAGAAAGAGAACTGGAAATGACTGCTAATGCTCAGAGAGCTGGCAGAGGAGGATGCCTGATCTTTTGACTGTAGATTGGCATTTCAGATCTGTTTGGCTAAGGACTTCATCGGCATCAGATGTCAGCGATACAGCATGAGAGGATGAAATAAACATTTACCACAGATGATGAATGAATGTGTCTGGAACGAAGGAAGTATCACTTACTAGATTGGGTAGGCTGAGTTTGCCAGTATCGGTGTAATGCTCCTTGGTTCTGAATTTGTACATGTGGGCGCGTACTGTTTGTGCATGTGTGGTGAGTGAACGGCAAGAAGCAGTTAGTGTGTCTCTCCTTAAATGGGTGCATCTTTAGTAAAGCCATTTTTAGGGTCAGATTTAGGAACATTAAACAGCGTTAATTATTGGTTACAGTGGAGGGGGTGAAAGTGGTACTAATCCCTGTGCATGTGCAAGCTTCTGCTTTGAGGCCTGTGATTTGTTGCTCTCTCCACGCATCGTAAGCTGTGTCCCTGTCTTATTCTTTGCCTAAGATCTTCTTCTGCATTCTCTTCTCGTTTTTTTTTTGCCTCTGGTTTTTTCTCCGTTTCTCCCCAGTCTCCTAAGGTTTCTCTGAGTTGTACAGCTTGGTTCCTTCGCATAGTCGCAAGCGGAGCTCTGATCGTCCCCCTGCTCCTGCATCTATCCAGCTTTGGTGGGGTTTGAATATCACAACATGTACAGTGGCTCCTTATGCTTCCACTCTGGAATAAGCACTGGGAAAGGCCACTTGAAGAAAGCACCATTTTTTCATGGGTCATAAAAAAGCGGAGAAAATACAGGTTTAGTAGGTACAGTTCAGGGCCACTTACAGGGCTCCCTGATTTAGGAGGACATCACTGCAGTAGCCAAATTCTCAGCAGTGTTACTGCAGGAAGATCAAACAGCCATATTTTTCAGCAGAGGTCAAGCAGAATCTAAAAACGTAGCGGTGGCTATTCTATTCATCCGTAAAGGCATGCACATGGATAGAAGCTGCTTAACCAGTTGAAGGAGATCAAGGGGATTTAAATTCCTTAAAATGTCATGTCTCGGAGGCAGGGATATACAATGTTTGTGAACTTTTCACTGAAGGTGCAGGACATAAAAATGTAATGCTTCAGCCATCACATTTTAACAGTCTCTGAGGTGTTTTTTTATCCCCCGAATGTGTATCCTTTTTACATTTAGACTGAACAAACATATGACTGTATTTCATCTCGTAGAGGCAGTAAATGTGTAAATAAACAACTGAGTAATTCTCTTGCTGGAGTCATTTTTGAGCATGCAGCATATGGTCAGAGATGGACATCTGTTCCTTTCGAAGTGTGGGTACATCCAAGCCCAGCCCCGTGGGTTTTGGGTCTCATTGCAGCATGTGAACATAAAGCTGCATTTTTTTCTAGAGCTGGTAGATGCTTTTCATTTAAGAACCATGAGCTACACTGATATTGGTAGTTGGACAAAGCTCATGCTTCATACACATGGGATGCTAAGCCTTCTGCCTGTCTTGTGACTGAATACTCAGTGCTTACAGGACTGGGGCTTCTGACTGCAAGATACGCAGATGAGGAAGCTAATTTGGATGCAGTTGCCAATTTGCATGGCGGTAACTAAGGATGAGAATGTAGGTCAGGCAAACAGCAAACAGAATCAGGACTCTGGAGAGGGTTGAGCAGTCTTGGCAGAATCCTGGGACAATGAGCTGGACTTGGACTGCAGAACTGGCGAGGATGAAGTGAGGCAACGTTGCCCAGAGGAAACAACAGATGGAGGACTGAATGAACTGAAAGGAGTTAGAATGTGAGGTTGTGAGCAGGACAGTCGCAGAGATGGAATTCCTCAATGATGGCTGGATAATGAATATCGTTTTCAGAAACTTGGCCATAAGAAGTCCTCTGAACCATAATCCTCCCAGTCAACCTGCTGTTCAAGTTACCTTCATCAACAGGAGTCCAAAAGCTCCCTGACAGTAAATAGAGCCTGTGTTCAGGGGTGACTAGAGAAGGAGGTGGTTCTTACTCATTGAGTTACACCCAGTACAAGGAACATCATTATACAATAACAAATTAACAAGCAGTAGATGATTCGACATACAGTACAGCACTTAGTCGCACTTCTGTTTATATAAAGTCCAGTCCAGTAGTCCAGCTCGGCTATTAGCAATGCAGAGGGAGAGAGACACTGTTCTTGAATATTGTACTCAGCATTTTGATGTTGTGAAGCCTCCTGCCACCTTATAACTAGTGCTGTCTAAATCCCTTAATATACATTTTGCTTTGCTGAAGCACCGTTCGTTGGATATCTGGGCCATGGATAGAAGTCTGATTACAGTGATCTTGCTCAAAAATATTCTGAGGGCTGAGGTAGGTCAAAGCAACTAGAGGAGGGACCAAGACATATGATTGGTTGGTCCCACCTCCTCTAGTTGACCTCTATGGCCTTCCTGTCCTGAGTTGTGGCTCCACTGTTCTGTACATTAATACCATTAGTGAGGATGGTGCTGCAGTAATATGGCCTTGCTCATTCCCTACTTCAGACCCGGGCATTTTACGGCCCCCGGGCCATATCTGGCCCTCTAGATATCCTTGACCGGCCCGCGAGAAGTAATTGGTTAATTAAAATTCTAACGAAAATGGGCTGTTAATGACCATGTCTCATAAGAGTCAAGGGAAATCTTATTTTGCTATTTGAATGCAATAAATAACTTTTAAACACGTATGCATGCTGCTTTTA
>JAABNY020000001.1:11732372-11748269 GCA_015164015.2 Brevimyrus niger
TTTAGGTTATTTTACCTGTGTATTGACCATAGTGTTTGTTTATGTTTGTGTGTGTGTGTGTGAGATAGAGAGAGAGAGAGAGAGAGAGAGAGAGAGAGAGAGAGAGTGTGTGTGTGTGTGTGTGTGTATGGATTATGTTTATATTACATTGTGGGGACCAAATGTTCTCCAAAATGTGATTTTGATTTTTTGGGTCCCCACTAAGATCTGTGAATGCAATCAAAATAGTAAAAATGCCATAAGTATTGTATTTTGTTTGGTTACTTATGGTTAAGGTTAGGGCTGGGTAGGGGTTAAGGGCACCATGTACAAAAGGTCTGACAACTTTAATACTAAGGCGAAGGAACAAAAAGGATGTAAACGGTAGATTTGTTTTGTTTTTTTTTGGTTTTTGTTTTTAATTAAAAAGGCTCTTCATCATTTGTACTCAGTCACCCCATAATGTCAAAGCCTCTTTTTTTTACTCGGGCTCATGACATTTACTGAACTGCTGGGAATGTATCGCAGTGGAAACTCAAGGAGGAAGGTAGACAGGTGCAACCTTTGGAGAAGAGCAGGAGTGTGGGCCGCGGCCGCCACAGACATCAGGTGCCTCTACGGAAAATTAAACTGGATATGCTAATAACAAAGGCAGCTTGTCCCACAGACAGGCAGTGACCTTTAGCTTGGCTGCTGTTTTCCTGGCCCCCACGTGGCTGCTGTGTCCCCCTGAAGAGATATTCCTCTGAGTGGACTGTTATCTTTAAAACCTTGCAGCATATCACCATCCCCTTCCTGGATGCGTCAGAGGGGCCTCTGTGCCCGAAAGAGGTGTGCATCGAAACTCCACTTCGGTTATGAGCTTCTGGTGGCATTGTCAGAAGGAGATGGACCCATCTGCAACTGCGAGACAGACTGGGCTGGGTTCATGACGACGGGCGATCTCTCCATCAACATCGGCCGAGATGGCAGCCGGTCGACATGACAGGCAGTTAATAGGAGAAATTGCAGCGCCTGGTGCAGTGGGGTGACTGTAATTAGAGGAAGCCATCTCTTTCTCCTTCCAGCCCTTTTTCTCCTTGTAGCCTCCATTTTCTAGTTGGCAGGGCTGGGGAAATGCAGTGTGATGGCTCTGCCTTGAGGGGGCATACATACAGTACTGTAAGCAAGATGCCTCCTGTTACTATTCAGAAATCTCTTCCTAATTTTCAAAATACACCATACTGGATGCAGTCTCTGACATGGCCGCTGGGGTATCTGCAGCTTCGGTTTGCATTTTCTGCAGTTGCGGGATCGGTACATTTCTGCGATTAGTGACTTGCACTTCTGAGAGTCTCGTAAGTCACTTTGTCGATGTGTCTGCATTAAGAGCTCTCACACAGAGCCAAGAAAAAAAGCAATAAATGTGAAATGAATGAGAAAGAGAGGGAGAGGGAGAACTTGACATTGTTTCTTTAAGGAGCCCTTGCTTCCAGAGTGGTATTAGTGTTCTCAGATGTTCATGTTTCATTGGCCCTGTCCTCTGAAATGAAGGTCGATAAGGGAACTTTATTGTAATTTAGGATAAGTACATAGTTTTTTCATGCTGGAGATATTAAGTGACATTAGGTGCTTTGATTTTTTTTCTGATCATCAAAGCTCCCTGGCTCTATTTTAAGGGTTGCAGTAGCAGCGTGTTTGTTGGTTTGTGAAAGTTACACGTCTTTCTTGCCCAGCCTTTCCTTAGAGCTGTCATGGCTGAAGGGTGGTTGATTCTGTCTGTCGACATGCTTTAAAAACCTGGGACTAATCTCCCAGGATGCGTTCTTCAGTCTGCTCTCAGTCTCAGCCATATCCAGAAGGGGTCCGTCCTGCCCACTCTGTTGGCTCAGGGCAGCCCTAATGATCACGATAGCTTCATGCTGCTTCCCTGGATTTTCAACTTTAATGAACTGAGAAATTGCCACTGCCTGTCACATTCTTTTGAGTGGAAAGGTCAGACTTTCAAATGAGTTTTAAATCATTATTTCTTTTTCTAGAAATGCAGATAAAATACAACAATGTAAACAGTGTAATCCTCCTGGCCACCTTGGTATGGAGTTTCTGTGCTGCCATTTTTTTTTGTCTTTGCAGGAGCTTAAGATAATTAGCTGGCTTGCTCATGTGTGTGCTTTCTGATTATGGAGACAAAACAACCAATACTGTCAGGCCTCCTTTATGCTTTTTAAGGAACACAAATCACTGAGGCCATTTCCAGCCAATATATGGTACAACAACAATTGACATTTAACATTTTGACATTTGATATTTTCCCTCGGTTTGATAATTACCTTGCTAAAATGTCATATACATTCTTGAAAAAGGGGCTGGAAAAGAAGCAGAAAACTCCTACCCGAACATGCCTTATGCAACACATTCCGATTCTGAAGACTTTTTAAAGATAATGATCGGAACTCTGCCTTTTTCCTTTGCTGCCTGGCGATAAAATGCATAAACATTTCATGACTTCCTTTGCATGCAGCCTCAAAATACCCCGCAACGATAAAGGAATCATCTTTCTACATCAACACTTGAGAAGCAAATTCAGATTTTATGCAGATTTGGGCTAGAGGGACACACAGGAGGCTTCGTGGTTTTTGGATTCGGTCGAAATGATTGCAGATGAGAAATTAAGGAATAATTAGATTCTCCCTTTAGTGCTTTACTCATGAATGTTCTTCAAGGGTGCTGAGGCTGGAGTTAATGAACGGCCATTCAACGTCAGAACCGTATTAAGGACAAGTAGATGAGCAGCAGTGGCATCTCCACGGAGTCGGCCTCCAAGGCTGTTATCTCTTGGTTCTCCGATAAGAACGTCCCCGTTTAGGGGGCGGCTGGAGATGGCTCTGTGGGGGGGAGTGGAGCGCTGGGTGCCGCTGTAGTTAATGCTGCCACCAAAGACCAGTCCCCATAGTGCCCCCAAGCAGAACCAAAGGGTTTAGCACAGAATTACCGATGCGTTCCTCGCAATATGCATTGTGCTTCGTTTGTTATGGTCTTGCAAATCATCCAAATATGGAGTGCAGCTGTCCATCGGGGACCGAAGCACAATGCTGATGTACAAACAATGGATGTGCTGCTCTCATTTCCTGCCTCTGGGTTATGAGGCGTTTGTATTTCTCTGTGACAAACAGCAGTAGAAAATGGGGTTCTCACGGGCAGATGCTTGTTTAGTATTATTGAAATATTATTTTCCACTAAAATGGGCACTCACTTGTTTGATTGGGAAAAATTAACATGGTGATATGTTGCCAAAATAATTCCATCTGGAAATAGTTGCTAATAGAAGAATCATTTTCACAAATCATTCATAGCATTTTGTCATTTTAGCTAAAAGGGGTTTTAATCATACATAAATAAACAAGTATGTTTAACTTTCCTCAACAATTTGCCTGTCAGTGGAAAAAGCAAATGTGATTGCTTGGGCTTCGTTAAGATTTATAATTTGTAGTAATTTACAAATGCATTGTGACAAATGCATATACTAAATTAATATTGTGGTAAAACTTGGGTATCAAAAGGTAATTTAAGATAATTGGACATTAAAATGCTATATTTACCAATGTTGTAGTACACTGGGACTTCTCCTGTGACCAGAATGCCTTTTTTGTTTGTCTCAATTTCAATTAAGAAAAAATAAATAAATCAGTGCATTATGATGCCTTACAAAGACGAAACACCGTAATTACATATCAATGAAATAGGATTTCTGCAATCTTGTGACTAAATGCTATAAAATGCTCGGTTCCGAAGAAAACATAGTGTGACTATTACAGTAACTACAAATTCCACACTAAATCTGTGGCGAATCATCCTTTTCCTCAGTGTCAGTGTCAGCATAGGTGTTGTGTTTTGCTTTTGTATGGCAGTATGGTACAAAAGGGGGGTAGAAAGTCTATTAAAATATGTGACAAGCTAAATTGCTTAACTGTGGGGGTGGAGCAGCACAGACGCCCCTACCCCCCCGATCCTGCCAGATGAACACAGCCATGACCAGCCCTCCTTATCTGACTGCAGCTGCCTGTGAAGCTTTCTTCAGCCTGTAAATGGCTTTTCCCCAGATCGCAGGCTCACACGCCGGCCCGCTTTCCCGCTCGCATGATATTTATCTTCCATGCCACTCGCGGATCTTGGGGAAAAAGCGAAGATTGAAACTGTAAAGCCTTGATAATGGACTGGGCGCCGCCGTAACTTTGCGGAGACTCTGCGCTGAAGGGTTTATTGATTGCAGCAGCGTCAGGAGTGGCTTTCTGCTCGTATTTAAGGCCACGCTTGTTTGCCCACTGAAGCTTCTCTCGGCGTGAAGAGCCAAAGCTGCTGCATTTTTATGGCTGTTCTGGAATAGTCCATCCAAACCACCGCATGGCCAGTAATATGGGGCTTTCTCCATTTACACATTGTTTAAGTGAAATTTACAGAGCGTGTAAGACTGCTGACAACAACGGGGTATGTTTTGGTAATAAAAAGGCCAAGTGTTTTCTATCTACCAAATATTTTTTCTTCATAGAAGACAGTAATGTTTGTTCATTAAATCATCCTGTGTGAATTGATGTGGTCCAAACCTTTCCCTGCAGCACAGAGTGATCGAGTCTCATCACACTCTTTCAACTTTATATATATATTTTCCAAAATCCATCCTGTCTTTTATAGATATTCAGCAGACAGCTGCTGCCTTCTGTTCAATTTTTTCTCTCCTTTGACTGATGCTCCTCCTGTTCTCCTGTTGTGTTTTTGCAGATCGAAATGTTAGAGCACAAATACGGAGGCCACCTGATTTCACGCCGGGCCGCCTGCAAAATCCAGACCGCCTTCCGCCAGTACCAACTCAGCAAGAACTTCGAAAAGATCCGCAACTCTTTGCTGGAGAGCCGCTTTCCTCGGCGCATCTCCATGCACAAGGTACGCGTGCAGAACGCTGAAGGCTTCTCTGCCGAGAAGGCCCTGGTGGAGGGCTATAACTTTGTGGGCATCCCCCTGGTGCGCTCCCCCTCGCTGCCCACCACCGTCAGCGGCACCCTGACCGACCTGGAGGACTCCTTCACTGAGCAGGTGCAGTCTCTGGCCAAGTCCATAGATGAGGCCCTCAGCAACTGGAGCTTGAAGACCATGTGCTCTCTGCAGGATGGCGGCACTTATAAGTTCAAAGAGACCTTCAGTACAGGTACCCAAGGGGTTGGCAGTGGGGAACTAGGCCTAGGGGCTGAACATTGTGCCCTGCAGGAGAGCGTCCTAGGGGAGAACCCAGAGAACCTGCCCCGCAGTGCGAGTAAGCTCATGATGGCCTTTCGTGATGTGACAGTGCAGATCGACAACCAGAACTTCCACATGTCCTCCTCTGTTATGGAGTCCACCTCTGTATCCCTCGCTAACTGTCTCCAGCAGGGAGGCACTGTGAACCCTAAAGAAGCCCTGGAAGCAGAACAGGAGACCCCTGACGAAGGGGAGCTCCCGGGCTCCGACGTGATTGATGATGAGTTCCCTGACCCTCCTCCGAGTGGCGAAGAGATGTGTGAGGAAGAGCAGCTGGACGTGAAGGAGCTCAAAACTATAAACGTGGAGGCAGAGGTTGTGGTGGAGGCTGAGGGGGAGGTCACAGAAGAGATGGAGCCCAGGGCAGAGACTCTGGAGGCCCAGCGCACAGAGTCTGAGACGGCCGACAACAGCTCCGAGCAGATGAGCAGCAGCAGCACCTCCACCTCGGCTAAGTCGGCCTCCGAGGTCTCCTCTAAGGAGGCCCTACAGGCCATGATCCTCAGCCTTCCCCGTTACCACTGCGAGAACCCCGGCAGTTGCAAGTCCCCCACCCTCTCCACTGATGTCATGCGCAAACGCCTCTACAGGATCGGCCTCAACCTCTTCAACGTGTGAGTAGCGAATGATTTCCGCCTTTCTTCTACTGTCCTGAAAATTAACCAGAATGTTACACACACTACCATTTTAGCAACAGCATTTGCTTTTTTGCTAATTCGAGGTTGCATTTTTTTTGGGTCATAATATATTTTTATGCAGTAATATACATTTATGTCTATTTTTATATCAGTTATTCAAAGTAACATACAAGTGAGGATCAGAGAGCGGGGTCGGACAGTGTCCCAGGAATTTTTAGGGTTGGGGTATCTCTCATGAACATAATAGTGTAATCATCCTGCCAGCCATGGGATTTGAACCAGTGACCTTCTGATCAGAGGCACTGATCCACAAAGTCACACACCACCAGAATATAGCAGTGTTTTTGTATTTTTATATTATGGTGAGGTCTCACCCTTGCCAAATGAAAGGTAACTGGAAGTTTTTCGCTAAAAATTCACACGGCATCCCAAACTATTTATCTGATAACAATGCTGGTCCCTGCCAGCTGTAGAGGAGAGCGGCTGAGTGGACCGCGATCGCATCTCACAACGTGACACCATCTTGCAGTCTGGTGGTCACGGTCGCTGCATGCTCTACTGAAAGGTTTGCCATATCACGTCCAAGCCCCCCCCCCCCCCCCCTCCACTGCAGTTTTACTGGAGCGTGTAATGCCCGATGTGGCATTAGTGCGATCTGGAACTCTTGCAGCAGATAAGTGACTCAGTCAGATAAGTGAGGGTATTGGGCCTCTATGTGTGTGTTGCTTTAATAATACTGTAGATTAAATGGATTAATTTGATGAACATGGCAGTAAAGGACAGATGTGTTCTGTGAGCTAAGATCCCTTCACTTCTTCCAGCAGCATGATTGTGCTGCATAGACTTACTTCAAAATAGTGTAAGCTTATCCTTTTTGAAATCAACACATTTCATAATGATATAGTGAAAACAGTGTGATTTATTTTTGGAATTTTGAAATTTATTTCAATAAAAATCTGAAACGCCCCTTTTACAGTCAATATACTGTATGCTTGGATGCATCCTATTTTTTTTTTAGAATCTTTTACATGTTTCCAGAGCTTGATTGTAATTCACCTGTGTCAAATCCACTTGATTAGACAATTTAGAACGGTGCACGTCTGTTTTTATAAAGCTCCACAATTCACATTGGTTAGCAGAGTGAAACCACACCGTGATGTCCAAGGACCTCTTCGGCAAATTCTGATAAAGGCTTTTGTCAATGCATGGATCTGAAAAGACTTATAAGACTGAAGTCTGAAAAGACTTATAAGAATTATTGAAGTTCTCTAGGCACATAGTGTATAGGCTGCCTGGCCAGACAGGGTATTTGGACAAGAAGAACAATTAGCGAAGTTTCCAAAAACTCTATGGCCACTGCCAGAAAGACAACCATCACTCAATAAATCAGGTCTCTGTGGCAGAGTGGATGGTCTGAAAAAGGCACATGGCTCCCCAAATGGCACTTAAAGAACTCCAGGAGCATGAGGAAAAAGATTCTCTAGGGTGATGGTACTAAAATTGAATTCCATGTCTGGCAGAAACCAGGCACCGCTGGCTAAAGCTGTCACTATGGAGACGGCATCATTCTCGGGGAATGCGTCTTAGTGGCTGGGAATGGGAAACAGCTCAGAGTGGCAGGAAAGAGTGAAACCAAATACAGAGAGGTCCTTGAAGAAGACCTGTTCCAGAGGACACATAATTGTGGCATTGGCTGAAAATTCATATTTTATCAAGAGCATGACAGCACATAGCCAAGAAATTGCTAGTGTGGCTTTGGAATAGGTCTGTGAACATTGAGGAGCCCAGCCAAAGAGTGGACTTTAAATCCAAAGAGACATTTGTATGGTAAGCGTAGGTGATCTGTACCCTGACAGAGCCTGAGCAGATCTGTGAAGAAGGTTGGGAGAAAGTGCTCAAATCCTGGGCCAGCTGGAATCACTTTGTCACATTTATTGGTGTCTACTTGATGGGGCACAAATAATGTAGTATTATGTAATTACATTTTGTATTAATTAACCACAAACTATGTCTTAGTTACATATTAATCTTATGTTAATTCACCATTAATGAATTATGATGCATGTTTTATCAAGCAATTACTATCTTTACTATATCTCATAATGTTGTAAACCTTTGTAAACTACTGAAGGAACTACTGAAGGAACAAGGCATGAATAACACATGTAAAATACTGATGTTATGTTTATTCATCATTAATGAATCATGATGTGTATTTTATCCCATCCGTTTGTTACTATATCTTAGTTCTGTAAACCTTTGTGAACTACTGAAGGAACTGCTAAGGAACAAGTAATGAATAATTAGTGAAATATTGATCCCATTTCTTCATCATTAATGAATCGTGAAATGTCAAGTAGCGAGTATATGTGTTTGACATGTAGTGATATAATTTGTTCATTGTACACTTGTACTTTGGTAGTAACTGAGTTACTGCTAATTATTTGTGCCCAGTCAAGTAAATTCTTCCCAATTTATTAAACAAGGTACTGAATAAAGGACATGGATACTTATGTGAGTGGGAAACAGTTTTGTGTTAAAAATTTGCAAAAATTTCTAAAAACATTTTAGCATTTTTTACTGATGGCAAATACAATTTTTGTGTGTACACATGTCAAAGTATGGAACCGCATTTTTGAATGCACTGCATAGAGAGTGCATATGAATGTAAATATATTTTTATCTGTCCATCCAGCTTCAAATCACCTATCCTCATCAGGGATAAATATATTCTTTATGAACATGTAAATGAAGAATCTGAAAGACGTTTGACATCTAGGCATTTTCATTATTGTGGCTCATATTTAATCAGCTACTGATTGTGTATTAGAGAACTGATCCTTCTGAAAGTCATTGGATTAGAACATTTTTTAGGTAGTATGAGCTCAACTAATGCCCATCCAGGGCACATACTGTAGTTTGCAGAGAGTATGAGGATCACTGCATAAATTAGATCAATAAACACAATTTAAACGGATTAGAACACCGCTGTACATTATATTTTATTTTGGGCAACCTGCCCATTTAATTAATGTAATGTCAGTGTTCTCTGCTCTGTAAACTAATTTTTCTTTACTAGTTTGATGCTTCTATATGAATCTGTCTGCTTTAACTTAGCTACAAATTCTTTTGTGACAGAAATATTTCCAGGCACATGAGAAACAAAATGGTAAAAATTCCCATGTATGTAAGTTGATGTATTGCGTAAGTCTTTAACATGGTGGCTCATTGGGCAGCACTATATTGGCCTCACACTTTTAAAATTCTGCCTTCTGCTCTGTGTGGAGTTTGCATGTTCTCCTTGTGACTGTTTGTGTGTGTGGGTGGATGAATTAATGAATTAATGATATTTTATTGCTGATTCTTGCTTATTTTGCACCCAGCCCACATAAACCTATTGGACACAAAGAACACCGTAACATTTTTTTGCACTGAGATTTTTTTCTGTACACTGTATTTTTACAAAACAAGGCGTGTGCTCTGTGATGGACTCATATTCCTTCCAGAGGTTTCCCTGCCTTGTGTCCTGCATTACCTGGCATAAGCTCCAAGTCCCCCCCCTCCCCCCCCCCGACCATGTACTGGATATGCATTTCTCTAGCACAGTCATTCTTACATTCATCTGAACGAACCATTAACAGACATTCACTAATGCACTTGGTCTTAAAGATCCTGTGAGATGCAATGCAGAGGGGGACCTGCTGGTGGCGATAAGGAGTGCCTTCTTAGACCAGAGACAACAATGGCAATAGAGTGACCAGCAGCAGATGGAGGATTGTATACACATAGGAGAGCAGGACCCCTTCTAGTCCCTTCCAGTCTCTTTCAGTGTCATGCACCCACCGCTACCCCTCCATTTTGTATACCAAAATAAAGGCTTTTCTTTACTTTTTTGTTACAGCATTTACTACCAGCTTGTGCCCCTTTTCCAGGGGGGGTGGCATAGGGACCAGGGGAGGGGTGTATGGTGGATATAGGTGATACATGTTGACTCCAGCTCACAGAAAACCTTGGTAAACTGCCGGCTGCTTTGGATCTCATAAATCTCATGCGAGGATTAATAGCATGCTTGAAAGAACCATTGCTTAATCAGGTTGGATGGATGGCTTTCTAATCCTTCTGCAGGTCATAGCATTAAGATGCGATTGATTTTAAAGAGCATGCTTTAATGTGATGGATTTATTTGGCCAAACTGTTATCATTGTTTTGGCCACAGATAAGAATGTGCAGCATTTCTCCTGCTGCTGCAGAAATTGATACAGGCATATTATTCACCTTTCTGTCACCTGATGTCCAGAAACGATCTTCTGTAGACCAGACTAGCTGTGGTTTATACAAGGCATGACGCTTATGCCAAGAGAAATGTTTTTAGCAACTGAGGTAGTATGACATCCAGTCCAGGATGTACTCTGGCCTGAGATAGATGCCAAGGATCCCCATAACCTCGATGAGAAGTGGAAGATGGATGGATGGATGGATGGTTATAGGAGTTGGGTAAACATGTTCCTGGGTTTATACCCTCAAAATCCAGAGAGTTGTCATTGAACACTAGTGTATTCCTCTTATGGTCTTGTGTTTGTTTGCTACATTTATTTGTGCTTTTGTTTTACAATATCTCATAATACCTATTATTACTTAAATAATACAAATTTTGTAATCATTTGTCGAAGCCCAGATGTCCTGGTTGGAGAGACAGTAGTTTGGCAGACATTTGTTGCATATCGTGAAAGACTGGGAGCCTGTAGCACGAAGCCAGATTTCTTGCTTAGCTGGATAAGTTGGTGGATTTAAGGTATGCCAGTTGAAATGGACTGTATCTTTGTTCACTTACATTTAGCCCAGACTACCTTAAATCCAAAAAGTTATCTGGCTAAGCATGAAATCCAGCTTCGTGATACAGGCCTCGGGTAGAAAGTCACAGAAATATTTATTCGACCTTCCCACTAGTTGTTGGATTTTTTATCGGATCTGAGGTTCCTGAGCAAATTCATTGTAGTATTTTGTTCTTGTGTCTACATTTGTACTGTCAGTATGATCAAGATCTCCACTGGGTGTGTGGATGCTAGACCTTGTATACAGAAGCATGAATGTAGAGCTGGTTGGTAGCGTGGGAGGCGTTCCCAGCTAGGCCTAACATTTGGCAGCATCTATATTGTATAAAAATAGCAGTCAATATGCCATGAATGTAAGCTGTTCTGGATCCAGCTGTTACCCATTCATGTTGGCAAAAAAGTCTTTTTCTCAATAGTTCCATCACACTTTCATCAACTGCTTCTCACTCCTGGAAAGTTTTCGTGACCATGCTGTCAGTTCTCATACTTGAGCTATGAGATTTTACATTTTAAATAAAAAAGCTTGAGGCATTAGCCCTGCACCCTTGAGCGAGGAGCCCTTATTAGTTTCACCTTTTTATTTCCTTGGACTCCATTCTGGATTCCAGGCAGCTTGCAGGAGGTGCTGAGGCATGCAGGTTTTTTAAGGCCCCTTTGCGATTCCCCATAGAGGTGCAGTGGATTAAAATTCAGGTCAGGTCAAGTTGTGCCTGCTCTCTCAGAGCATGTAATTAAGAGCGATAAGCTGAGCTTAAGGCCAGACGATATGGACAAAAAAAAATCATATCTCGATATCTTTTGGCTGAATGGCGATATATGATATATATTCCAATAGTTTGAAGTGGGAAAAAAAAATCAGTTGTACGCCAAAGCCATATAAAATGAGACAGAAACACTTTTATTATCAAAATAAAGGCTGAAGGACAAGACGAATGAATGTAGACTTAATTAAGCTTTTCATATCAGCCTAATGATTCTGGGCCAGGAACAGCAGCCTGCCAGCCATATCAGACATTAATGACACCCTGTAACAAACTCACAGCATTGGCTCTGCAGATAAATACTCTAATGGTGAATTGGTCACAGGAACACAGAGGTATTTTTGTGCTGGGCAGTTTAATGTGGGAAAAATGATGGCATGCTCCTTCCACCATGCAAGGGATCTGCATTGTGCTGTACTCACCCTGACACAGTGTGTACCAGAGTTGCAGAATAAGATAAAGTGTTTTGAATGTGGATTCTCATAGTGGAGTGCAGTGTCCAACAGGTTGCTAGTTGATGGGCCTGCATACTTTTCATTCAGGTAATCCACAATGGAAGACTTGATGAATTTGCCAAGCTCACTGTCTCCTTCATTGAGTGCCAAAGAAAAGTTGGATTATTGGCTGGACATATGACAGGGTGACATAGTCCTGCCCAGACAGGGCATCAGTAAATTCATGAAGGGGTTTTAGAGATTTCTGGACCAGTTTATGAACCTCAGTATCTTGTCAGGTAGGAACAAGATGCCTAGATTTTTTGCCAGAGGGCAGGACTTTAGCAAGTGCTCTATACTGGTCCAGAAGCCTCTCAGTCACATGCTGCCATGACCTCCAGTGTGCTGCCTGGTGACCAGGCAGACACCAGTGCATCTTCGGCCTGCTCTCTCCTCCTCCACTAGCTGTAGGAGAAGATGCCCACAATTATTTTGCATATTGATATTGCCCGGGTGACTCGGCCATCATCCATGCCGTGTCCTGTGATAAAACACGATTTTACTTTTTAATGTTTTACCTTTATATTAAAAGGAAGCCCACTTGTGCCTAATGAAATCTGATTAACACCTCACTGTACACTAACAATTATTTTATTTATTATTATTGTTTTAGTTTGGTAGGTCTACCTAAAATGCTTCTGTTTTTAAACAATTATATTTGTAAAACACACTTAATTTTTGGAAAACATGTTCAACCTAAGGGAATTTTACATTATATGCTATAGGTATTTTAAAGCAGGCAAGCCGTCAAAAACTATTTCAAAAACTTCCAGCTTTAATGGATAAAAAACAATTAACATTAAGTTTTTGAAACTTGCACTTGCTAATTGCCGGATGAAGCTGATTCCCAAAGATTTGCATCCTTTGCCACTTCTGTAGTCACACTGCTTTGGCAACGCCGCTCCCAGTGTCAGTTGTTACGGCGACGAGCCTCTGTTCAGCGACCTTCCAGCCTGCGATGGCATTTTGCAGAGCTTCGGCTGTGTGTGCCCCAGTGTGGTTTTCAGGGAGCTCATTTGCAGACACGCACTTCTAACCTTCCATTCATCAATAAAATGAATAGTCACACTCAGATGCAGCTCGCAGGTGTGGCTTGACCATATATCAGTTGCAGGGCATTCAGGTTTCATAGAAAGTTTGGACTGAGATTAAATATATTAGGGGCACAGCGAGTGTCTCACGGTCAAGGCGCAGTAGCAAGGAGTTAAACAGCTTCTTCATACTGTATTTTGTGCCGCTGTTGTGAGTGATGAAAAAGGTTGGTAACGCTTCCAATTTTGACACTACCTCCGTTCGGCATTCTCTGTGGATCATGCGATTCTGCTGCACATCTAACCTCTGAAATCCTAATTACCTCCAAATAACTGAACCATTGTTTTTCTTTTTAAGTACTAAGTCATCGTCGATCGAGACTTGCATGTTATTCCCATCCATGTTGTTCACGTGTGCGTGTGTGTGTGTCCATTCACGTGACTGAAGGTGGAGTTGCTAACAGTGGTGCCAACAACAGACAGTGAAGGGGAAGGTAAAAGTTTTCCACAGGATTGGAACTGAACTTTATTTGAAAACTGTGAAACTTTATAAATTTCTATATAAATGATATCTCAATCCATATCACACACTGTAAATATTCCGGTGATTTTAAAAAATCTCAATATATCACCCAGCCCTAGTTAGTCTGGTGCTGAAGCTGTACCTGAAATGTAGGCTTTCACGGGAAGACTTGTATTGCTTCAATGCCAGAGGGTCACAATGGATTAGGTACTTTTGGTATGCTGATGCTGTGCAACTCCAGATATAAGACCTTGCTGGACGTCTCCCTCTCACTGCCCTGCACCTTCTGATATGGACACTTTTTAACTGCTGGGCATTTTGAATGTGCATTGTCACAAATAGTGGCCCCAGCATGCCGTCACCTGGGGGGGAGATGTGGTCCTCGTATCTCGATGAATAAACCATGAACAGGAGATGGCCAGAGATAGAGATAACGGTTGGGGGTCAGCTCTCTCAATTAGTCCAATAGATTAACACTGTCCCACTCCTAGTAAAGACTGTATGATTAAATGGGTCTCTCTGTCTTGCTGCTGGACCATGGCGGGGAACGGCGACCTTCACAAGAACCAGCACTGCCGTTTGGTAATGAAAAGCAAACCGTGTGGATGGACGCCACGTGCATGATTCATGAGTGTCCTTCAGGGACTGCAGCTGGAGGTCAAGCCCTGTAGGTGCAGATGGTGTGCAGGAGGTGCCCCAAGGTACCCAGCACTCATCTCCGCCTTTCATCAGGAGTCCTTTGCTAAAACTGACAAGGTGACGCCGGGCAGATGTGATGGACGGGTAAGATCCACAGCCCAGCCCCATGAAGCAAGGCTGGTGGCTGGCACTCCTAGATGTGTGATGAACTCAGCGAGTCCCCACACCCTGCTTCAGTAGCCAAGGACCTGCTTTTTGGTAGCTGCCACCAGCTGCCCCAGTCCGATGTCTACGGCACATTATAGCACCATTCTGATTCGTTTTTTCCCGTACTCGGTAACCCTACACAGTTTGTTGCCCTGTTTGAGATCTTATGTCCCTGAGCCTGTATATTCATTTGCTTTTCTTCTCGAAACGGTGTGTTTGTTCTTTGTGTTTTCTGTTTACCGCGCTTTCGCTGAACCTGCCTCAGAACTCAGACACGAATAAGCGAGTCCATAAACGACCTGTCTTTTCCTGCTCCATGCCTGTGTCACCTGGCCTCCGTCGCCCTAGTCAGGGAGATTCCAACATGCATAATGCATTGCTGCATAAATGCACGAGTGCCTAACCTGCAGAGGAAGAATGAATATTACCAAGCCAAGCTGAGAGAAGCCTCTGGATGACTGTTAGCCGATTGCACCCGCGGGTTAACCTTGGGATTTCAATGGGATTTTATAGCTGGGCGGGTTATCATGTGACGTCATGTGATGCCTCCTTTTTGAATGCGGCATCTTCCTGGTGCGGACTGGGACCACACCAGTACTGATCAGCGTTTCTGCAGACAGGTGTGGAAATCCGCAACATTCCCGTCAATGTTCAGCAGTGCTGGCTATGAGCTTCTCAGCACTGTTAACAGCTTATGGAGATTCCACTATCCTACCCCAGGAAGTGCGTGTGGGAATGACGGGAGTAGTGAATTCAGCTTTCATATTTGCTATGGCTCAGCGTCTAATGCTCCTGTTGGAAAATGAATTTGAATAAAACTTTATACTGCACCAGTGAATGCTTGAAAAATATCTACTGGGGAAATGCTTTTTTTTCTTTTTGCTTTTCCATGATGCAAGACTTTTTTCCCATGTATGTCAATTTTAAAGTATTTTTTAGTTTGCATTCGGATTAAATGATCTCATTTAAATGTACGGGATGCTATGTAACACCAGAGTAACATTAACTTAATAGACACCCATTCGATGTTAAAGCCGTCCTCACAGATTTATTCAAGGGCTAAAATTGCAGATGTGTGTTATTCTATGACATAAGTAGGTCTCTAAACTCTTGAAATTCCTCCAATTGAAGCTGCTCAGCCAGCATGCAGAACATTAGTGGAATTAAGTGCCATGTTGTGAATGCTGATGCTGTGCCTGAGGTTCACGCCCGTGTCTGTCCTCTGCAGGAATCCCGACAAAGGAATCCAGTTCCTCATTTCCAGAGGCTTCATCCCCGACACACCCATAGGTGTGGCCCACTTCCTGCTGCAGCGGAAGGGGCTCAGCAGGCAGATGATTGGTGAATTCCTGGGCAACAGCAAGAAACAGTTCAACAGAGATGTCCTGGAGTAAGTGTCTCTCCACATTTGCTGCCAAACTTCTCAGACCCCCCCCCCCCCCCCCCCCCCCCCCATCCAACCCCACCCACCCCTCTTTTTTTTCTATTTTTTCATTACAAACCAGCTCGTGCCCTATAGTTACTG
>JAABNY020000001.1:11748369-11765217 GCA_015164015.2 Brevimyrus niger
GGCTGCCAACCCTAACCTGGACACTTCTCCTCCCTGCTCCCTTTCGCCCCCTGCAGGTCCACACGTTCCGGGGGCCTCACTGGTGTGAATATTGTGCCAACTTCATGTGGGGCCTGATTGCTCAGGGAGTCAAATGTGCAGGTAAGCGCTTTTCCCCATGCCGGGCCTGTCGTCTGACTTCATTCCACAGAAGGGTAAACACACAGGGTGTTATTTTGGGAGAACCCTGCAGTTAACTGGTTCTTAACTCGTATAAATGTGGTCGGGCTGTACGGAGCCCTGAACACACAGAGGAGAAACGCTAACGAGGACATGGGAAGCCTGGAGACAAAGGGGGCTCTGATGGAATTGGCCCAAGTGTGCTGTAACGCCACTCGATGTTTCTGCCTAATTTAAAGCGGGGCCGCTCATGGTGATAATGAACCTCCTGTCGACGGAGGCAGGCAGGTTGAAGCCGTCCCTTTGTCCGTCACTGGGGGACAGACGGTGTTTGTCTGCCGTCCGTCTGCGGACTCCATCAGCGCTTTATTTACTCCTGATTAGCAACTCCGAGCAAACGGCACGCATCTTCTGCTCTGGATCTGGGGTTAAATTGTGGGTTCCAGGCGTGTTCATCTAACCAGGCAGAACTAATCGACTGATTCTGAATCTGCTCAAGGGATCTTGCCAGAAAATTAAATAGAACGGCGTCTGGCCGCCTTGCTGCATCGACTCACGTTTCAGTATGGAAGTATCATTGTTATGGCGTCCATTGTCTTAACGACATTTTTAATGAAATAAAATGCATACATACGTACCTTTTGTTTGAATAGCCAAAAAAAGTGAGAAAATAGTCTGTTTTGTTATAATCCACGCTTTTAACTAACATGAATCAAAGCATCGAATTGAAGTCATTAAGCATTATTGTTTGCTCTCTGTTACATGTGATCCATAATACTGTGAATATATATTCAACGTGAATTTAGAATACTCTTTAAAGGACTTTAAAATGAGTCCTTGTATTCTTACAGTACCTAACGCAAATCAAAAAAACGTAAATTATTGTTTTTATGGCATTCAAGGGAAAAAAATAGTTTGAAATGTGAATTTTCTAGAATGTAAATTGAGACCCTCTGTCTCTGGCTGATCGGATGGGATGTGTTAATAATACATTGTTTGGGAGTGGAAGACTATTCCCTTCCCCCTTGTTCACTGTGTGTTTTTATTAAGATTTTCCTTAATGCCAAGCTACCGGAGAGGGTTCCAGCTTGATAAAGCTTTGAAGATGTTCACCTTGAGCCGCAGTGTTGCAGTTGGACGTTGGTGTTTTGTATAATATTTATAGGACAAAGTGTGTTACGCACATGTTTGCGCGAGATGAATAATTGATATGCTTGTGCGAGGCGGTTAACATGGCGGGATCTGCACATCTGAAGATGCTCTGTGGGACGTGTGTGACGTTCCTCCTTCGCACATTTCTTCACATGGCAGAAACTGGGACAGGGGAGTCTTTTATGTATAAATTTGCATTCCAAACTTCCCCACCCCCCCCCCCCCCCCCCCCACAGCACAGAGCTAAGACCACTGTACCTCTGTTTTTGTTCAATGTTAGTCAAAGGACCATCTTTGGTAACTTTGGACAGCAGGGGGAATCCAGAATAGCCAGACAAATCGCTCAATTTGGGAGGTGTGAGGAATAATAATAATAATAAAATTAATAATAATAATAATAATTAGTCAAATTAATAGCTGATCTATGATGAAAATGACATAACCTTTGTTATTTCATGCATTTTTTTTAACAAAGTATAATGAAATAAGCTGCCTGTATTTTTTGAGTCTTTAATCAAGGTGCTCCTCTCTGTTCCGTTTTCCTCTGTGGCACTGCTGGACTGCCTGCATCTTTTAATGAAATCTCCGCCAGCTGGCGAGATGACTTGGTTTGCACTGCTGCGCGCTCCATAGGAAACCAATACTTTAGTCCGCTCAAAGGTGCATCCCAGGAAAGTAAGCAAGGCCGGCGAGCAGCATCACTTGTGCGAGGGGACACAGAACGTGCGTCCGTGCGTGCCCGAGGGCTTTTGGGGTGAGACTGTGGTGATTTCCCCTCGCAGTAAGGGTTCTGTTTAATCTTTCACACGTTTTTATTTACAGGCTGAAACTGCCAAAATTGTCTTTAATTTTCATTTATCTTGCTGGGGTGGGGTTTTAAATTATGAACAGAGTTGAATGGAAGCACCCCCAGCCCCTCTCACCGAATGCCCCAGGTGCATGTTTGTGTTTACATGTGTGGCTCTGTGTGTGTGTGTCTGTGTGTGTGTTGCAAAAGAACTAAACAAGAAAAACAGAAAGACTTGATTATGTTGATTGCAAAGGGATTTTCGTTGTGCAGAAAGTTAATTCTTGGCTAGGACTCTTCTATCAGCCACAGGCTCAAGGCGGTTTTGACTCTGTCCCGTGTGTCGCCATTGGTGGTGGTGTGGAAAATAACTGACAGTCACAGAGTGACGGCAGTCAAAAAAAAAAAAACACACTCACTGCACCAAAGACTGTGTGCCCCAGCAGATATAACATTGATTATGGAAATAACTTTAAAAAAAAAAAAGTTTCCAGGTTATTTTTGCATTAGCTGCCACTCAACATTTTGCAGAAGATCCTTCTCATTAAATTTTTGTGGCGTAAGGCAGGGACACACGGACAGGGTTTAATTCACGTTCCACTCTTACTTAATAGGACTCCTCCATCACCAATTTGTGAGCCAGGAATGGTCAACCCTTTCTTATTAGAGGTCATTAGAGGTGATTCACCTTAATCTCAACCCTGACAACACATCTTTCCCCTCACAGGGTGGAGGTCAGTCTGACAGACCTCTGCAGGGCTTTGGGGGTGGGGGGGGGAGTCATACCTTGCATGTTTCCCGAAGGAGGTGAACCTTAATATCTGCCTTTGAAGAAGATCAGAAGTGTCTCTGAGGAGGAGGTTGTGTCACATGTGCACTGTAGGGAGCTGATCTCTGCTTCTCATCCATTGTACTCTCCACACCAGCATATTCATGAATTAATCGCCCAATGAATCACTGAACATTAAAACAGCTGGATTGTGAGTCAGTTCGAAAAGAATATTGCACGACAAACTAGAAGACTCCCGGAGTTTGTCAATAAAAGAAAGACTAAAAATAAAGCCCTAACCTTTTTACAGAACTGTTAAGAATACTCTAAGAAAATAATGAATAAAATTTACCAATTACCCGAAACAAATTGCTAAGAATTCATATTAGCTGGCAGAAAGCAACTTTGGGCCAGTAATTACGAACAGGCAATGGGCAGGCTGCAAGCAGGGGGCAGAGCACTGAGAGAGGCTGCGATGCCGATGACCATGTCAGTAGCTGGGACCATGGTGGTAAGTTGATTCATTCTCTAGACTCCGAGACCTGCTGGAGATCTGTGAGTTTGTGGCCAGATGGCCCTAAGTGGGAGCCAGAAGGGAGAGCAGAGAGAATGAATAAATATTTTGTTGATAAATAGTGAATGTACAGAAGTGTGATAGGAAGCCAAGTGCAATCCAAATGAACCCCTTTGGACCAGGCTGTAGCAAAACAAGAAGAATATGTGAGGCATAGAATTTGAGCAACCACAGCGATCTGTGAGGTAATCAACAATGAATTTTGGTGTGAATCAGCTGGAGGAGCATGCTGACAACCAGCTCTGTGGTGAAATCCCCATCTCTAGGGAGCACCAGTGATTAATAAGATAGATGAGACCAAGTAAACTAGGTTTATGGTCGTAGAATTAGATTTAGGGGATAGATATAGAGAATTAGGGTGTGTGTCCTGTAAGTAAAGGCATGTCGCATAACAGTGCAATGCTATGCAAAAATAGGTGATTGCATTTGAGTGCCGCGTTAGGACACTGAAGATTTGCCGCTCTTCTTCTAAATGGTGCCAGTGGTGCTTGGAAATATGCTGTACACTACTTCAATCCATATATTCTTTCCGCTCAGAGGAGATATCAGTGTAATTAACAGGTCTGTCATTTCTGAGTAAAAAAAATAATTATAATAATTGGTAATATTGAGCTGCGACAACAGAAATGATTTTGTTGCTCTGTAGATGTGCTTACTTTCCTTGTGAAGAATTAGAAAAATGTATTGTCTCTGAAGCATGCCAAGCTATAGGCCTTGTTAGCATGCAATTTTGCCTCCTATTCGCTGGAGCAAGTGCTGTTCCATCTGGGTGGCTGTGTTTACCTCACCGCTGCCTTGTGCACATATTAATCAAGCCGCGCACGGTAAATGTAAACAGAGGAGGATTCCAGGCAGGGAGGGGGGCTTATTAATAGGAAAGTGAGCCCAGGGTTACAGACCCTGGTGCTGACCATGATGGTTATTACGCAGACACAATAGGGAGATGTCTCCTGGGGTTTTCATTATGGCCATGACAGCCTAATCAGGGCCAACAGGGAAGACCTGTGATCAGTGTTCTCTCTGGCGACAACATGATGAAAAGTACCAATGATGTTCACAGGTTTCTCGCTGCTGTCCTTCCTGTCATTCAAAAACTGCCTGTCCCTATTGGATTTTTATAGGGATTCAGCTGTAACCCACAGTATCCGCAGCACTGATTCCCGCTGATCTTTTTGATCTGCTGTGTTTGGTAGCACCGTGATCCGTGAAACAGTCCATTTGGCCGGCAGTTGCCTGCTGGCTGTCACCGAGCAGCATGCTTGCTTTGTGCCGGTCTCTGTCGCTTTACTGGTTTTTATTTCCAGCTGATTTGTCGCACCCGCTTTCGTATCGGCTGATGTGATCTAATACTCTTCGTCTTTAAGTTCTTGCTGCTGTCAGGCTAATTTGCCACAGATTATTCAGGCATGCCCCCCGGCCCCCTTATCTAAACGCCAAGTGATTTGATGTTTGTTGAGCGATAAGTGCGATAGCCAGATTTGCAGATTATTTTGCTATTTAAGCCCTACAGGTGGCAGTGACTGCATGCTGCTGTTTCTGCCGTATCCTTGAAGCCCAGGGTGCTGCTGCTGTCTACCCTGCTTTTGTTATACATTTATGGTGTTTATGCATGCTTTAGTCGCAGCCGCCGCCACAGACATCACGGCGCAGCTGAGCCACTTATTTTGACACAAACTTAAAAGTAGTTGCTCTGTTACACCTGGTAGCAGGTAGCAACCGGTACTCCAAATGAGTAACATGCTGCAGCAAGTCCCAACTTCCTTAATGTACACATAGGGTGGACAGTTTTGAATTTAATGATAGAAATTTGGCATATACTGTCTTTTTTGGCCTTATGGATACCAGTAGGAGTCGAAGGCTTTCCAAGATATATTTTTCCCAGTTATCAGCTGGGAATCAGTTGTTTGGATAAACACCCTGGGCAGGTATTCCCAATTTCAACTGCAATATAAAAAGAATGGTGAAAATAAAATTGGAAAAGAGTGCTGGTGCTTATTCTCACTGTTTTGGTGGATAAATCCATTGGTGCTATGTACTATATTTAATCCTTATCTTAGATTTTAGTTTATCATTATAAGGGGCATGAAAACATTCAAAATAAGAGTAACCGTGCCAGCCTCCAAATAAGAATCGACTTCAAAATGGCCTGCTCTCTGATTTGTATTCTGCTGTGTACTGGATATTTTTTCCAGTCTGCAATCATCCCAGCATGTTTTCCTTGCTGCATGCATTGAGAAATAAGCAGCAATAACGCTGCAACTCAGCCACTCGAATAACCCACTTAAAATGAAAAGCAATAAGTCATCAGTATTCTTCACACTGAAAGACCAGTTGTGAGCTGTTGAAGCTGATTTAATCTCCTCGAGGGCAAAGCAAATTCTGACTTCCAAATGGGTTTTAATGATTGAAAGTAACCACGTTGGATTAGACACTCCGGAAGACGTTCTGTTATTCCGGGGACAGGTTCTAAAGCACGTGCCTCTTTGATGTCCAGAAACTTTTCATCATTTACTGCCGAGCCATAGAAAAAAGATCCAAAGGCATATGCTTGGATCCTTGGTTTCAATTATAGCTGTGGGAGCTAGTTCGAAAGTTTAAGGTTAGATATTTTTCTTTGAAGACTCATGTAAGGAGCTTATCTCAGTCTCAGTGTATATGCCCATTTGTTGAGCACCCATGTATGGCTGAGATTCTTAACGGAAACTGACAAGCACAGCTTTCACATCATTAGGTTTCCTCAGACATCCGTAACGCTGGTTGAGCTGTGCTACCAAGAGCCTGGATTTCGAGTCAATTTCACTGGATTTCTCCCTGATTCTCCCCTACCTCTCCTGCCTCCAGCTGCGTGGTGGATGAGATGGACTTCTCTGGGATGGAGCTGGATGAGGCCTTGAGGAAGTTCCAGGCTCACATCCGGGTGCAAGGGGAAGCACAGAAAGTGGAGCGACTCATTGAGGCCTTCAGGTATGCCCCCCCTGGTGGGTGGAGCCTTGGCATGCACTTCCTGTTCTCTCACAGCCTCTGAGTAGGACTCTGGGAATTAGGACAGAATGTACCAACAGGAAGTAATTATCAAACTCTTACCAACCAATACATAAATACACTGATCAGTGATCCAGTGGTTGTTCATTTTTTGGTTGTTGTCTGCCTATCTATAAGTCAGGGTTCTGAAAAGATAACCCCTTCTTTGGTGAACCTGAATATCCTCCAACATAATCTTCAAAAGAGATCCTCATAATGAACAGCAAAGCTCAGATCTCTTTCCAAATGCTTTGTGCAAGAACCGCCGTTGTAATTATCATTATGGAATAATTTCACTGGGAGGGTTTATTTGTTTGTTTGTTTATTTATTTGTGTGAATCTGGCATTCTGCTTGCTCACATGAGGAAAAAAAACACCTGATAAAAATGCATTTGGTTTAAAAATTACTTTGGTTACATAAGACCTTTTCCAGCAGCTGATCACTGGAATTTCATGCCTTTGATGTTCAAGCAGAAAAAAAGAGTCAGGCATGCAGAAAACAAAAATGAGGCAAGAAATATCACTCATGTGCACCTCTCTAGCATCTGAACATCTCCAGAAGGGCCACTGTCTGCAGTTACCACACTGCATATGCAGCAGAGGTTTCCGTGTTGATTCAAGTGAGCGACAGCTCATCACTGTCTTTAAAGATGCAGAAAAAGCTAACATTCAGTCAGAATGAGAGCTGAGCCCTGATTGTAAACCACAAAGCCCTGGGGCCTGGGATTGTGTCTCTGCGGGAGATACCATTAAGGTAGATAAATTCAGACTCCCTAAAAAAACTCTTTGTTGCTCTTAAGTGCTTGAACGGAAGAAGTGAATCTGAAGTGCTGCCAGGAAGTACTTTGGTGAGATTAAGGTTTCACCTTTAAAAATGGTAATAATTATGAAAATAAGTCATTGGAAGTACTGAACGTGCATTACATACAAAGTATTATGCTGAAAGTCATTGCAGCATGAAAAAATGCAGTTGTCCTTTGGCCCTACTCTGAGGATTGCTGCAAATGGAAAGTTCCCAAGAAGTTCAAAGGGAGCTTTAAATTCTCTCCCCTTCAGCAGTTATTCTGAGGATTCGGCTACCACTGAAACAAAAGTGTTATTGCTGTATTAGCTGCATTATTTCATATGCCGGGACTTCCTGGGGGAGGGTCGATAGCGACCATCCAGTTTTCGATGGCCACAGGAATCACAGAGAGTGTGAATTTTTTATTACCCTGGGGATGATGATTATTTATGCTACCTGGCTTTAATAGCTTCACCAGAATTACTGCATGTTAATGCCACTCTATTTTTAAATAATTTGCAACTCATAACACCGTGCATGAGTGAACAGTAAAATTATACGTGCACGTTCCGTTCAGTGCAAAAAGGAGGGCGTGATGAGACTGGAAGATTTGTTTTCATTAATTAGGCATTTAGGAAATATCATAGCATGACTCAGTTAGCGATTTGCTCACAGCATAAGGGCCTCCAGTTGGAAACCCAACGCTGCTGGCTGTTAAAACAACTTAATCTGGCTGTAAAATGTCATGCTGCTGAGCCGGTCTGCCAGCGTGTTGAGTGGTCACATCAAGTGGGGTGCAGTCATTCTAATGTGCTTGACGAGTATGATTCTTTAGCTTTTACTAGGGGGGAGACCAGGGTCTCCTTTGAGTCAAGATGTAGGATCTTCACTGGGTGGAATGCAGATCCTCTCAAACTGAAGGGCCGTTAATTGCCCACATGTTCCTACTGTACCTCTCCTATCGCAAAACCCAAGTCGACAGAGTGGCCTGGGATATTTTTTATTAGTACAAGCAATAGACTCAGGCAGGAGGCTGAGGGCCAGACAGTACATAACAGCCCTGTCTGAGATTTAGAGTTCATTGGAGGATTTAAATCAATGGCTAAACCAACTGTCTCATCTTTAGTACAAAACACAATGACATTCATATTTCTGCTTCATATCCCCATGTCATATATTCACTTTCCCTGCCACAGATTTATTCAGGAATAGATGTTCTGTAGTCCTTGCCCTGTGTTAATCAGCCCTGTTCAAACCATAGTGTTTATGTGTATGTGTGGGGGGCTGCAAGGGAACTTATACTAACCTATACTAAATGATGCTATACCTATAACCTACCTATACCTATAACCTATACTAAATTATGAGCCTTCATTGTTTCTACAATGGGCCTCAACATTTACACAAACCAGCTCCATTTGTCTGGGTTGAATCAAATGAAATCCTACACTCTGTGGTAATAAAATACCTTGTAATGTAACTGCACAAGCTCCATCATGTAGATAGATAAATTTCATGGGACTATAGCAATATAGCAGTACTGGCAGGGTTCAGTGGGCAGCACTCCTGCCTCACACCCTTGGGCTCAGTGGTTTGATCCCCACCTCCCCTCTGTTTGCATGTTCTCCCTTTAAAACTCTAAATAAGTAGGTTAGGTAAACTGGCATCATTAAATTGTGTGTGTATGTGGCCAGCAACGGACTGGAATCCCCAGCGGGATGTACCTCTATCCCAGGGCTATTCAAATCACAGTCCTCAAGGTCCAAGCCCTGCTGATTTTCCCAAAACCTTTGACCAATCAGAATTAGTAATTGTTACACTAACTAACTGGGAGAACTGAAAACAAGGCCTGGATTTGGAATCAAGGTCCAGATTTGAAGAGCCCTGCCCTGTCCAAACTTGTCAGATAGGCTGCAGGTTCCTCATTGTCCTGTCCAGAAGGACTTGAAGGGGGGGGGGGGTTATAGCCTGGGATGCACATAGCTGTTGCGCAAGTATGCATTCCCCATAAAAGCATGCATGCCGCGATTTGTTACATTCACATTTTATGTGCATTTTCGCTGTTAGGACAAGTCACTGTGCAATTTAACCTTTATACTGCGAATAAAGTGCACATTTGCTGTATAAAGGTTAAAATGTGCAATGATTTCTTGTAACAACAGCACAAATGCACATAAAATAAGTACCCATTTGCGCTGTTACGACACGAAGTTTTGCATGGCGTTATAGGGTGAATGCATATTTGCGCACCTGTTACGTGCTTTCCATGTTATAGTATTAAACGTCCCTCAATTCTAGCATTCAATCTGAACTATTGACTGTACCTTTGCTGCACATACAACAAATTCGCATAGAAAGCATCCGTGAAGAACGTTGGTAGGTGTCGCTGAGATTCTGCTTGTGTAGCCTCACGGAGGCCAGTCGGAAACTAGGGGAATAATGGAAGGCAGTGCGGCCACACATGCAAAGGTGCGAACAGGACTGGGAGAGCTGATTATGGGCTAGCTGCGGGTGTCAGCATTTCACAGCGGCGGTTGCTCTAGCCTGCAGGATTTTCTTCAGGTTTATTTATGTTTAGCTCCAAATCATTCATAAGCTCAGATGTTTCACCGAACATTTTCACAATGTGGTTTTGACAAAAAAAATGTTCCTGTTCAAATTAAATTTGTTAAAGTTAAATATGAAAAGTTTGAATGGAATGGAAGCAATAAATGGAATTAAATCGCTCAGTGGGGAAAAGTCCATGATGTTCGAGACGGTTTTTCATAATTGTATGTTATAATGTATGTTATAATGTACTAAAATGACAATAAACGAAGAAATGAAAAGATTCCTTCACAAATCTCTCCATTACCCAGAACGTTTTCCCCGACATGGCTATATGGGATTTATCTTTTATTGTTTGATTTTTTTTGTCCATCATCGATGCATAATGATAAATCGTGACATGCAAAATGAATAAAATGAAATTCATGTTGACGTAACGCGGGGCGTTAGAATTTTTATTGCCGTTTTTCATTTTCATACATGCTGAAAATTAAGATGAAAGTGTTTCCGTAAACTGCTGTTGCAGCACATGTTTAATAGATTGCCGGCATCTTGTGTGCCCCGTTCATAAAATTTAAAAAATGCGCTTAGGGCGAATTTTATCTGGAGGGAACGCCGACCATTATCCACACGCTGTTTATAATATAAAACCGTAAGTCTTTTATTTAAATAGTCTTTCCAGATGCACTGCAGCATTCAGTGTTTTTTATGCGATAGAAAATCCGGCTTATCCTGCACTTTCTCCAAAGAGCAGTTTCTTACCGTGAGCGCTAACAGCACAGAGCGCTAGGCGCGCCGGGGCTCCCCGGTGCCCCTTAAGCCGGCGGCGGCAACGCGCTTATTGTGGACGCTGCCGGCGGTGGACCGCAGCTCGAAAACCCACTGGGAACAGACAAGGACGATCTCAGCAAGCATTAAAAATCACATTGTTGCCACTTTGGTGGAGGAAAAACAAATAAAAACACAGATACAAAACATTTAGAATGATAATTTGTGTGAGTGTGAATCACACCGTCATCCTGGGAAACTATTAAAAAAAGACTAATTTTTACCATAAAGGACAACAAGAGGCAGGTGGAACATAATACTACTGATAGATTCTCACTTATTTCCATCCCTACAGAGATAGACTGCTGTCACTCCCTGCCTCTCTTCTAGTAATTGTTTTGTCACTGTGATAAAAAGAGATTGTTATATGAACCACAGGGTTGTGGCGAGTTTTTATTGCTTGCAACATACATCTTAAATCTTTCTCACTGCCCGTCTTTTTGGATTTCACTGCTTTCCTTCCGGACTGCACCGTGATGCTCGGTCAATTTATGCAGCCAAGTGCTGTTTGCAAATGTCTCTCATCTGGTTCTTTAACGCTTGTTGTTTGTCCATGAAATTGCCGTGCAAAGTTATTTTCATTGGGCACAGATCAGTGGAAGATCTCCAGGCTTCGGGTTTCAGGTGCATTTTCATTAACATGGAGTGCAGTTTTAGTCACAGCACAACAAAGCATGATGTTTAGTACCGAACCATGTGGGTATCATGTGACTCATGTGACTTAGATTGACAGATTGACTATAGGTTGCCTGGTCGCCAGTAATAGATGAACCCTGTTAAGGATGTTAGTGGTTCACACCTGCAAATGACCAGATTTTCTCCCCTCCCCCTTAAAGCCAGCGCTACTGTATGTGCAACCCAGACGTGGTGCAACAGTTCCACAACCCGGACACCATCTTCATCCTGGCCTTCGCCATCATTCTTCTCAACACCGACATGTACAGCCCCAACATCAAGCCCGACCGCAAGATGATGCTGGAGGACTTCATCCGCAACCTGAGGGGTCAGTTCTGGAGAAGCCAGGGGGGGCTGCCACTTATCATAATGTTTATGCTAATTGTTATACTAATGCTAATGCCACACTCAGACACTGCACATCAGTTGAAGTCATACCTCAGTCATGCACATGCTAATAAAACACCGGATGGGGACCCGACTGACTCGACTAAGGGAGTTGCTTGGCAACCGTATGTAATGGAAACTGACAGAATTCGACCAATGGGAGGGCAGCGAGCAGTGCCTTTGTATGTACTCAAGCAGAGTAAATTGAACTACTTGTCATGTGTAGCATCTCAGGAAAAAGGCTGCCTCCATGAAACTGGGGAATTCACCAATTTACTAGTATTTGCTTGCTAGACACGTATTATGGAAAGGAACAAAAGTTTCTGCTCAACCACTTTAGCATTTGTGTCTTCTTTTATTTGTTTTTGAAGGAGGATCTGTGTTCTTACAAATGTAACTGTAAAATCCATCAGGGCCAGTTGTAAACATCTTGTGCACAGTAATGTTTGAGGCCTCTTCCCTCTGTCTCCTCATCTGCCTGCATCACGACTGGGGTGTGTCAGCACACCTCATAACTATAACACAGTCTGACTGAACAAGTGAAGCAGTGCGGAGATGGACACATATGTTAATGCGCGTTGTTGGTGTGTAGGCAGTTGGAGGCAGTATGTAAATGCTGGCGAAATACGCCAGGATTGCTCCCATTCTGTGTTATATCAGTGCTTGTGTTTATGCAGAATGAAGGATATTGAAATGTTTCTTCTCGGCATTGCCGACATTCCCGGTGTGTTAGAGGCGTATTATGAATCAGTTTGGACATGAATCCCACTGCAGCTCACCCTCCAGCTAGTATAATCCTCTGAAGGTAAAGGGTATATTAAAAAGGATTTGTTGCTTGCAGTGATAAGAAGCAAAATCAAAGGATGCCGATGGCTTTTGGAGCTAATCAGCAAGTCAAAAACTCCATGATAATTATTTCCTGGGGCTATGAAGTAGCAGTGCGCATATTAGGGATTTGGGATGAATGATGTGGCTGGTGTCTTGTTATTGTTATCCAGGTCTGCTTGTTTGTCTAACCTAAGAATGACTGCATCTTTCGCTGTGCATCTCAGAGGCAAAGGAAGTCAAGCCGATGTCAGCCTCCCAACCTCACAATCAAGCAATTAGCGTTTGTTGTGTCGTTTCATGCTTCCAAAGCTTATAAGAAAACAATGTACCATAGCATCCTCTCTCGGCAGGTAGTTATCATTATGTCAGATGGATGGTGGTGACCTTGGGAAAACATCCCAACTGTGTGATGATGTTGTTTTAAAGTTGAATGCGTCAGACACACTTTTGACTAACAACGCCCCAGTGCTCAAAACACATCCTATTTTCCAGTGTATTTGCAGCTTAAATTCTCAGTGCTTCCTTCTTCCTGAAGTAGAAAGAAAGAGCTGATTCTTGTTCTAATGCTGTGTCCTCCACTGGGACCCAAAACCACTTTCGAGCTCCCCAGCCCCCCCTCCATATCCCGCTTACTCCCATACAGCACATGCCTAATAAAACCACATCCCTCTGATGCTGAGATGCACCTGGGCTCTTAAAGCCTGTGTCTCGGATGCTAAAACAATAACAGAGCCATAACCTTCACTCGTCCGTGCAGAGGCTGTAGCTGCACTTAAGGGGCCGACGGAGAGCAAGAGGAACAGTGGGAACATTGTGTCCTGGCTCACAAATAATCGTGCCCACCAGACCGTGCTGCAGGATACTGACCCTCGGACTAAAACGGACGGATAATGACAGAAAACCACACTGCTGCTATTGGCACAGGTCGTGCCTGGGGCAGAGATAGCAGACAAATCCGTGTTTGAATCAGACAGTGTTTTTTAAGCTTTGTGGTCAATTTTGGCATTTTAGCTACTTTCTTATTAGCAGTTATATTTAGCAGTTGGCGGGTGATGCAGCTATTTTTTTATAAACAAAGCAGCTGTATTTACAGCATAGTAGTAAATTCAGTCATCTAGGTGACAAATGCATCACAATATGTCATTGAGAAGCTGCAAGACCTGGAGCGAAGGCAGGGCATTCTGTGGGGGAGCACAGCGGTTTGAAGGCCCCTAATAATATAAATCAGGCAAGACATTGAGTCTGGGTGTAGTGGGCAGTTTACTCATTTACTCAGCATCTCTGCACATCCCATGGTGTTCCTGCTGATGAATTTGTCCACAGTACCTGACTGACAGATATTATTAACAGGAAGTTAGAAACAGTGATCTCTACTTTAAATAATGATCTGATTGACTATGCACCCTTCAGTCACTTAGTATGCACAGTTTTTGAATATTTTTTTAATTGCCATCAATTATCTGGGTAGCTGGGGAGTGTTGTGCTAGGGGTTGTGTGTGGCAGTACAGTACTTCACAGATGTTCCACAGGACTGGAAATTTGCAAGTACACAGTTGTGGACTCATACCATCAGGAGAGCGGTTTTTAAACACTATATGGACATAAGCATTCGGACACTTGGCCAATACACCGATAGGAACTTTCATGACATTCCATTAAAATCCATAGGCATCAATATGAAGTTGGTCCCACCTTTGCAGTTATATCAGCTGCCACTCTTTTATGTAGGCTTTCCACAAGATTTTGGAGTGTATCTGTGGGAATTTTTGTCAATTGACCCAGAATATTATTTGTGAGGTCAGGCACTGATGTTGTACATAAAAGTCTTTCTCACAGTCTTCATTCTAGTTCATCCCAATGATGTTCAGTGGGGTTTAGGTCAGGGCTCTATGTGGGCCAGTCAAGTTCTTCCACACCAAACTCACTCAACCATGAGTTTATGGACCTTAGTTTGTGAACTGGGGTACAGTCATGCTGGAACAGAGAAGGGCCTTCCGCAAGCTGTTCCCACAAAGTTGGAAGCATAGAATTGTCCAAAATGTCTCGGTATGCTGAAGCAATAAGAGTTTCCTTCACTGGAATTAAAGGGCCTAGTCCAAGCCCAGAAAAACAAAACAACCCCATACCATAATCCGTCCTCCATCAAACATTTGACAAGTTCAAAGCAAGGTTGGTATGCACAACATGCTTCTGCACTTGCGGACCCTGCTCTCTGACTTTACATGGTCTGCCACTTTGTAGCTGAATTTCTGTTGTTCCTAAATGCTTTTACTTTGCGATAATACCAATTACAGCTGCCCGAGGAATATCTAGTAGGAAAGATATTTCACAAACTGACTTAATATAAAGGTGGCACCCTATGACAGTATCACACTTGATTTCACTGGGCGCTTCCGAACGACCTGTTCTTTCACAAATGTTTGCAGACCTGACTGCATGGCTAGGTGCTTGATTTTATACAGTTGTGGGTTTTATTGAAACACCTAAATTAAGTTGAGGTGTGCTCCAGTATTTTTGTTCATTTAGTGTAATTGTTTGTGAGCAAACAATATGGAGAAGGTAAGCCCTCCACCCTTCTGCATTCCATTGGAAGGTGATCCTTGTCCCCTGGTATTTAGTCTGAAGCTTTGACAATTTCCTGTGTTGTCAGAGTTTGTGGGTAGTATTAGGGGGCACTGTGGTTAGTTTTTCACCCGTTCCACTAATTGCAGCATGCCCTCCATGGTTGCAATGCATTCTATGACCTTTAAAGGCAGGCTGAAGTGGCTAGGACGCATTACTGGTGTCCCCAGATGACACCAACATATGTCTTCATTCACCTCTGGTTGGGTGATTGGGTAAAGCTGGGACCTGAGGCACCTTAACGAGCGATCTCAGGTGGGGGTAGAAACAATCGGCCGTATGGGTTTTAGTGAGCTTTACTGAAGGACAATCTGTCACGAATGCCGGAACATTGCGGGCAGGCTGTAATTGCTGGTCATGTGATATCGGTGGTGGAATTTGTGCAGTGAGTTTGGCTCTGCGGTGAGGGACTTGTCAGTAGCCGCCTTTTGTGTGTTTCTCCTGTAGTTCAAAGAGTAAAACCTTGTGCTAACAATGTAA
Source organism: Brevimyrus niger (assembly GCA_015164015.2). Taxonomy (NCBI): domain Eukaryota; kingdom Metazoa; phylum Chordata; class Actinopteri; order Osteoglossiformes; family Mormyridae; genus Brevimyrus; species Brevimyrus niger. The sequence continues at coordinate 11,763,983 of JAABNY020000001.1, forward strand.
AGGTCATGAGCTTGAATCCTAAGAGGTACAGCACTGTGTGACAGTCCTGAACTGCCAAAGGGAAATGTTTAATGCTATTTATCCAGGTAGTAAGTGTATATTTGCTCAGGAAAAAAAGACACAATTTAACATTTTAGAACATATGCAAATTAAAAATAATATAGTAAAAACTAACAAGCATTTATGCTGTTCTCCAAAACATTACTGAAGCTTTGTTGGATGGCTTGATGAACACCGCTTCAGTTCCCAAACCTCCCTTCAGGGACACCTCAGCCCTTCCATGTATTTGTTAAATTTCACCACCTCCTCCCTTAATTAAATAATTTAGTTAGTTAACAAAAGTCAATGAGGTATTGATTAGCCATACGAGGTGTGTTAGTGGTCAAGTGAAAAATACATGGGTGTATAGGATGGTTTTTGCAAACACTGTGGTGATTTTAGGAAAGTTTTTGAGGTTTTGATGGACATATACCAACATGATGATCATGTGAGCGTCATTTTCCCTCTGCTGTAAATCGCTTTAGATAGAAGCATCAGGTACATTTTCCCGTCAGTCAGTTCTCATGCTTAAAGCAGACGGTGGTCCTGGTGAGAAGATCAGCTGAAGCTTTATGGAGTTCCCTGACCCTACGAGTGGACCCTGTATATTCCACTACATGGCCAATGTGATTGACTGAACCAGCGTCTGCCCCCCCAGGAGTTGACGATGGTGCGGACATCCCCCGTGACATGGTGGTGGGCATCTATGAGCGCATTCAGCAGAGGGAGCTGCGTTCCAATGAGGACCATGTCACCTATGTCACCAAGGTGGAGCAGTCCATTGTGGGAATGAAGACTGTGAGTGTGCTGGCCTACTGGCGTTATTAGATAACACTTCATATAATAATAGCAATGACTACTACACAGTGAGACTGTACTTCAGGGGTATAGAAACCTGGGGGGCGGGGTGGACGTGTCCCCCCCAATATTTAATTTGGCTTCATTCATAACCCCCCCCCCCCCTCTAAACAGACCTTTGTATTTAAATTATTCTCTTAGGAGTATTTTACAATAAGAGCACATAGAGTAAACACACAATGAAGCACATCTGTCTGTAATAATCAGAGGTGGAGATTTCAGGTCCAGAGAGTACAAATCCAGACCAAGATTTTGTTTCAACAACCAGCTGAGTATAAAGAGTCACAGTCACAGAGTATTCAACTGGTTGGTTGAAACAAAATCTTGGTCTGGATTTG
>JAABNY020000001.1:11765559-11775638 GCA_015164015.2 Brevimyrus niger
CAACCAGCTGAGTATAAAGAGTCACAGTCACAGAGTATTCAACTGGTTGGTTGAAACAAAATCTTGGTCTGGATTTGTACTCTCTGGACCTGAAATCTCCACCTCTGGTAATATCCAGGTCTCCCTTTTAATACCCACTGTTACTGTAATCTAACCCCCTCATTAACTAGCGCTGTGTGCTTAGCACAACCACCATGCTGATTGAATTATGAATATGAATATTATGGAACTGGCCAACATCTGCATCATCTTTTGATCGGTGTAAATTTCCAAAAAAACAAAGTTAACTGCAGCAATATGTGGGAGATCTCTTTGCTCCAAGGTTTTGAGGTGCAGTGCTTTGTTATTCCTGTCTGAGGTCATTCATACACATCAGGCTGAAAAGGTATTTTCTTTGCAAATCAACATACTGGCTTGCACACAAATAATGGATTTTACTAATTGTGCATTCATAGGTGATTAAAAACCTATATATCAGCAAAACATTAGTATTTATAGCAAAGGAACAGACATCACTGGTTGACTGTTAATTGGTGGGGGCCGATGCACAGATGGAGGTCAGAGCAGGGAGGGGAATGCGGGGATTTAGAGATCATTTCACAGAGCGGAAGATGTTGAGGATGACCTCTGTCCTTCTGAATCACGCTCTCAGCTGTTAGGCTAATCGTGTCTGCCGTAAAGTCATTAAACGACTTATTCCATCTACAATCTATTTTCATGGTTCAAATATTAACAGTTTAAAACACATTGCAGCAGAAATCCATAATATCCATCTCTCTATCTGTGTATCTATCCTGCCATCTCTGTGTAGTGAGAGAGGATTTATGTGTATTTATCTATGAAATATTTTTGCATATTTTAATCATTTATAAATAATTAAATGCGTCTTTTATCAGGCTCAGGGAAATATATGATTGTAGTTGGAAACTGGGAAAACTGAACTCCTAATGTTAAAGGGAGGGAGGGGAAGGTCCTGGGGAACTCTGGGAATGGGCTGGGGTGACCTTCCCAGCCCTGCGGTCCATCCGCCTCACATGAAATCTCTGCATTTAATCATGGATGAATTGTTTAGCTTAATTACTATAATGGTGCGGGAGATTTTGAAAGTAATCTTTGCAGGGAATGACAGAGGAAGTTCAGGTTCAGAAAGCACAAGATATTGTTTCCACCAACAAAGTGGTGGAACACAGTCTCGACTGGTTGGTGGAAACAATATCTTGGTCTTGATTTATTCTTTCTGCACCTGAACTTTCCACTTCTGCAATTAAATGTCCCTATTAATTATACTTCTCATTTATGTTCATTTACGTTAAGAAAAGCACAGGAAAATCAGGGGGCGGGGAGAGGTCAGGATGAGCCTCCTCCCCTGGATGATTTCCAGCCCACTCCCTGCTATGGCTCCTGCTCACTTCCTCGCACTGTTTGCTCTGTCAGATTAATTTGATTGTTTGCCCGTGTCCCCTGAAACAAGGCTGAAAAAGGTCAATGGCATCGTCCCAGGCCGCTGTGCGGAAGAGCGCTATGCGGCGGCACGACACCGTTAGCTGCCGACCAGCGTTGGGCTCGCTGCATCAATCTCTGCCTCACTGCTCCGCTCCTCCCGGCACGCTTAATTAACAGCAGGCGAGGTTCAGGAAAGTGAGAAACACCCGGGCAGGCGGTTCATCATCGGCCGCCGCTGGCCCGCCGACATCTCAGTCCTCGCTTATAGGAATCAATGGAGCGAGGAGGAATCTATCCAAAAAGCTGGCCCAGAATTTATGGGCTATTTCATGCTGGCCACCATGCCCCCTGATTTGCTCATTCGCTATCATGTCCTCTGATTGGTCCACTGGCCACTATGCCCCCTGATTCGCTCATTGGCTACCGTGCCCACTGATTGGTCCACTGCCCATTATGCCCGCTGATTCGCTCATTTGCCACAGTTCCACCTGCTTCCCTTGCTGGTTTTAATCACGCTTGCATCTGGATTAGATCATAATTTCCTTGATAAGTACTTTGGATATCAAGAGATTTATGTTCTACTTATTGAGCCGAAACTTTTATCCAAAGTGACATTTATTTATTTATTTTTTGAGAGAGAGGGTCAGCCAGTCCTTTGAGAAATTTAAGGGCCTTGTTTAAGGGTCCAATGGTAGAATCTCTCTGACTTTGTTGTATTTGATCCATCCTAAACTGCTTAGCTACATACTTTTCAATAATGAGTAAAGTGGAATGGGCCAGCTGTGGTGATGTCTGTCATCTCTATAAAGCAGTGCATTGTTCCCATTGCAAAGAAACACAGAATGAATTTTTTAACATTGCGCATAGAGTTAGTTCAAATCCTCTGGGTCTTTATTAAACACTGGCTGTATGGATTAGGGCCGGTACGTCACCAGTTCAAATCTTGCGGCTGGCTGAGAGATTTTACTGTTGGGACCTTGAGCAAGGCCCTTAACCCCGACTGCTTTAGGGACGATGTCTGATGTTGCACTGATCCTCCCTTGTACAGATCTTTGAACAAAAGCATTTTTTGAAAAAAACATATATTTCCCCCACTGCCCCCAGGTGCTCTCTGTCCCGCACAGAAGACTTGTGTGTTGCAGTCGGCTCTTCGAGGTCTCCGATGTCAACAAGGCACAGAAACAGGCAGCCCACCAAAGGGAAGTGTTCCTATTCAACGACCTCATTGTGGTAATGGCTCCATCTTCGCCAGTGAACAACCTCTCCTTAACTCAACACGGTCAATCGACCCAACTAGTGATTTAAAACTAGTGATTGCTATCCAAGATGTTCTTGCCTTTGGCTTCTCCTGGGCAGCTGTAGTCAAAGGTTCCTAGTTTTCAGTACGATTCGTGTGTTTGGTTTTTTTTCTCAACTCTGTGTTGTACTCGATATGTAACCAACACTCGGTACACGCCAAGCTCCACAGAGACTGTCTACATTAATTAAAGTAGTGTGTTAATAAGTAATTAGGTCAAAGGGTGTAAGAGCTGCCTGGATTTAATCCAAATGCATTATTTGGAATATGTCCATGTGATATATTTAAAGGTAATCTCTTTCAGGTTGTCAAGCGTCTCTAGTAATGACACTCAAGTTATTATGATGATGTCAGTTCAGAGAAAAGAACAAGATGATCATTTGCATTTGATTCATATAGTATCATGATATGTGGGTGATAGGAAATAATGAAAAAGTCATAATATTACAATGATAAATTGTTCGACAGTATGGTAATAACAGAACTGTAATTTTAAACATAGGTAATCCAATAAATCTTGCTAGAAATCAAAGTGAAAAATGGTTCTGGCAAACATGACATAGGGCTCCAAGGACGTAGAGTCACAGGAGACTTTTCTTCCTTTGCGCTTTTCGCGATTTGAAAAATGAGCCCTCATTTGGTTTATATTCAAGTGAACGTGACGTTTTAGAGGCAGGTGTGCATTCCTGCCCCCGTTTTTCGTATGGATTTGGATATGAAGGCACAGGGCATAGACACAGCACTAAAGCATTCTGACTTCATTTGCCATTTACTGTATGTCATGTGGGCAGCACGACACCTATTTTATGCTATACAGACTTCGTCATGTGACCCATGAGGCGACGCCTCCCTTTCTGCTAATTCAGTGATGTCATGTCTGCACTTTTGACCTCAGATTTTGAAGCTGTGTCCCAAGAAGAAGACCTCTGCGACCTACACCTTCTGCAAAGCCATGGGGCTCCTGGGGATGCAGTTCCACCTCTTTGAGAATGAATGTAAGCCTATCGATCTGCCGCTTGTCCTTTGCCCCTCCCCGTCCCTCACCCCCACGACGCGCTTGCCATTTTCAAGGGAAGCTGCTCATCCCAACACACCCTTAATCAGATGACTTATTTAATGTCCTGGGTGTGGTTTTCTCTGAACGTGGCAAAATGAAATATTGACTATTTAAGATAAAGCTATGAGGTTGTAAGATTTCCATCTAGCAGAGTCGTTAACTGACAAGCTGCAGATGCCCGACATTATTATGGGTAACGACATCCCCTGCGGCAGCCAAATTAGGGATGCTGTTTAAGTATCAGATTCAGTCTTTCCTTAGCATTGATTGACTGCGGCATTTAATCAAGAGGCATAGAAACATGGCACACTGCAGATACAAGGTGACAAGTTCCGAAGTGGCCGTGGATCGGCATAGTGAGCAAGGCAGCAAGACCTTAATCCCTTCTGGTGCTTGTTGGCTGACTATGAATAATTATAGACCACTGAACTGGTCACCTTTCTGCTAAACGTTTGTACAATCAGGCTGTAGATCAACCATCACTCTATGCGTGATTGACAGATACAACTAAAGACAACTTCAATACTGCCATCCATACATTTCTGTAGTGCTGTCCACTCTGGGATTGTTTTTAAATGCTGTTATAAATACATTTAAAATCTGTAATTCAGTGAAATATCAACAAGAAAGCTGTGAAAAGTATATTTGTAAAGTATAACACGAAAGGAAATGTATAACTTCATCCAACTATTTGTCCATCTATCAAAGGTGCTTATTGTTGCAATTTTAGTGTCTTATTTACTTCTTAAATTAAGCAGTAGATTGCTTTAATTGCTTAAATGTTCTTAATCGCACTAGAAAATGTTTTCCCCATTATTCTGCAAACTTCCACAACACTAAGGGTCAGTGACTAATTTAGGAATGACCTGCAACAGATTGTTTTGAATTAAATATCATTTGCCGCTCTAATTCATATCTGTTGGTGCTGAATCAGGAAATACTACTCTAGTAATGGCTGGTAGTCAAGCAAGGGGGAACTGTTGCTAAAGTTATTTAATTTCCCAGTTAGTTCCCAGTTTGCACAATTCATTTTAAAGTTATTTAGATAACGTGTGAAAGTTGTTTGCGTAGATTTCCTTCGGGTAGTCCTATTTCTTCTTGCCGCAAACACGTGCAGTTAGGCTAATCGGTGTCGTTCTCCGTTGCGTGTGATTGTGCGTGTGACCTCATGTGGAGCGGCAGCCTATCCAGGGTGACCGCTGACCTGTACCATATGTTCCTTAGGATAGGCAACAGATTCAGTGCATCTCTGTACTTGACATGCGTTTTGATGGATGGATGAATAGATGGATGGATGGATGAACGTTGAGTGACACTCAGACCTTGGCTGTACCTGTGGGTGATGGTGGTGCAGGAGGTAGCGCTACTGGAGGGTTGCAGGTTCGAGCCTCGGGTCCTCCTCACCCCATTGAAGTGTCCTTGAGCAAGACACTGAACCCCAAATTGCTCCCGGTGAGCTGGTAGGCTCTGCCACCGATGGGTGAATGAGAGGCATACTTGTAAAGCAAGTTTGGTTAAAAGCGCTATTTAAATGCAGTATATTCCATTTACCTTTTAAGCCCACAAAGACCCTATGGTCTGTGTGCCCACAGACTTCGTAAGTAATCTCATTCGTCACCCTCTTTGATAGATTACCCCCATGGGATTACCATAGTGTCACCTTACTCCGGCTCAGAGAAGAAACAAGTGCTGAACTTCTGCGCCCAGAGTGCCGAGGAGCTGCTGAAGTTCGTGGAGGACCTGAAGGAGTCCATCGCCGAGGTGTCAGAGATGGAGCAGATACGCATAGAGTGTGAGTCCTGCCTCCGCCCTGCATCTTCATCACCACCCGGGTCCTCCGTCAGGCTGAGCATGTCAGGACGCCGTCTGAGATCTGCAGAGCAGCCCTGCCAGACTTTGGTTATGCGTTCCCTTCCAGTACATTTCCCCTCAAAATGAATGCTGTCTTTACATACAGCGAGCGACAGTGATAATTAGGCGTACGGCGGCTGCCGACACCCAGCAGGTCCACCTGACAGCATTTCAGCAGGAGGTGAACCTTAAAATAAAGCGACACCTGCCACCAAACCATGGTCGAGTCAGCTGGGGACATACCTCAGCTTCAGGCTGCGGCCTCCATGAAGGACGAAGGACTCCTACTCACTGATTCTTCCTGTGGGCTCTTCACCTTTCCATTTGGTACATCTTTGAAAATCACCTCACAGTGTCTGTTTCTGCAAACCTCACACAGTATTCAAAGTACTGACATGTTCAATGCTTTGTGTGTAATTATTTGGATGCAAACCTCTCCTTGCAAAACCTGTTTTTTATTGCACCTGCTATTTTTTGATAACCTTGTTATATTTACTTATTGTTTCTGTATTTGCTGAGCTGTTTGTTCCTTTTGATATGTACAATGAATTGTAAATGCAATGACAATCTCCACAATGCACAATATAAGCTTAACTACTGCTGAGGTTTATAAACTAAATTTCTCCTGTCCGATATGTTCTCCGTGCTTCAACCCTAAGGCAAAAAAAACATTCCCTGAGAAGTGTCTTATCTCACACTTTCACTGATATTACTTTCAGAAGATTGCTGCATTAATACACTTCGAGGTAAAGTCTGCTGCTGTGGGAGTGAATGGTTTGCTAATATAAAGGCATTTAAATGTGCAGTGTACTGGCTTAGACTGGCCTGCAGTACTGACCATCAGTACACAAGAGCCATAAAAATGGAAGGAAAATAAACAACCGATTGACTTTTCTACATGAAAAAGAAGGTGCCATTAGTGAGAGGCATACTAGCATTTTATTTTTCATGTCTGAGATATTTTAGCACTTTGTGTAATTACAAAAAATAATGGTTAAGCAAAAATAGCAACATATTGCAATAAAAAGTTACCTTACATCAAAATGGAACCAGGAAACTTTCAACAGTAGTCCTAAAATTATATAAAAGTATATTTAACTGAGAGATTTTTGATTACAAATGATATAAGAGGAACCATCTTTCCTGTCGAAGGGGGTGCATCTACAGTGAGGAGACAGTGCTGCTCGAAATAGCTATCATATCTTTAGCATCAACAGCACAACAGATGAGCGTAAGCTTATCAACCACCAAATACTCACTAAGCTATGGCAGTTCTTAAAGTGACAGCGCTACTATCATCAGCATAAGGAGGGTGAACCTGCGAGTTAGAGGGGACTCCCGCTCCGGGTGTCCATATGCAGACATGGTGCCCTCTGCAAGCTTTGCCGCAGTCTGGCTTTTGATGTTGAGATTTTTGGGCAGCACTGGCTTTTTATTAAATGGCTGAGGGTTACATATGCAATGCTTGACCTTCGAAATCCATCCCAGACCTGAAGGGTGAGGCTCCAGAAGTCTATATTAGTCTTTCCACACATTGTGCTTGACAGACATGCTCACAATGTAATGAGATCGGCATCCGCAACAGCCCTCCCCATCCCAAAATTCAGTCCTCCCGCCGCATGAAGAGCTGTGTCGTAGCCATGTCAGAAAGCGCGATAAGATAAAGGACTAGAGGACCTGTCTCTGCAATACCTGGGGGATTAAAAAAAAAACACAAGGTACACGGCTGCAAAAAGAGATGTGAAGCAGATGAGATTCCTCCAGGAGAACAATATCTCCCAGCGGCGAGTGAACAAAGCAGGTGTAGATAAGTGCTTTGCTTTTAGGCAGTGTGGCTCATATTGAGTGGGATGGCTTTAAGCTCGGAAAAAGATCTTATAGTTAATTGCTTGGTTAGTATCAAAGTCATTAATCTCAAATCATTGTTTTCAAATCAGATTTTTTGAGATCTGTAATATCACAGACCAAAGATCATTTTCTCTGCTACCTGTAATGGATAATTGTTTTAGCAAATAGGTGTGCTTGATTTGCAGTATTTAAGTTGAATCCATCCATTCATTAATCGTGCATACTACTTATTCAGTACAGGCTCACATTGAGCTGTGATCCTACCTCAGGAAATATGGGACATAAGGCAGGGGACACCCTGGATGGGAATGCCAATCCATTACAGGGCACACACTAACATACTATGGGTGGGGCGGCGAGTGGCACTATGCCTGTGATTGGAAGACTGCCGGTTCGAGCCCCGGCCTCCAGAACAGTCACATGCCAGTGGGCCCTTGAGCAAGTCCCTTAACTCCCAGTTCCAGGGGGACGGCACGTTAGCTGACCCTGCGCTGTGACCCCCAAGCTTGTACTTGTACTTGCGCAAATCGCAAATAAGGGATTTGTTGTTTACTGTAATTTAGAGATGACCTTTTTTAATCATCTGTTTTTGAACTAGACCTGCAAAATCCATAGTCCTGGACCCTGGAGACGAGCAGCCGTGGCACCACACCTGCTGCAACACTATGTAAACGGAGGTAATGTGCATCAGATGAAAGCATTATATCTTGGTTCTTGCTCAATGTCTTCTGCAGGGGAGCTGGAGAAGCAGCAAGGGGCCAAGACGCACCCAGTGAAGAGCAACGGCACTCAGCAGGAGATGGGCGGGAAGCAGGGCTCTCCCACAGGTACCGGGCTGCTCGCCCCATCCCCCAATGTGTCGCTCTGCTACCCTGCGTTCGCATGGGAGCCTCACTCCAGCTACCACTGGCCCGTACCTCAACATTCTTCCACGGCAGGAGAGTGTGTCGTATGCTTTGAGTAACATCCACTGCTGGATTATTGCAGTACACATATACAGGTGGGCAATATTTCAGGTGTAAAAAAACATAATATAGTATTATTATTATATAGCACAAGAATATACTACTACTACTAATAATAATACTATCGCAGTAGTAAAATTTAGTGATCATTGTTGACCCACCACAGTGCACAACAATGAAATGTGTCCTCTGCATTTAACCCATATGTGATGTTGTGACATAGCAGGGGGCACGTAATTCAGCAACCTTGGAGCAGTACTTGGAGGCAGTACCTTGCTCAGGGGACCTCAGTGGTGCCTTGTTGATTGGGGTTCCGAACCCGCATCTTTCAGTTACAAGTGCATTTCCCTGGCATTAAGCCACCAATGCCCACAGTAGTATCAGTAGATGTATTAGTATATTCTTGTACTATATAATAATGGTATATACACTGTGTCATACAAATAATCACATTACTGGGTGGACTGTAATTGTGAAAGAATTTGTGATAGTGCTTTTAATTAACATAAAATGGAAAGATGCTGTTTCAAGTACTGGTAGCTTTGCATGACCATTGAGTCAGACATACTCCAAAATGTTCTTCATTAGCTTCATGCAGTTTGGTATAACTTCCAATGAGCCTGGAGGGCTGATGTTAAATGTCAGTCTAATTTCCTACAAGCCTACAGTAACTGCTCTTTATTTTGTATTACATTGGTCATGGGCTTACTAATTGATTTGATGATAGTAGTATCTATCTATCTATCTATCTATCTATCTATCTATATATATATATATATATATGATTTATTTATTTATTTAGTAATCTTGCTTCCAGGCAAACAGGAGCTTGATGCAAAGGCTGGGAACAACACCTCTGAGGTAAGTACTCATTGTTATGGAGAAGGCAAATGCAGGTAAGTATTTTGCATTTCTTGTCAGGAAAGGAAAGGCTCAGATTGGTTAGCTGTCAGGCATCTGCAGCCAGCCTGCTTTGGTGTATTTCTGGGGGTTCCTGTCCGTCTTAGCTTTTGTCGATCGACTTCCTGTCTCAGACATTACACCGGTATGGTACTGAAAACGTGAGGCATGGGTGCGTTGATGAAATATTGAACACAGGATATTACATTTTTTTTTGTTTTGATATTGTGTACATGTCCTGGAGTCAAACACACACCCCCACAGTAATTCACAGGTTGCAGATTAGACTTGTATATATGAAAAATTGCCCACATTATCATAAAAAAACTGTTTATTTATTATATGTTCAGTGTAACATTTCACGGTGCAGGAAATCAAGTATTGCCTTAAAGAAAATCTCTTCCATATACCTAAAAGAATTTGAATAAATAATTCAAATTAAACACTGAACTTTTTTAGAACTATTTTTGTCATATTTATTAATCTCATACCTCACGTTTATATCACAAGGGAGGTTCCATAGAGATATGCTCCAAAGAAATATTTTTGTGCTGCATAATTAGGTAACTCAGTGAGTGTGCAGTGCAATAACATAATGAAAGATTCAGCAGATCCATTTATGGGATAATAACATTTGAAAATATACAGGCAGGCCTGAGTGAAAGTATACAGGTAGGCCTGAGCAGAAGTATACAGGCAGGCCTGAGTGAAAGTATAC
>JAABNY020000001.1:11775738-11791827 GCA_015164015.2 Brevimyrus niger
TGAAAGTATACAGGTAGGCCTGAGCAGAAGTATACAGGCAGGCCTGAGTGAAAGTATACAGGTAGGCCTGAGCGAAAATATACAGGCAGGCCTGAGTGAAAGTATACAGGTAGGCCTGAGCAAAAGTATACAGGTAGGCCTGAGCAAAAGTATACAGGTAGGCCTGAACGAAAATATGCCTCAGCTGGAACTTCTTTGGTCTCAAGACAGTAATAGACAGGCAACTTACGTGGGGAGGGAAGGGAAAGCCATGAAGCCAATGAAAGCCTCTGTGGGCCAGGTGTGCAGAGACTTTTAAGTAGGGGATGTCACAGAAAGGGGAGTCCATCATTTTTAGAGTGAATCTGGTTCCGGTGCAAGTTATAAACTACAGAGGATAGATCGATGTAAGAAAAGTTCTCCAGTGTGATGTTCTGAGTGTCATAGCACCAGAAAAAAAAACACTGAAGCTGCAGTCAAACAGGATAAAGAGGATTATAGCCCTATTTTGTCTGATAACAGAAAAATGCAGTACCTTGTTTATCAGTACAGATTACATGAACTGACGTCCCTTAGTTTTTCTAGACAGAGCACAGCCACTAATTGATATTAATTATGGTTGTATATGCCAGGATGGAATATTTCTGTATCGGTACATGCATTTCTGTTCTTATTCAATGCAGCTAATGGATCTTTTTCTTTCACTCCAAGCATGGAGTGGAGTTTTTAACAGTAGGTCTGGTAATGTACCATTAATTTGGCAATGCACTCAGCTCTCTCTTCCTTAATTTCAGTACATCCAAAAAAGCATGAAACGTTACTTCTGAAAGCAGGACCAAAATAGACCAGCACCAGTCTACAATTAGCACAAAAACTGAGATCTGCGTTTTAGCAGAATCTCATTGAGGCTTGGGGAATTTGAAAAAGGTTACAGTTTTTTAATTAGAGGCTAATTAACAAGCCAAATACTGGGGGTGTGGGGCGGGGTACTTTGAAAACCCAGAGAGCTGGTGTGGAAAGATATATGTTTATTCATAATGGTTTTCATATATTATGTCAGCAATAAAGACTTTAACTCTGTATTTTACACTTACAGTTTTAATGTTGGGGATTTAATCCTGTCCCTGCTCTATGTGCATGGAGTTATTTCCTCTCGTCCCAGTCTTTCCTCCCACAGTCCAAACATATGGTTACCTTAACTGGCATCTCTAAATTCCCAGTGGTGTGTATGTGCCCTGCAGTCGATTGAAGTGTTCCCGTGCCTTGCGCCTTGTTCTGGGGTTGGGCAGATCGAAACCTCAGTATTGATACTTGTGTACTCAAAGACTACTTGTTTTGTATTGATTTCCATTTAAAAGTATCGATTACAAATGTTTGTTGTCCTCAAAGTCAGACGCAGTACTCTCTCAAACTTGACCCCTTCTCCGGCTACACAGCAGATACTCATCAATTAATAACAGAACCTCTGTGATCCAAGAAGCTAGAAGCTTTTGAATATATATGAAACTTAAAAGGGATGTTTATATTTTTTTATATATTTTTTACGAAACAGATTAAATCTTTGCAAATAGTGTAGAGGTTTATGTTATATTTGTACTTCATTCTTCTTTCTATATATTTGCTTCCAAAACAGACTTACTATTTTTAAGTCCAGCTTACGTAATAGTCTTTACATTTTAAAATATAGAATAACCCTGTGGTGGACTGGCGACCTGCTCAGGGTGTACCCTGCCTCTCCTCCGAATATGCTGGAAATGACTCCAGCTTTCCTGTGACCTTGATGGATTAAGCGGTACAGTATATATAATGGATGGATGGAATATAGCATAACTTATACTGATTAATAAATCATCAATTTAAAAACAATCACTATCATATTTTAATATTGATGTTTAAATAAATATTGAGTATCAATATCATACAATATGTAGGTTATTATGCTCACCGCGACCCTGTACGGATAAGCGGTTGGATGATGGATTAACAGAATTACTTTGTTTTAACAGTAGTCAGAGAATTACATGTAAGTATAATTTTGCATGCCTCTACTTTAGGCTATAGACTGAGCGGAGATGGCATAAAGTTGGTGCCCCCTGCTAGTATGTCACTCCGGCTGGAGATGCGGCGCTGTCAGGTCGCCCTTAGCGATGGGGCCGTTGGCGCAGGTCTGTCTGCTTCTTGGATACCGACCACAACCAGCAGACGGAGAGGCTGTCACCTCTTGCCCAAGCACAAGCGGCGTGGAAGCTGGCCAGATCAGTCACATTAGTGTCCGGTGAGCCTTATTTAGCCGAACGATGTTAGCAAATGTTAGAATCAGTTCCCGCTAAACGTTTGGCCGGCATGTAGTTAGAGTAATGACTGTCAAAAGGGACTGCGAGCTTCATTAATCTTTAACAACTGAATTGAATGAACGTGTTTGAATGCAAATATTCTTAACTGTTGAAAATGCATAAGGTTTTAATAATCGGTGGAGCTGAGATACACGCGCAAAATGCATATCCAACAAAGATGCTTGCAGAACTTCGCAAAATGTAACTACGGCAGCGCCCGCCGCAGTGAGTTGTTCGTGTATATTTGGAGTTTTCCTTGTTAAAATGTTGTGTATCCCGGCGAGAGACGACGTGAGGCGGCTGGGGCGGGAGAAGCGCTGTCTCCGGGATGAATACAATTATGTGCATAATAAGATTTGTTTGCCAGCACGGAAACATGCGGTACCCGAGTTGCCGGCATCCCTGCGGGCTGATTATAAGACTATGCTAATGTTCAGGTACAGTACGTGCGCTCCTTAAGGAACAGCCCGGAACCCCAAGCAGAAGTAATTGACTGTATAGCTCCTAAACTGGATTATGATTAGAAAAGTCCCTAAGTTGTATGGGCATTAAAACGCCACGTTTTCTGTTTTATTAAGGCGGCATTAGCAAATAGTAAACGTGCTTCGGTTTTTCTGTTTGATCTGCAACATGAAGAACGTCGGACAGCTTTGTGCTTTGCGGTAAACCCTCAGTTTGACTGAGGTGGGAACGAAAATAACGTTACGTAAATGTATAGTTATATAAATAATTAATGCATGACTGTTCATTGCGTATAAATGTATGTGCATACAATGCTGTTTGCCTATGCGGTACGTATCGTAATAAACACAAATTTAATATTTAGTCATTTTTACTTTACACAATTTTAAAACTCAAATAAGAGCAGTGGCACTTGTAATGAGTAGTATTTTAACTGGTTTAAACATTCATTTTACAAAGTAATCCATATAATATAATAACAGTATTAAACATTTAATAATATTGTTTATTTTTATTCAAAGTCATGCAGGGAAACAGTGTCTGGTATTTCTTGGAATTCCATGAAATATTACGACAGCATTTTTTTTACATTCACCTGCCATTTTAATAATTCTGGCTAAATGTAGGCCTACTCAAAAGTAAAGCATTTTCTTTTTGAATGTCATTAGAGCGATAAATATGTATAATAATATCATAACAAAATTGAAAAAAAAGTATTTTTGTTATAATTGAAACATTCTTGAAGCTAATCAGCAGGGAGTGTATTATTAAGCTCCCTGGAAGGCTGAGGAGATGCAGTTCAGAAAATGTATGGATGGAGACCTACTGTATGCTCCCGTTCATCACTGGTGACTGGTGCATAATTTAATACCTTTTGTCACCTTGAATGCCTTCATGATATAGAGACCTTGGGTAACAGAGAACTGCTTCTGCTGTCTACCACTTTTGTGGCTGAATTTCGGCTTTTTATGTCTCCAAGGACATCTTATTTGGAGCAGAATAATGACCGGAATGTTCTTCTGTGCTCATTGGTTCCCATTATCTCAAAGTACACTTCTTTTCTTGTCATTAAATAGTACTGGCTGTGTTTCCTCTATGTAGTGAATCATCTTGTATTATATCCAGGTTTAATCACTCTTAAGGATTTTTGACCTCTCCGAAAGTTCTGCTTTTCCTTGGAATTAAACCTAACACTTTTAATGAAGATGCTGGCGGATTAGGAGGAGGTACCTTTAATAGTCAGTAGAAGGTGCCCAGTAGTGTCCAGCAGGGGGCGCTCCTCTGCATCACAGGTCAGCAGACAAGCATGCATGAGCCAGAGAGGTCAGTTACTCTTTGTAAAACATTGAGACAAGCCCTTCCTCCACATCCATTTCCCGCCATTTCCGCATATTGCATCTCATAGCTTCAGGGCCGGCGCGTTTCCTCCAGCTCCCAATCTCCCGGTGCTGTAGACTGCATTGCCCTGGCGCTCCTCCTCCCCGCTCCCCTGAAACCCTCAACCTAAGCCGGTCTTCATCCAAGGTGATCCTGATTGCTCCAGCGGCCGCGCGGTCTGAAACTCGGAAGCTGTATTCATGAGCGCCGATGTATGCTTGGTAGTGACTTTGTACCTCTGGGGCAAATAGTGTATTACCAAGCCGATAAACCTCTGGATCATCTTCTGAGTTTCCTATTGGGTGTTTTGGCCTTGGGATTGACATTAAGCTGGATAAACTATGCAGGGTATAGCCAGTACAGGCTGTTTATTTTCTAATGTGGATACCAGTCTGAACCTGACTTAGACTGCTTGGGTCTTTATTGTAATATCCTGAACACCAGTTTGGATTATTCTTTGGATCTCGTCGCTCAAACTACTTCATTTATCTTGTTGAGATACCAGTTGTTGTTATCTTCTGCAAGCGTCTTCCTAATTTGGGGATAGTTTTTTTTTCTTGCCTCCTATTCATGCAAGCAGGCAGGTCCCATCATATGAATGATATTCATCATTCTGGCATATAGTGATATAGTTGACTGTGATATTTAGAAATCATAATCCTAAAGATACCAATTTAGAAAAAAATCTTTAAAATACTTCACAGTCTAGTAGGATGCATACCTATAGAATATGTACCAGTGAATATCAGCTGTGCACTGTCAGGTTATTGACAAATAAAGCTACTGTATGATGTGGTCCTGTGTATTTATTTCACAGCATAAGCCCCAGTTTAAGATGGTTTCATGGTATTTCAGTGAAGCCCAAGCCAGTACCAAAAAATGAAAACTTTCCAATACTCATCCTTGCCACCTAGAGAATGTCCTGAGCCTAGTGTGGTCCAGAGCTACATGGACATGACTAGGCTTTCTGAAGTCTCTATGAACTATGAAGGCATGCATTCTCTCGAGTGTTGCCTGCAATGTCTGTGGAAATCCCTCTGTCTGAGCTCCGCCCCTCTGACCCTTAGACTTTTCCCTCCTCCTGCTGTTTAATTGGGCTACAGTGACTCCTAGCAGTGAGCCAGCTTCTGCACTGTTCCCCACCAACCTGACCTCGGGTCACATGCTTTCCCTTTAGCGCGTCGTTGGTCGATTAGGGTGACACAAGGCCCTCAGTGTCCCCCCCCCCCCCCCCCATCATGTCCTAACCCCTGAAAAGCAAATGAACTCCACCCCTCTTTCCTTTCCCCTCCCTGGCACTCCCTGTCAACCACACCCCTACCACCAGCACTTCCAGCACCTCCTCTTCTTGACTGGCCCTGCATCTTGCCGCACGTTTCCCCGACACGCATGCCTGTTGTGTTGTTTACACCAGAGGGCTGTCGACTTAGAGGAGGAAGGTCTTATAACATTTAATGCTGTCTCTGGCTGTTTCTAAACTAGGTGTCAATTCACAACAGGCTTCAAACGTACCAGCTCAATGCGTCCCGGAGCCCAGAGAGTGGATCCCGCCTGGGCGCCCGTCTTAACCACCAGGGGGAGCTATGCTACCCACAGCTCCAGCCGGGTGTGGCGACGTCGGCCCACTGGCCCGCCGTCGCCGACCTGAACCCGGAGACACTCATCCAGTGCCAGCAGATCGTCAAGGTGATCGTCCTGGACAAGGGCGGACGGGGCCGCATGGAGGCCTTCCTCAGCCAGACCCCGACGCACCAGCTTATCCAGTCTGCCGTCTCCACCCCCGTGAGGTCGCCAGAGGGTGGCAATCAGGGGACGCCCTCCAAGAACGTTTCCCAGCCTCCCCTGCCTCCACCACCGCCACCCTACAACCACCCCCATCAGTTCTGCCCCCCTGACCTTGTGCTTGGCAGACGGAGGCACTCAAGCGGCACGCGCAGCCTCGTGTAAATATACCTCCATGAAATATACCATTATCTTTTATAGACAAGGCACATATGTTATATAAAATATATATGTAAATATGCAAAGCAAAAAAAAATACTGCTATATTTAAGATAATTAAAAATTAGTACAGAAAATGTGAAACCACTTTCACTTCTTTTCACTATATTTCTCCTTACATGTACTCAAAAGTGAAGTAGTTTTAATAAATTTGTATTTAAAGATCGCCAATTTACTCTATAACTTAGGATATTTTGCTTCCCACTACTCTGTCTTTCCCAAATGGATTCAAATACTTCAGCGTTCAGTTACCCAGAAAAAACTGCTCTTGGAAATAAACAAAGGAGCCATTCATTTTGCAGAGTCTTCAGCTAGCTCATGATCTGGGACACAGTTCTCTAGACTCTATACCATTTTCGTCTACTTCTCCTAAGATTTTAACTGTGATGCGTGTTTATGTGACGGATGGGAAAGGTGTGACCAGGCTGACTCTATCGTAAACATTGCAGGGCTAGAAATCTATTTTACTTTCTGTGACATGTACAGTAATAAGCTTAAAGGTTTTGTCTAAGGTCCCCTACGGCTACAATGATGAGTAAGAGAAAAATGCAACCAGCACCTGAATTTTTAAATGGAGCAAACACTTTGTCTATGTGTTTGTCCCTATATTGTCATGTAATGTGGTTTTCTCTGTTTAGTTTTCACATCATAGTCTGATTGCTCTATGTGTCATTTTTACATCTTTGCGAAGATGACAAAATGTTAGAAGTAAAGGAAAACTCACAGCCAAATTAAAGCCTGTCAATACAAAGAAGCACTATTAAAATGTCCATTGCTCTATACTGTAGCTCAGGAATTATAGGTGTACTTGATACAGGAGATAATATCCTCGCCATGTTATGTCTGGACACATTTGTGAGGTCATGCTTGTCTTACAGACACTAAGCTTATAGGTGATTAAAGCCCTATACAGTTATTTATTTCTTTACATTCCATACATTCTATATTTCAGTCACTAAATGTCCCCAATCATGGTGTGTCCTGTTACTCCTGTTATATAACTGGTAAAAAACTACTTTTTTAATGTTGTCACCAAACTTTTTTTGACAATTCAGAAAAGCTGATAGTTGGAGAAAGCACCAAACAAAAAATCTCTCTTTGGGCTTTGGTGGTATTCAGTGGTTAAATGTGTATATCTCTTTGTGTTTGTGTTATAGTTCTAATTTGTATTTCTCAGTGTGTTACCTGTAAAGAGGATATTTAAAGCTGTGTTGTGTGTGGTACATGTTAATAATTATTATTTTGTGGTAAAGAGAAGGACAGTTCATGGGGTGATGTTACTGAAACATGTTTAGTTCATCTTGATGTAGGATGAATCCCACAGTGTATGTGTGTGTTTGGTTGGACAGCCTTTGTTTACCCAGTCGCCATGTCCAAATGCACCCAGAAGACATGCAGACCAAATTACAAATCATTCCTTAAACACACACATTTGCCCTTCATGTTATTCTTTTAAAACACACCATATTTGATTTAGGATTTGGAATATCCTCATCATAATCAATTGCCATGACACACAGGTTTAGAAAAATTAATGATGTATAATATTGCTGAGGTGTAATAGGCATAACAGAAAAACATCATCATGTATCTGTTCTCCAAGGAATTGTCTTAATAACGCAGTTGCGAATCCATGCCCTTTGATTAGTGTCATTACATCTATTGATGTGTCATTGATTAAGTTGCATAGCACCACGTTTATCAGAGATGTGCCTCAGACTTTTTCTCAGGGGACTGTAGGACACCAGTCATTGGTCATTTTCTCATGTCATTGCTGCAGTATCCATTTATGGTTGTATGAAACTCTCCCTGCACATGTTTCTGCATCCGTATTTTCTTATATTAGACATTATTGTGGTACATACAGTACATAAGCATTAAAACTTTTCTCAGTATAGTATCAGTACAATCTTGACCATTTCCTAAATCCATCCAGTTTTGTCTGTATGTTTTCCAGTCCACTGTTGCAATAGTCTGTTATGATATTAGATGCTCTCTGAATTGGCCTAATTGTGCCTCTAACATTTCAGCCTTTCCATTATTGTAAATGGGACTCCTTGTTGCATCCCTTGTGTTTTCCTAACCAATTACTCCCTGTTGTGAAGCATGAAACGATGCCTTGGCTCAGCACCCCTTCACCCGAGTCCCATTTAATGCAGAAGTACTGAAGTAGTCAGTCCACTTCTTGTTGCAGTTCATGATGTTGGAGTGGCAATACCTCATCCGATTTTATCACGCAAAACATTTCCATCTCATCCCAGATATTTTCAGATCAATATCATTAGGTGGCTGGATCTATTTAACTTAAGTGGAAGAGACCTATAGGGTTTTCCTTATTGAAGTTTTTCCTCTGCATGAGTGAAAATTTCTGTCATCATGACACACTGAGAAGAAGTATAATTTTAAATTTATGACATAAAAGGGTAATAATGATCAGATTACAATTTTTGTTGAATTCATTTTGTTGGAATAATTTATGAGTGCTAAGTGATGATAAGGATGTAATTATTCAACCAGCACCGCAATGAAAGGACACAAGTGTCTCCAGAATGACTTTAAATGCATATAATGTACTTGAAGGGAAAAGTGAAGTATGTATCTGAAACACTGAAAGTCACAGCAATATTCTCCTTGGAATACCTGAACTGAAATAAAAAGCAGGACAAATTTAATATTTTATTATTTATACATTTCTTTATTTTAAATTTGATTTGGGGCCTCTGTTAACTTTTGCTATGTATGTTATTTAGTGATTAATATAGTATTAGTTTCATAGTCATTTGTTTAAGAAATACGTCATAGTGTTGCTGTCTTTTGAGACTTTTATGAAGCAAACTGTGAATGACGAGTGTCCTTTTTGTTCAGCGTACACGCCTGTCTTTCCCTTTCCTGTGTCCACGTGCACCCAGCCCCAGAGACGCACTCAGGCATTCGGACTGGACTGTTCGTCCGACTGCAGTTGTTATCCTGCATACAGAAGCTCGTGTGGCTAAAAAGTGCTTACAGTGGGGGCAACGGTTACAGAAACGAAAATATGAGCAAAAACAGCAAAGGTATAGCCAGAGTTTTAAATGATGCTTATATATGCCATACACTGTGATTAACAAACTTTGTAATAGATATTTTAAAGAACAAGTGTACATAATAGTATTGGAATCAGTACTTAAACACATTGTTAAAAGACTATAAAACTATAAACAGTGAACTATAGTACTTAAAGACTGCTTTTATGTATGTTGATATTGTATTGAGATTTGCATTAGGTCAGTTGCTTGTCCATTTCGAAAACATAAATTTGCCCTTGCAATGCAACGCAGTGCTTGAATGTAAATTTTAGACTCCAGTGCATTGATTTAATCATGTTTAGGCATATATTTAAAAATTTAAATTGAATACAATTGTGCATTTTCACCGAGCTCGCACAAACCCTTCCTTCTCGTACATATGCAGTGAGAACACATACTTGGATGTTTTCAAAAAAAAAAAGTAAACAGTAAACATTAATGACAATAATAGATTGTCACACGGTCTCTGTTTTAGATTTTTTTTTGCTTATTGTTAGGCTGCAGTCAGTATTTTACAGCATTTGCACTCACTGTTCTGAAGGCAGGAGGAGGATGGACGCTATTATGAGAGCTGGTTGTGTAGGATGAACATTGTGGGGTTTCTGAGCTGCAGGACAGCAGAGCACAGAAACTCACAAGTCCGCTGAAAGCCACGTCGCATGAAAATGTCACCACATACGAGTACCAGTGTCACTGGATTCCTGAGAGCGCAGTCTGTTCTGACCTTTGAACTGCAGATCCCCATAAAGGTCCCACCCCATCTATTGCTGGATGCTTGCCATAGCAACGCTTCAGTTTCTTGCCCTCTCTCTGTGATGGATATGTCTTCTCCCCCTTTCCCTCTGGACTTCAGTGTTAAGAACCACGTCGACACCGCCATCTAGTACAACACACGTGTGTATCTGTGTATGCGTGCTCACGAGAAGGAACCTGACTGATAAACGAATGTTGGAGGATGATTGCACGTTGCCGGGTAGGACCACAGCTGCCAGATGGAAGGGAAACAATAAGCAAATCCAATATAATAAACACATATGGCTTGCCGATTGTTTCTGGGTTCCTTCTCAATGCACTGCTTCATTACCTGCCCATTTATGTTCTGCTTTGCTTTGAAACTTTGCAAGAAAAGCTTCCTCTATATGAAAGGAAAAAAGTAAGAAAATTGGTGGGGTATGTCTTATGAATAAAAATAAAAGAGCTTTACAATAGAATTTTCCCAGTCAAGCATTTTTATTTCACTGTATGTGGACACAGGGGATTAAAATGATGTGTGCACCGAAATGTAGGAAAAAATAAACAAACTTGCACTTTTTTTGGGAAATGCAGTCTAATTGCACTCCACGCCCATTAATCAAACATTCGGTTACTCTGAAAATTAAACAATAGTCAGATTTGTATGGGGGACATATTATGTTGCTGTTATGATTTATGTTTATGAAAATTAAGATTGTTTTGAGTGAAGCATTACAATTAGGTCAAATAGGGGATTTCTGTGCAAAAGTGAATACATGTAATTTGGCTTTTTATTGCTTATTTATATATTTTGTGACACTGGCACGGTGGCCAACACCATAAATTGATTATCATTATACCTTCTTGGGGAAAAAAATGACAAGGAGGAACCAGCAGACAGCCACCAGAACAGACCTGGTGAAACAATGACATTCTGAATTTGACAATGTATCGACCATTTCAGTAAAACCTGGTACAAGAACTGTTTATAAGGGATACAAGGTTAAATACATACTGTGTGATATAATTAAACATTAGGCTGTAAGTTCCAGAGTATTGCAAATATTGAACATAATAAATTGTCTTCTTCCCCTCTAGGAAAATGCAGTCCTAACCATTGTGTTATTAAGTTGCATTGCAGGGGACTTTTAGTACATTAATTTGCAATAGTCATACACAAGAAAGATACATAAAGAGTGTAATAGAAGGAGTTAATATAATTAGTAAATATCTAATCGATTTGTTTGGAGCTATGTTAGAAGTACATTGCATTTAAACATCAAGTTAGAGTTCTCTGTCTAACACACAAGGCCATAATGTTACAATGTGGCATCTCAGAATAGTCTGCAAGGGAGATACATTGTCCAAAATCAGCACTTTACTACTAGAACTGCACTGTGTATTTACTGCAACATGAAGTTAGTTACCTTCTCATACAGCAGCTTATTAAGAAAACTCAATAATATCAAACTTCTCCCTTCAGATTTGTCTGTTTACAATTAATTCTTTTAGAGTAAAGTCAAACCAAACCGCGATTTATGTTTGCTCCAAAAAATTAAAAAAATTGTGCTAATGAGGTGGTAGGTTTTCAGAATGTATCATTACCTTCTGACCCCTGAGGTGATAAAGCTATTCTCAGAGTAAACATTCCCACTCTGCAGTTGGTAGGATTCACACTCTTCTCACCTCTTATTTCGGTGTATTTTGATCATTTTATCTAATCGGTTGCCTATAAATAAAAAAACTCCTTAAAAGGCCCCTTATTTACAATTATAATTAAAGAGTGGGACGCTTTTGCAGATGCGGACAACCAAAGTCAGAATCCTAGTTTACTGGGTAATTTTACAACATTCCAAGCATCAAAAAGGCCCCTTTTTTCATTTTTAAATGAGCATTGTCTCACACCTCTTCTGTTGGTGCTCTACTCTCCACTCTGGTTTGTGTTTATTCCCCAGTAGTTCCCTCTGGGTCCATTGGTTTCAATTGGAATTACAATTAAACAAAATACTCCAGGAGCAGATCTATCACCACAGAGGAAAACTCAAGGTTAAGGTTATGCCATATTTGGTCAGCAAATACAGAGGCACCTGTGTGGCAGTTTACACAGGGAGGTATTTTAACTGTTATGGACCACAGACAGATTTATTGATCTTGAGGACAAACCTTAAGGCTTATTTATGAGAGTATTTTCTCCAGGTCATGTGATTATTGTGGACTTCTGTGTTTGAGCATCTGTTCTGAGCCCAGTGTAATACATCAGTTCCAGCAGAGCTGACGCATGTTTTATTTGAAGACCCCGTGGCACAGAGGTCTACAGTAGAGGTGGGTACCTTCTTCTGCCCTCCCTGTAGGCCAGAAGCCTAGGAATGAGTGAGTGAGTGAATGAATGGAGTAGATATGTTGCTGAAAATAAGATATTAGAAAATAAAATGAGCCTGATTTTCGTAGATTATTAATACTATTCTGTCAGTCATAATAAACAATAAAATAAAAATTGAGATTTTAAAAGGAAGTAAAAAAAAATAATATCTGCTGATCTCATTACTGTGCTACACATCGAAGAGGTTCATGTCAGCTTGCAATGCCAAACAACTTTTGACTGACTGATTGACTGATTGATAAAATGCCATCTTTCTATGCTAATTTAATTCTTGCTTATGTGAATCTTCCTCACCTCTCTGGAGGAATGTGAGGGGAAAATCGAGTTCTGTTCATTGGCGTTGGTCCAGATTGGCAGCTAATCTGACACTGATGTTATTCTTCCAAGATTGCATCTGATACTGAGTGCTTCTCTCCAAAGTGCTTTCATGCTGAGCTCCGACTGGACTCCAGAGTCCTGCACGGGTCCACTTTTGGAGACCCACACCCACACAGTACAGCACCACACCCGCCCGGGCACCCGTGAC
The DNA here is from genome assembly GCA_015164015.2 of Brevimyrus niger. Lineage (NCBI taxonomy): Eukaryota > Metazoa > Chordata > Actinopteri > Osteoglossiformes > Mormyridae > Brevimyrus > Brevimyrus niger. Next base: position 11,788,594 of record JAABNY020000001.1, read on the forward strand.
TATTTCAAAGTTAAATCTGCACCCGCCCGGGCCCGTTAACATTCCGCCTGTTACCTGGTGTTGGGGTACGCCATCCCCACCGGGTCCATTGATGAGAAGAGATTCACAGCTGAGATGTGGAGAATCTGCATGTCACCGGTTTATTATCCAACAGATTGCAATCCAGGAGCACCCATCCGACATGCATTCGGAATGTACAGGAAGAGGCTCAACCATATGTATCAGCTCTATCCTCTTTATAGCCCTTTTGGGCATCTGCCCCCCTCTCGGTACCTTCTCTCTCTGTGGCAACCACATATTTGACATTTGCTCTAGTCAGTCGGCCAATGCTTGTCCTTCGAGAAGGCCAAAGATACGTGAGGGCTGCCTCTCTGTCTGCTCCCTTTATCTGTCTCCTTAGGTCATCCTGCCCTGCCGGTGTGCCAGTCAGTTTTCTTGTGTCTATTAGTTACGGCCTTCTAAAATCATTCCCACACCGGCCGAACATATGATAAGTTACGCACAATATTTTTTTCTATGCCCCTCTCAACGTGACAAGCACTAGGTATGGAAATATATCTATCATCAGAATTTGAATTTTATATGCCACTGAAATTCTAACATTGAATATTTATGCATTGAAAACATGCATCGGAAATTCGGTGGTCCAAATTCACATGCAAAAATACGAGGTTAAAAAAATACAAAGACAACATTTCAATGCTGAAAAATGCAAAGATGACCTTACAATACTGCTCAAATTCGATGGCTCGAATTCACGTGCAAAAAATACGAGGTTAAAAATACGAGTTATACATCCGGGACACCAAGACTAAGCAATCGAATCTGTGGTTGCTATCGATTTGGGCTTAGATCTGTGTGCAGCTGATGTGACAAGAGCATCTGGCTACGGCTGCGGGGGTGGAGTATAAACTGACTGCAGGGAAGTCGGACAACTTCTAGTCCTCATAGTGTGCAAGACCTGACTGCAATGGCTGCACTGCTGGAGTGTTTAGATAAATCGAAACAAATATCACCTGCATGCACATTTACTTCTTTTACAATAACTAACTCCTGATCCAAACTGTTATCAGTGGAAAAAATTAACTATTGTGTATAGTGGCCTTGTGTAAAAAGATAGCTGCCAGGAAAAAGATCAAAAACATGTATAAAAGTTTTTATTGGCATGTAAAATGCAATTTTTACTTGAATGTCTTATTCACAGACTGGGCGATTATACACATAAAGCAGCGCAACATTACAGTAACTAACAATGAACAAACCAGGGAAATTAACTGAAAACCAGTTATAACTGCTTTATATGATATTCGGGAGAAATAACAGATAACGCCTCGGAACTGCCTAGGATACAAACGTCAGAACAGGTGTTTCGGGCAATTCAGTTTGCCTATAGGTTTCCCTGTCTATTAGGAAATATTTTTTCCCCTAATATCAAAGCAAAGAGGTATGTGAAATGTATGAAAATCACTCAGGTACATTATTACATATGAATACAGTCACGCATAATATAGTCTTATAAGCAATACTAGAAATATCCAGCGAATTAAATAATTTCATTTATTATCTGTAAAAACAAAAAACATCATGTTTTAAAATATATGGCTTGTTTACCTCAAGAGCTTCATACAAAGACATGAAAGCAACAGCGAAACCGTGTACAAATCAGCGCGCGACAGGGGAAACACAGGGAAACTGAATTGGCCTGGAAAACTTGTTTGCATTGCTGTTGTCCTGTAAGCGGCTGCATGAAGTCGATCGCAGCCACAGATTCGATTGCTTAGCCTTGTTATCCCGGATGTATAACTTGTATTTTTTGCAGGTGAATTTGGACCGTCAAATTTGAGCAGTATTAAAATGTTGGCTTTGTATTTTTCAGCATTGAAATGTTGTCTTTGTATTTTGAACCTCGTATTTTTTGCGCGCGAATTCGAACTGTCAAATTTGAGCAGCATTGAAATGTTGTCTTTGTATTTTTCAGCATTGAAATGTTGTCTTTGTATTTTTTAAACCTCGTATTTTTGCATGTGAATTCGGACCATCGAATTTCCGATGCATATTTACAATGCATAAATATTCAATGTTAGAATTTAAGTGGCATATAAAATTCAAATTCTGATGACAGATTTACTTCCATATGACTGACTTAAGCGTCTGTGTCTCGAAGAAGCTCTTATCGCCTTTCCACTTGCAAATTGCGCTATTCGCATGATAACAGCATGATAATCCGACAGTTGGTATTAGATAAAGAAATATACGAATATGCCCATTGTTACTCAAATAAACAAGAGCATATGTCTGGGTAGTGTTTTACACTGATCGACTGCAATCAATATGGCACCCGGATACGTTTCTGCCGCTGAAGCTTTGCGCCAGTATTGCCAGTCAGCAGCGAATCTCCGGCCTGTGTTCATGGGTAAGTGGGCTAAGCTTGTGTGTCTATACTGTAATCACAAGGTCGTCGATTCAAACCCGCGTTTGAATATGCGATAATGCTGCTATTTAGGACTTGAATACTGCACGCCCCCGATGCAGGTAAAACAAAGAAAGGTGACATGGTGACATGATTTTGCCTGTTTAACCTAATTTAAAAAATTTTTATACTTTCGACAGTGTTTTTTCATGATTCTACATAATGATTTAATCGCGATATAAAAAGAAAAGCACGAGAGAGATACGCGGTCGACGGTGCCCTTGTCCCCAAAGAGTTAATTGTAGTGAATTATTTATTTTCCGTTAACTCTGCCTAGGCACTGCATCATATATATGGCTTTCTATAGTGACTGTTCACAGTTTTTTATTTTTCATTCCATCTACCAATTAACTTTGAAAAGGATTTTATTGTTGCTACTTTTCTTGCGTTTCAAACTGCCTTTTCGAAGTAATTGGTGTGGGGTGCAGTGACATTCCAGACTGATGGGCCATTGACAGTACGCAAACTACTACAGGTGTGGGAACACCTATATCATCAATATTCATCGTGCAGGCTGAACACTGACTTTGAGAAAAAGAGTGTCACTCCAAAGTTCTAACACTTGTCCTTGTAATCAACCATATAAAATTTCAGAATGTCTCTTTCACCTATGTGTAGCCAACCCCTGTGTCTTGTTGAAGATGAAATGTCGTCTCCACCCGGGTCTGTTTATGAGACGAGATTCACAGCAGATACGAGGAGTAGTTGCACATCACAAATTTATTCTTTGCAAGATTGCAAAGTGAGAGCCATCAATTGACATA
>JAABNY020000001.1:11791927-11805448 GCA_015164015.2 Brevimyrus niger
TGCCCACAGTTCTCCTTCTGGTGGGCTAAAGATAAGTCTGGGCCGTCTTTGCTGTTTGGCTACTTCCTCCACCTGCCAGAATCTGCCATCTAATTCCCGTTTTGCTCAGTTTCGGTCTTATGTTTTTAGTTCCACAATTGCAGTTTTTCTAGACTTCTGTTTACTGACCGTCAGATTTGTTCCCAATTATTAGATGTTTTTATGGCCTAATAGGCCTTGTATATGTATTCCCCCAATAGTTAGTGAAGGCCTTATAGGTCAGTCCCCACAGTCTATAATTCAGGGGGGAATAGCCTCAGGGGCAAAATAACCTCTTCACAGCCTGGACGAATAAACAAATAAAGCAGCGCAACAATTCAGTCACTAATAATAAATAAACCACGAACTTATGGGTACCATTAGAGCATTTAAGTCATTTATTTAAACTTCATTTTAACAGGTAAATTAACTGAAAACCAGTTCTCACTGTTTTACGTGATATACGGGAGAAATGACAGATAACGCATCAGAACTTCCTGGGATACTTCCTGGGGGTTTTTATACCATGTGACATGATGACGCGTGACATTTTGCAGCGCCGGACAAAAAAATCTAACCGTATCATGAAAAATGAGGTTTAAAATTTTCTACGTAAAGTGCGCCAGGAGATTATCAATTAAGTGGTATGATTTAGTGTTATTTTGTGCTATAGTATAGGCTGAAACCTGCGGCTATCATTAAAAACAAAATCATAAAACAAACTTCAATTTGTGTACGCCAATGAATATTAACAGAAACGTTAAATTTGCATAATTTCAAACTTATGCTGGACTTTTATTTTTAATTCATTGGTTTTTTTCACCCACAGTGGTGAAATTACACCATTTGTATTTTGTAATTGCATTTGTTTCGCTCAATTACAAAAGGGAGTTGTCTTTTAAATAAAGTTGGAATCTGAACCTATGTAGTATGAATGGGGGGGGATAATGTTCCTGTCTGGAAAAGGGGAGCCCTGCAGAGAAAGTTTGGGAACCACTGAACTAGTCAAACCACATTAAAAGATTTATAGTTTTTTTAGCACATTCATAGCGACATTTTTTTTCGAGAGGCTAACAAACTACAAACAAGCCAAAGACACTAAAAAGTCTGGCAAAAATCTGATATTGCATAAGATACTGTTTACGGTCATGATATGGTATTCTCTAAACAGAACACGTACAGTTACATTTATAACTATTAATACATTTAACAAAATTTGTAAAACATTTTAAAATATTTAGAAAATAGAATTACTGTTGTGTGTGTAAGCTGCCATGTTGAAATTACGTCACAGGGGCAACTCGGACAACTTGTCCGACATCAACATCATAAAAGAGGCGTGTTTCCAACGGGAAGTAACGTTTTCATCCGAGCTCCGACTTTGAGAGAAATAATCGAACGCAGGGTAATACTGAACACACTGTGATGATGAAAATGTATACATGATAGTCTAATAAATAGATATTTTCGCTTATATGTTATTTTTGCAGGCTACAATACTGTTTTAATTGACCTGCTACCCACCCGTGTGTAATGAATTACCCGTTCGCATACCCTGAATATTAACAGACTGTTCCACTACTTGATTAGATAGATCTGTTCCGGATTATTTGTAATTACTTAAACCCTCTAGATAGAAGCTTCAGTCATTTCCCACATTTGCTTTGCAGCCTTGAGCAATTGTTTTGTGTTTTGGATTTCTCAGGTTTTTCTGTTTCTGATTGCCCCCATTACTCTGGTCTGATTATGCTTGGCTTCAACTCAGGACCTGGGAAACAATTTGGCTTTTAGAAATTACCTTTCCTAACCTGAAAGTTTTTTAGCTCTGTGACACAAGACTTTGCCATGAGAAAGTGTCCAGCAGAGCTGGCTTCATGGCACACGACTGTCACCATACATAAAGCATTGTTGGCACAGCAAGAAACTTACCACAGAAGTATTTCACAACCCTTGCAACCATAGAGAGCAGGTTCACATGCTCCTGCATCTGCTTACCTTGTAGACAGGGAATTTTACCTACACTAGTTGAACATGGAGTCCCAGGGTCACTGTATTTTTTCAATCAACCAACTACATATTTTGATAACTGAAATGGCTTGTATTAATTGCTTACCAGTGAAAAATGTGGGACACAGGTGAACATATGCTGGCCCTGCACTAGGAGACCCAACAGCAACATAATATGCAAAATGGACACATGCATCTGTCTATGGAGGAGTGCCGGCAATGGAGGAAATCACAGTTGTGCATCTATTATGGATGACCTAGACACTACATCACCATATGTCCCACCACACAACTTCATTCCAACGAGTGCCATTACACAGGAGTGTGTACTACTTACCGATCTGTGTCTAGTTGACAAATACTATTCATAATTGAATTGTCTTGGAATTCAAACTCTTTCTGTTGCTTATTGATTCTGGTTAGCTGTGTAATTTTTATAAGTAATTTAGTAAATAGATTTTGTAGTACCTTTTGAGAACAAATGTCACAAAGTACTTAACAAGATATAAATATTCAAACATCAATAGGTCTGTCTTACATAACTCCCGAGATGCCATTTAAAAGTTTACATTGCTGACTGATCTAATGTCCATGACCAGTTCCACAGGCTTGCGGCAACAACTGCAAAAGCTCTGTCACTCCTGGTCTTAAACTTGGAACTGGGGATAAGAGGACCCTGATCAGAAGACACGAGGATCCTGTTTACTGAGTGAAGGGTCAAAAGTCCATGGATACAAACGGGCACCTGAATGTAAATAGCCTTATAATAATAATAATTATTAAACCCCATAGGGGAATTTTCTTTATGCTCCTCTCAACTTTCTCTGTAGGTGAAAGCAAGCTGGCCACAAAGGGCAACCACCTGTTGTGGCATCCAGGGAGCTGGGTGTTAAGGGCCTTTCTCAAGGACCTACAGACATGGTGAGGCCAGGCTCAAACCAGCAACCTTCTGATCCAAAGGCTTAGCCCACACATTGCCCCAGCAAATAAACAAATCTTATTGTATCCTACATTTTGGTTGAACACTTAACTATCCTGGGCACTCATTTTGTGGCACCCTTAATGATAAGACAGCCCATTGGAACTGGTGGTATCACCTGGATAACCAGCCTTACCCCATGGGTGACTATATTCTGTAATGACATTGTCTTCCTTGGCTGGTTTACCATGACCCTATTATTTCCTGGTCAAGGAAGGAGCTGATTTTTTGAGGAGAAAATTGTTTTTCAGTGTCATACCCTACCTGTGTAACGAATGAGTGTGTAGAGTCCAATTATTTCTGGGGACTAAATGATGCCTGCTGAATATCGAGATCTGGCCAAGGTCTTCAAATAGAAAAAAATCCAGCTGTCTGCTGCCTCATCGACCCTCTACCACGAGCCACTCCCCATAAGGTCATATTTACCCACTGTCAGTCCAGGAGTCTAAAGGCCATGAAACAGTACACATATTCAGGTCACTTTATATCATGGATATATTAAGTGGTTCACCTTACTTTTTTGTATAGGGGAAAAAGGATGGAGGGTTCTTTGTCAGTGTATTGACTATATTGACTTTAACGAGGTAACCCTTCAAGTATCTACCTTTTACCACTGGTTCCAGCTTGGGGGTAATTAAGGGAAGCAAGATATTTCACTAAGTTGGACCTGTAGAGTGTGCATCATCTCATCAGGATCTATGAAGAAGATAAATGGAAGATGTCATTCCACAAACACAGTAGGCACTTTGAATAATTTGTCATGCATTACGGTTTCTTAAATCTGTTTTGGGCCTTCATTAAAGAGACCTTCCATAAATGTCTTCGGAAATGTGTTACACTATACGTCAATGATATCCTGGAACAATCCTATAATTGTCAAGATCATTTAAAGCATGTCTACCTGTTTGTACTAGGAAATTGTGAGTTTCTTAAGATAGAGGCCCAGGTTAGCAAAACTGAACTGCCATTCATCCAGCGGATCCCTCTACACACCAGGATCTTGAGATCTTCCTGGATGACTCTCTCATTTGTCCTTCAGTCACTCCTCATAACCTCGGGTAACCATGGACAGTTACCTGTCCTTTTCCTCTTGTCTTGTTAATCTTTCTCCTCTTCAAAATCATAAGGGTCTGTCCATTTCTTTCCAAACAGGCCACCCAGGTTCTTGTTCCATCTCTTGTCATCTCGAGACTAGACAACTGTAAGTCATTCCTAGCAGGTCCGCCTCTGCAACTTATTCCAAATGCAGCTACCGACTCATTTTCAGCCTTCCCCAGTTCTCCCACACTACGCCATTGTTACACTCCCTTCACTGGCTTCCTGTAGCTGCCCATGTCAGATTCAAAACACTAATGCTTGCATACAAAGCCAAAAGTGGACCAGTCCCCTCCTAACTAAAAGAATTTATATGACGCTGCACTGCACCACAGTCTCTTCAATCTTCCAGCACTGCTCAGCTGGTCCCACTGTCTCTCAAGGTGCAAGGAAAACACCAATGTTTGCACTAGACTCTTCTCTGTTTTGACACCTATGTGGTGGAATGAACTTATAAATGCCCTAGATTTCCAAACAGCTGAGTCACTAGATGCCTTCAAGCCACCACTAAAACTGTAGCTCTTTCGGAAGTACTTGGATTGGTGCTTCCAAGATTTCCAAAAAATTACTTGCCAACAAAGCTTTTTGAGTGATAATATTTTAAGCCAGGCTCTATTAAACTAGTATCAGAATGAATTCACTGATGAAACTTATAAGCCTTTATGTAAGTTGCTCTGGCTAAGGGGGTCTGCCAAATGTTGCAAATGTCAAATGTACTTACAGAGATTTCTGGATTTTGCTCATTTTCAATGCAGATTTATTTAGAAGTTTAGTAGTACCACTTACTGCACTGCCGAAAAGGGGAGGGGGGTGGGCTTTAATTGTGTCGGGACGATAACAAGGAATCAGGATCAATAAGGTGGCATTAGGAGAATGGTAGCATGTATTAGGTTGAAGGAAATTGACATCCTTTCCTTCTTTTCACAAACTGAAGCAACCCAAAATAATTCAGAGCAGCTAAGTGGTTAGAACCCCAGCAGGCATGCTGGTTTCAGCTGCTTTATCACCTTCGGTTTGTCCTGTCTTACAGACAAGAATTCCAAGGCACACAGACACATGATACCCCAGACACCATATTTCTACCTCATTGCTGCCATCAGATGGTATACAGTGAATGAAATGTAATATGTCTGGCTTCAGATCCTTCTCTGGCTGAGTACACTCTCTGTAAAACATATTTCCCAACAGCACAGCGTCTCTCTATTTTACAGTGGAAACACTCAGTATTTAGTTCTGAGTATCCAGGTATTCAAAACACACTAGAGCTTGTGAACCTTCTGGTGATCCACAATAACCCAAGATGCCCTGAATGTGCTAAGTTAAAGCCACCCTACCAGTTGGTACTGGGTCTCCTAGAACTCTTGCCTATACGTAACTGAATATGGTCATTTAGGGCTCCACAACCACCTGGGTATTAAGATCATAAGAACATAAGAAATTTACAAATGAGAGGAGGCCATTCGGCCCATCAAGCTTGTTTGGGGAGAACTTAACTAATAGCTCAGAGTTGTTAAAATCTTATCTAGCTCTGATTAAGTGGACAGATGTCCCCCATCGGACAGTGCCACTGAAGGCCCTGCCTCAAGAATTATGGCATACCTGAAGAAATAATTCTGGACAGAGGACATTGGTTTTCCATTTACTTCACCTTTTTTTGCAAAAGTTATTTTAACATCTTGTTATCTTTCCCAGTCCAATAGCCGAAGTGTGTCAACCAAAAACGAAGGTTCCTGTCATGGAATAGTTACACTAATAATGTTCTTACCAGTAAATCTGCAAATCTGAGCACTTTTAGCACTTTTCAGTACATTTCAGGCTACCAGCTTCCCCTGTTTCCGTGGATAGAAGAATGGATCGACATCCCAGCAGTGAATAAGGGGCTGTGATGCAGTAAGAAAGTCGACACATGTGCCTCCAGCAAGCAATAACTTTCAGGCGAGCTTCTTGTGTCTATGGCATATGCATCCATAGACCAGCCCTATACAATTTAACACATACCAATTTCACTGGCTATGATAAAAACTTCAGTTGGCAAGCGTAGAGTCTTTCAGCATAGCATGGGGGGAGCTGTGAAGTCAGTCTGTGGTTCACTGCAGCTGTGAAAGCTTCTGGAAAAGATATATATTTCTTCTGTGAAGAATCATTGACAACTATGATTCTTGCAAAGGTGGCAGAGCATTGAGGAAAGCTGATCCTGGAGCAGTCAGAGCTGATCTGAAATGAGTTCACCCCATTGGCTAATATTGCTGGGTATTTGTTTCTCTAAACCTTGCCATCATCACAATGCAAAAACATGTGACAAAAATGTAACCGTTTTTGCCTTGGGTGTTAAGGGGCCATAACCCAGCAAGGTTTTAATTAAACATTCATGGACTTCTCAGGGCCTTGGCTTCCGTGGGATATTCTTAAAGAGAATGACTTGGAAGCGCTCAGGAGAACCAGGATGAGATCTAAAATGCTTCCACTAAAGGGACCTTTAAAGTGTGTCTGTTTGGAGCATGAAGGATATTTGAGGGTGAACCACATCATAGCCAGTGAGGTGGAGGGATGTGGAGCATAATATATTGGTGCATCTGCATATCACCTCCTGCTCTATGGTGAAGAACAGAAACAGAATGTGAGAAGCACTGTTCTTGACATCAGGTAGCTTGGATGCATCGATTGAGAAGCCCAGAGAAAACCCCAGTGGTTCATGGATTGCAAAGCACACGCCTCCACGGCTCTGCTGTGCATTTCGCGTCACCCTCATCTCATCAATTTAGCATCACAATTTAGCCATGGCACCATGTACAGATGATTCTTTGCTTTTGTGTTCGTAGCTTTCTTTTCATCCACTGTAAAAAAAAAGGAAAATCTGAACTTATTTCCAGAGACTGAATACCACAGAACCAGCATTGATGAGAGAGAGGAATTTTAAATAGGCCACTTATTGCTTTGAATTCACAAAACATCTTCTACCATCTTGATGAGTTTTTGTCAAAAATAATGCACACAAGCACTCTGTTTTCTGATTTGTGTCCCAATTTATTACTTGCAGTTGCAGGATTTTGCTTACTGTTGTTCCTTCATGATGTAATTTTCATTGCAAGCTGGTCTGATGGTACTTTAATTGCCAGGAATAATATATATATATAAAGGAATTCAGAAAGGTTTTCAATTGTTTTGTAAATGGAACCCAAAATAATTGATTGTAATAGTCAATTTATACTTCAAGAGTGTTCATAAAGAGCGGCAAAGGTACTCTGAATAGTCTGTTGAGTGCGTGCCCTATTATGGCCTGGTATGCCCAACAGGGCTTTCTCTACCTGGGATAAAGTTGAGCCTCACGATGCTCAAGCACTGGATAAGCAGCAGTCCAGAGACACGAAGCTTGCAGATCCAAACCGGGTTTGATTAGTCTGGGTGATAGATGCCTGTTGTCATGGAACACCTCCCAGAATAACATTACCACAGTGTTTGCTTCCTGCTTGTCAATACCACAGATAATTGCTGGCTGTAGTGTTTGCTTCTTTTAACACTGAAGGCCACAGCTGAATTAGACCTTGCTGGGAAAGCTGGACGACTTCTTAAATAAATTGGTACAACCACCAACTTGTAGCAAGCACTGGTATAAGGGCCCAAAAACATGGGAAAGATCCACTGCCTCATTCGCTCACCAGAAAATAAAAAAAAAATAAAACTATATATATGGGGGTGTGTGTATCAGGCTGTATAAAAATAAAAAATTAAGTCTCCTATATATTAAGTCTGTCATTGCAAAGTGGTTGCAAGATAGGCTTTTAATTTGAATTGTCAGACTTGCTTTTCATCACACTTGTTTCTCTGCTGACTGATCAATGACTAATTAAGGCTGAACAATCAGCATGGACATTCTGAGTGGATGAATCATTATCTTGATGCCGGGGAAAACTCACAGAAAGGGAAATCGAAATACGTATTCTAATCTCGTTTCTCTGTTGGAAAACATATAGTGAGCTGAGTCATTCCTGCTGTCATTTGTCATTACAGTTTTTGGGATGCTGCCCATCATAGCTATCATGCACCAATGGATAATTTGCCAGTTATAACTATTATACAGATATTATCGTGCATGGTAATCATATCATATGTGTTATTCATATATTTACTTTTAAAATATGTTTCTGCTCAGAGTAGACAGAGGAAAGCACTCACCCCATTTGTAATTGCCACTTTCATTGATGGGTAGGTGACATCAGCAATTATATTATTGGAATTAATTATGAGGGGAAAAAACTACAAGATGAAAATTTGAAAGTGAAAAATAGATGTATGTATGAATAGATTGAGGGAAAAATAAGGCGACGTTTCTGTCTGATATGCGTCACTTGTTAATTCTTCCTGGAAATTTAAAATTAGAATATGTCACTTGTACTTCCCACGCTGTACTGTAATTGGGCCTTGACAAATCTGGTTTGTCTTCACATGCTTTGGTAACCATTTTAATACTCGAGGAATCAGCACAAGTGTCACAGAAATGTGCAGGCGTGACTTTCAGGGCATGGTTTCCCCATCATACTTTGTGCTCATTATTTCCAGTCATGCTTTGATATAATCAATGTGAACGTTACTGTTGAGGTCCAGGATCTGCACTGTTGCCTTATGGTGATTGTGAGGAATATGCAGCGTCTTACATCGTTCGATATTCAGACCCTAATGTGGGCCAAAGGAACCATTTTCCCAGTTAAATTACTTTTCCTAGAAGAACACCTCAGCAATACTAGGATTTGCAGGATGGAGCTCAGAGTATTTGATACGCATGGCCTGGGATTTGGAGAAATGGACAATGATTGTGTACAGCTGGCCTGTTTGGTCATTTCAAAATTTCACTTCATTTACTGAAGCTTAATTTAAATCCCTGACATAGGACCCATGAAGAGAAGATATATATTGCCTGCAGCTTCTCAGTGTCTGCTTGCACTTAGCCGAAACAGGGGGAGATTGGAGATTTTAAAAGTAATCTTCTTTCTCATAAATGGGATTTTTTTTTAGTTAAAGTCACATAAACTTCTGGCAGAACAGTTTTTGTCTCCTGGTACTAGTTTAAACGGTACAATTATCACATTTACCCGAAGTGAAAACTGAGCCTGCTGCCTAACTAACGATTTTTATTATTTCCGTGGCGGAAGCTTTTTACCAAACGCGCTTTTACAATTTAATGGGCTGGCATGAAATGCATTAATGCCCTAATATCTTCACACTTGCCAGTGACGAGGGCAGCACTTTTCCAGCAGCATAGTGCAGGGCTTGCTGTGCGAATGACCGTGTTTGTTTTTGCCACGCACCATCGAGGCCACGGGGGTGTGATGCAACACTGTGCAGCCTGTTTCCTCTGTGCTCTTCACAGCCTCACAACTGCATCCAATTTCCCTGTACTGCAGTCGTCCCTCGCCAAACTCCTCACCTCCATTGTGCGTGAACTTCCTGTTTCCTTTAACAAAAAGTTAAAGGTTTTGTGGTTCTCAGACCAGAAAATACTCCTGTGCATGACAGAAAAATTTAAGCCCTGCATCTAAAGTTTTACAATTTTAGACTGTATGAATTTAACAAGTTATTGTTTGGAATACAGAGGTATTGTGTTCTAATTCATCAACAACAGCTGCTGGTATTGTCTTGCTGGGGTTAAAGCTCTGCTCAAAGTGCTCCATCCATCTTCCAACCACTTATGCTGGTCAGGACTGCTGGGGGCCATTTCAGAGCAGTTTACATGGAACATCCAGAACAAGCCTGCAACACTCCAGAAACATTCAGATTGGTAACAGGAACAGGTAACCCAACAAAGGAGTAGTGAGGTCACGATACAACTCAATGAGTCATCAGGCAACTCCAAGAAGTTTGTTCAAGGTTGAATTAGATTTCAACAGTTTTGTAAAAATTCACAGTGAAAGAGCAGTCAAATGAAGCCTTAAATAAAGTTGGAGGAAGTTTATTGACATTAGTTCTTTTTTGGCAACTGTAGCATTGTCATGTCACAAGTGAGTGATGCAATGGAACTGCAGAATGGTTGGCATAATCGGAGCAATGCCATGACAGAATCCATGTTATATAAGTACAACAACTAAAGTCTTTGACCACTTTCTCTATTGTTTTGACTGGATCTGAGGCCCCAGTTTAGCATTGGGCTACTGTTGATTGCAGTGAAGGATTGAACGTAGCATATAAAAATATCCAACAAAACAAATAAGTGGACCAAAATGTGATCACATCAAAATATGACCCAGAAATTAGACATAATATTCCACACTATTCTGTAACCATCTAAAGTACGAGGCCTTATCTTGGGTACCAAATTCACAAAGAATAATAAAAAAAACACACATTGATAAGTTTGGTGAAACGGGTAATTGATGAGCTTTGTAATCCCCATAGCAATATAAAATCCATAATAGACTCAAAAATGGAAGCTTGGTGAATTCTAGTGCTATCATTATGAGTGAAGAATTCAAGCACAGAGGTGAGAGATTTGAATGGAGAGTAGACAGGTCTTCTCAGCTGTGATATTGCTGCCTTCCCCTGAGCCGTGTCTGGGCCTCACTGAGGCTGGTCCAGCTGGTGTCGGACAGGAGGATCCCCACTCTACCGAGAGCCGTCAGAGGGAATCGCTGCAGACCGGTCTCACTGATGAGCCTTCCAGCTCCCAGGCCAATCGGGTGCCTGTGCGAATTACACGGCTGACGGAGCAGGGAGAACAGAGGAACACGAAGGCGCCGCTGGCCTGAGCTGCCATTTAACTGGAAATGTTACCTAGAAAAGGAGCGAACACTAATTGCAGGTTATTCTGCTGCCAAAAAACACACATTCAGGCAGTTAACTGAACACCAGGTGCCATTATTACTGGGAGTTCAAATGATGTCATGAAATGCAGTGCCCTCAAACAAAAGCACACAAAAAAATCAATAAAGAATAAACAGCATACTGTAACTTGTTGCAGATATCAAAATACTACAAATTTGATGTTTCTTATGCCAATTTTGCACATTTTAAATAGCTGTTTTTTCAAAGCGAAAGGCAGCAACAGCATCACAGCCTTGATGCAGGAGTGTTTTCTACACTGGAACAGAATATAAAATGATTAAGATTGTTTTTACTTTAAATTAAAAATCCAGCATGCGTTTTATAGAATATATGAACGTTCTAGGGATTTGAATAGGTGGGCTCTTAGTTGCTTGCTGCCTCCCATCAATTTAATTAATCACATATCTGACGTATGCCCTCTAGTGGTAGTTGTCTGTTAGCATTAGAGTGAAAACATTTTTTTGTAGGCCACAGACATATAAATACTTATAGCTGACAAGATTCACTGTGTCCACTGATTGCTTTAGTGCATGTGGTACATATCCATCCCAAGCAGCACCTACAGCACTATGGGCTGAAATATAAACTCGATCCTCTTGCTTATTCCAGCATCTTTGTGCCTTTCTGGACAGTCAGCGTCCTCACAATGGGGGTAATAGATTTGCGGCCATCTCTTTATACTCTCAGTGATGACCTTGATGCATTTCGTAGTGCAGGAACACACAGGTCTATATACAGTAACAAATCTAGCATTAGAAAGAGGCTGTTTCATGTAGGAAAACTACACTTTATTGGTACATCAAATTTTATTGAGAGGTGTATATTTCTGTTATGTGGATTGTGATTTTCTGAGTATAGCTTTTGGGCCTTATTATAAGTAATTCCAAACAAATTTCCATTTGGCAACCATAACTGGGGCTTTGCACTATCAAGGCAACCAATTCAAAGTAGTGTGTACATATATATACACTGAGAGTGTACTGTATATGCTGTTTTACTCAGTTAATTTACAAGCTACTACAAGACACAGTTATAGCTAGAGAGATCACTACTACGACTTCTCCACACAATACCACGCAATCTCCTTATGAAGTATTTCATGCAGAAAATGAACCTAAAAGTACACATTTTGCCACACTAAAACAAAAGTTTAGAAATCCTTATAACCACATCTTCAGTATTTGAAGGAAGTAATTTTTACTCATTTGCAGTTTGCATCCTGTCTGGTTGTGAGGCAGAAAATGTTTTGGGGTGAGTTTCCCTGAAACGTTCTTAATGCTACGTCGTTCTTAAGTTCTGTCTTAAAAGATAGAACTAACGAACGACGTAGCGTTAAGAAGGCTTCGAGAAACTCACCCTTGATCAGTAACACTGTCACATGAATCAGGGATTGCATAACAAACCTGTCCATGGAAAGCCAATAAAATTACACAGCTGGTATGAATTTCTTAGGTTTGGGTTGTGGCATCCTCCACTCAAAAAGTAAAATGATAAGAAAATGGAATCTGGAGAAAATTTGTAATATGTGTCATTTTAAACAGGACAAATTATTCAGATGCTGGAAGATGTGTTCAATCAGTAGGGTTTAACTGTAAGCATAGTATTGATATGTCATTTATTTTACATTTTATTTATCTATCAGACATGTTTAACCAAAACAACATACAGTTGAGAAAGTATGGTGATTAGGCCCTGAAGCAAATGGGGTTAAGGGACTTGCTCAAGAGTCTAGCAGTGAAATCACTCAGCTGACCCTGGGATCCAAACCCATGACTTTCTGATTAAAACAACAGCATCCTAACCAGGGTTGGGAGTAACACGTTACAAAAGTAATGAATCACTGTAATGCATTGGTTTTTGCAGTAATGCGGTAATGTAAGGCATTACAGAAAAAAATTGGTAATATTTTACTTGGTATAAATGTCAGTAATGTGCATTACAATGTTTTTAACCCGGAATTAAGTGGGTTTTTTTTTATACAAATTTGCCAAAATCACCGAGAGATCAGCAAAAGAGAAATGTCCATGCAAAACGTGTCACTTCTTGTAGTCAGAAAGAACAGAGAGATGAGTGAACCAACAATTAACTGATCTGACGTCGGATAGTAAATTCTCCAGATGGGCATACGTCCATTACTTTAAGTTTGTGACTTGGGGTTATAGACACTGACGTGGACTTAAACTGAATCAAATTGACAGAAAACAGCTGGTCACAATCGAGGTTGCATATGTGGTTAATAAGGGGGTGTGGCAAACAAGAGGATCGGACAAGCAGGTCATAACAATTACACTTGCATTACCAAAAATATTAAAGAAGAAATATTAGACGTCATTGTAAATTTAATTACGAAGAGCAAAGATGCTTTCAATGCGTAGTGATGTATCATTTTCATTATCGCAATCAACTTTTTAATCAATAGACAAAGAACGGCGATAGAGTGAAGCCGCGAAAGTCGAAGCGCAAAGTGGCGATGGACGACTGTAAAGGCATCGAAATGCTAATTTTGTATCCTGTCATATCTTTAGACATTATAATACAGTTCAATTAATGTTAATATGACTAGGCCTAAAGTTACAGTATTTCTATCACAATTTGCCAGACTTTGACCT
>JAABNY020000001.1:11820144-11831491 GCA_015164015.2 Brevimyrus niger
CGTTGAAGTCCCCCAGCAAAACGATGGAATCCCCCCGTGGCACGCTAACCAGCATACCACTAAGGGAATCCAAGAAGTCCGGGTACTCCGAACTGACATAAGTGCAGTTGACAGTCAGAGGCCTATCCCCGACCCGAAGGAGCAGGGGAACAGCCCTCTCATTCACTCAGTAAACTCAGTATAAAACATTTAAAATGTTTAAAGTGAGACATTTTGCTCTTTAGTGAAAAATATCATCTCATTTTGAATTTCATGGCAGCAACATGTCTCAAAAATGTTGGGATGGAGGCAATAGAAGGCTGGAAAAGTTAAACCCAACAGCTGGAGGAACAATTTGCAAATAATTAGGTCAATTGGCAACAGGTCAATAACATGACTGGGTATATAAAGAGCATCTTAGAGTTGCAGTGTCTTTCAGAAGTAAAGATGGACAGAACATCACTAGTCCCCCTAAATACTACATCGACAAATAGTGGAGCAATTTCAGGAAAAAAGTTCCTCGGTGTAAAATTGTAAAGAGGTCGAGAATACCATCATCTGCAGTACATAATATAATCAAAATATTCAGAAAATCTGGAGAATTCTTTGTGTGTAAGGGACTAGTATTCTGGATGCCCCTGACCTTCTGGCCCTTAGGCAGCACTGCCTCACAAATAAGCATGATTCTGCAATGGAAATCATTACATGGGCTCAGGAATTTTTCCAGAAAATGTTATCAGTGAACACCATTTCCCGTGCCATCCAAAGATGACAGTTAAAACTCTATCATTCAAAGAAAAAGCTGCATTTGAACAAAATCCAAAAGCACTGATGTATTCTCCGGGCCAAAGCTTATTTAAAATAGACTCTGGCTAAGTGGAAAACTGTTCTGTGGTCAGACAAATCTAAACTTGAAATTTTTCTTTGAATCTAGGGATGGCGTAATCAAAATTAATCCACAGCAAGCGATTAATCTGATTAATGTGATTAATCTGATTAAAACATTTTTATCATTTGACAGCATTTTATCATTTGAAAAACAGTATTGTAATACTGTAATTGAAAAAATAAAACTTACCTGGAAAAACAGTAAACTGCAATTGAAAAACAGTATTAATACTGTACATGACAATACTGTGAATATAAATACAGGAATAGTACTGTCATGCCCAACTTGTCTGATCCTCGTGTGTGCCTCTCTGCCTGCAGCACTGCCTCATGCTGCTGCTGCGCTGCCCACGGCGCTCCCTACTGGCCGCACACCCGAGAACACCGCCATGTCCGCGGCACCCCCTGCCTCTTGCTGACTGCTCTCCCATTCTGCCCTGCTCTTCCGTCCAGCCCTGCTCTTCCGTCCAGCCCGTCTTGCCTGTCCAGCCTGTCTCTCCTGTCCAGCCCGTCCAGCCCTGCCCGTCCAGCCCTGCCCATTCAACCTTCGGCTGCGCCGCCCGCGGCCATGCCGCCTGCCACCACACCCGCGGCTCCGGCAGCATTGCCTGTAGCCACGCCCGTGGTTCCGGCCGCACTACCTACAGCCCTGCCTGCTGCCCTGGCCCCATCTCTACCCATGACAGTCCCTACTCCAGTCCCCCCAGCCCTGGTTATGGTCCCCGAGGAGGTCCCGGACTATGTGACTGCTGCTCTTTCCCCCGGAGAGGAGGAGGACCTCGAGTGAGACCCCTCGGGGACCTCCCTAATGACTCTTGGTCCCTCGGCCCAGCATGGTTAACTCTGGTCTCGTCTCGTCCGTCACCTCCCCTGGGGTGTGCCTGGAGTGCGCGCATTTAGGGGGGGGGGGGTTCTGTCATGCCCGGCTCGTCCGATCCTCGTGTGTGGCACGCTCCCCTCGTTACCTCGTGTTAATTCCCGATTGTAATCACCTGTTATGTTCAACTTGTCCTGTGTATTTAGTCCGCGTCTGAGTTAGTTTCCCTAGATCCATCATTGTATTGTCGTGACGTCTGTCAAAGTCTTCCTGGATTGTCCAATTAAACCCCATTCCCATGAAGAACTTTGCAGCCCTGCGTCTTCCCTCTCCGCCAATCATGACAAGTACTGTATATGCAAATATGGTAATGATAATCAAAATATAGAAAAAGGAAAATAATGCAATGAAAATGAGAAATGGAAGGAGTCTTAATGTCCTGCCTTTTACAAGTTAACTTGACTGTTATCCATCTGAATTAATATAATATATTTTCCTGGTGTGAGGAATGCAGACTTTCTCTTCATAATAATTGTTTTGCACCGATTCCTACCATAATCGTTTTGTTTTATATTAAAAAAGCTGCTGCTTATCTATGACGGTCACCAGATGGCAATATATAGTAACTAGACTACAGTATAAGACACAGGTTACTATCCTAGCAACAGTAAATGAGCATGTTAATGTGTCTTACAAGAGGTCTGTATCATGAATCTGGATTTTTGGGTTAACAAGAGAAAATCCATTTGAACTGGGGTACCTGACAAGATACGAAGCTAACCAGCAAATCTTGCTTTGTGATGCAGGCCCAAGGTGTCCCCACTGGAAACATGCAGAAACGCATACACTGCGGAGGTAGGGGCAGCAGCTATACATAATCACCCTTCATTAATTTCTCTGGTGCCTTATTAACACTCATTGAAGACTGAGTTCTGTGGCTTCTTTCAGGTCCAGAAAAATGCAGGAACTTCCAGCCCTTTTGATCCCTTTCTTTTGCTTCCCAGTCTGTTTCTAGTTTGGTTTCCCTTCTACTCATGTTTAAATGGCTGCCTTTTGTTTTCGTTTGTTGTTTTCGTTCCCCCGTATTAAATTAAATCTATATTAGAGGAAATGAATGAATGCAGGCCTTCCCTTTTCTGAGTCTCATTGCTTCTGGCAGCTCAGCCTTTAGATGTGGCTCTTTGTTTCCAGCTCAGAGGCTCATGGTATGATGTCACGCACCACTGATTTAAAATTATAAGTCATATTTACTACAACCGTTTACACCCTCTTCTTTTTGTCATATAACGTATCTAAGATATAGATACACTGATATTCAGTATGTGACATATTAAAGAAAAGCAAAGCAGTAGTCTGTTTCATTATTGTTTTATTATCAAAAAAAATTATATCATGTATCGCATGTGGAAATCCATCAACTTTTCAAGCAGCTTGCCCTAGATAGGAAAGACAGGTCCTCACATGGCTCACACACCACAGACCATTCTGGGTTGCCAAGTTATATAACTGTGAGTCTTTGGACTGTCAGAGGAAACCTACACAACAAGGGGAGGACAAGCAAACTGCACACCATGACTGAAGGGTTGAGTTAAAGCCATAAACCCTGCAGGTGTCAAGCCACAGTGATATGCTCTGATCGACCATTTTGCGCATTTCATGTGTAAATCTGACAAAAAAGTCTTAGAGCTCATAGTAAGTGAGAACATATGGAATAATAAGATCTACACCTTTGCCTGAATCACTGCACGCCAGTTGAATAAACATCATGCAGGTGTTATGCAAATGTACAAAACTCCTGCATGATCTTACAGCTAACTTTAGCATCCAATTCACAAGTAATGCTTATGTGGAAACCCTCAACTTCTTTTCAAATTAGTTTGAAAAAATATTGGCAGCAATTTATAATAAAAATATGTCTTGAAAGTCTTAAAAGTTTTTCTCTCAGCGAGACACCACTTTTCAGCACAATATAATATATAACATAACAGATAATACCAAACCACAAAAAGAAAATACACAATTTAATATATATTCCATTGTGCTATTAGTTTTTTTCCTAAATATATCTGGTATGTTACACAGATCCAGCACAGTTTGACTTTTTTTCCTCCTTTTTCTTCACACTGAGTCTCAGTCACATAGTCTCTCAATTCATAAAAAAATGGCTGTAAGCCAAGGAATGGAAACTTCAACATGCTCATCTCGGAACAAATGATGACTCAAAGTGACAGCAAAACTTTCATGTTTTGTTTTACAATGTTAACATCCAGAACAGTTGAGAAAAGTCTTTTTTGCTTTTTGTATTTATATTTCACTGCCACGGGCACAACAAGAATGCACAATATTACGAATTAATTCTCTGTACTGTATAACTTGCATTTCAGTCCCAAAGATCTCTGAAGAATGCATAAAAATCTACTCAGTTGCCTTCAATTATGTACTCCTCAAGAGTTTGAAACTTCAAAGCAAAAATGCATTTATCTCAAGACGAATGTTTTTGATAACATGGCATTTTAAAAGCTCCTAGTATTGATTTATATGAAATTATTTGATATGTACTGATTTTATTTATTATAGGTGTATGGCAGTTTATTTAGGAGTTTGAAGACTTATTTACTGAAAGCATGAATCAGAGATTGAATGGCACTTGTTTATCTAACAGGAATATATAAAACCAGAGGGATATTGGGCACATAAGAACCCCACCCCCCCAAAAAAATTAAACACATTAAAATGTCCAGCCCACTAGGAATCCAAATTATGTGTTCCATTGTATAAAAATCAGTAGGATCAGGAGTTCGTAAGGTACTTTTAATATGTAAATAATTTTGTGATGGTGTAAACTGTTGACAATTTATTTTAGTCCCAAAGGCTGCAGGAATGGTATTTCTGTCCATGGTAAAGGATGTTTCGTGTTTCATAGAAAGTTGAATTTAAATTGTTTTTTCTTTGTTAGAATTGTTTCATGTATGACTGAAGTGAAGAACGTCCCAATGGATAACATGCCACCAGATGACTATTGTGTTGTTTTTCCTTAATTATGTGTGTTACACTTTCAGCTCCTAATGAACCTGCTGTTAACAAAATAGAAAGATTCTTTAAAATGCTTATTTAGTACTTCGTATGAAAATATTTTGAATATTTTGAACATTTACTGTCACGAGTTTTATAATAAACTGATTTCTATTTCCCCCCATAATAAACAAAAATCTTAGCCACCATCAATCAGCTTGTAGGTGGCCAGTTTGTAATAACATGCAGGCAACAGCATGCATTATTTTCTCTTTGTAAACCTGTAAGCCATGGACATATGCTTTGTAAAGTTGAATTTAAATTGTTTTTTTTTTAATTATTATTTCTATCAATGCAATGAGCTGTTGTGCAAATTCCTCTGGAATGCCACAGTGCCAGGTAATGATTTTAAACCCCATGAATAAATGTAGAAATTAATAGTAAAATATAGTGGGTTTTGGAAGATTCATTCACTGCACCAATTTGCCAATAACCTTTGGCACAAAAATATTTACAACTTGAAAAGAGTCCACTTTGTTATCAACATGTTATACAGTCCATAAATACTGGGACAAAACACAATTCTAAGTGGGAGGCACATATACAAACTGTTGTAATTCCTATACACCGTTCACTTGATTTGTATGTCAATACCCTCAAATTAAAGCCGAAAGTCTGCAGTTAAAGCACATCTTGTTCGTTTCATTTCAAATCCATTGTGGTGGTGTATCGAGCCGAAAAGATTAGAATTGTGTTGATGTCCCAATATTTATGGACCTGACTGTATCTGCAAACACCTTGGTCAGTGCTGTTGGACATTCAGCCTGGTGCGGCATCCTCTTCTACAACCACATGAGGCAGAGAATTCCACATTTTTGCTGCTCTCTAAAAGCACCCCTGCTGACCCGCAGTTATTTTTCAGCATGTGAAATTATTTTTGGGTGCTTCACATTTTTAGCAGTCACCATGCTAAAAAATTGCGATCATGGCAGCACTTGGTCTGACAGAGGTTCCAACATCTGTTAAGGTCTCCCCTAAAATTACAGTGTTCAGATTTATTGCAAAGAAGGTTCATGATGTCTCCAAGACAGACAGCCACACCAAAAGCACAGTGCTTGAAAGATGTTTATTTAAGTAAAAACACACATTGAGCTGCATTGCTGTGGTTGACACAAGCCCTGTTTTTAAAATATTTGTATACAACATTTTGGTTTTGTATCAGTCTAATTTGGGGTAATTTGAGAGTTTTTTTCAGTATTAAAAACAATTATTTATCTAAAAAAACATTACACCGTTACTGTTCTTTAATAGGGAAAAGGGTGGGAACAAAGAACATTTTTTTAAAAAAATCAGTAAATCAGGATATATTTATTTGCTCACAAGAACATCGGAAACTTCAAAGTGCTGCTGGTTGTCTAGAATATAGAATTTGTGAAGTAGCTGCCTTATCGGGAATGAGCTGAGAGCCGTGACTTACTGCTTGCATGATAAGCAATATGTTGAGCTTGACAAATCACTCTTGGAAAAGATGTGGAAAAAGCCATCCAGGGGTGTTGCAGAATCCATTCTAGTAGCGGTCAAATTTTAATGTATAGCCATCCCTCATTTGTGAATAGAACTGCTGTTTCATGACAGGGGAAAAGTTTGCGATGAGTATTCTCTAGCGTTATTATGGCAATCCTGAATTTCTTACAGCTTCCTACCAAGAGTTCCAGGGGGTGCTCCTTATCCAAGTCACTTATGTTGATTTGTTTAGATTTACATTAAGCTCAGAATAGTAAAAATGTTTGTCTTCCTGTCAAGAATTTAAATTCCTAATCATTTGCCAATGTCATGGAGAGCCAGAAATTATCTTCATATTCAAAACATATTTTTGAATTAATTATTGCTTTTTGGCAGATTTTTCAGTCCCTAATTGCATTTCTCCATGTTTGAAAGGATTCCAGCCTTCACCTTATGCTGTGCTATTCACAGGTCAGGTCAAGTCGTTGACATCCCTATTCACAGAGTCTTGCTGTACTGATTAAAAGTGTTTAAGATGCTAAAGGTCTTATCACAAGGCTGTTTTACAAGATTACACACACCAATTTTGTTTTGCAGATATAGAAACATCACAACATTGTTTTATTCCTTTGTATCAGAATTTTCTGCAAGGGTAAATGGGTAAATTGTCTCATACCAAGTCCTGCAATGGAAGCATAATTTAGCAATGAGACATGGTGGTGGGTTTCAGTTATGTAGAAGTTCCTGTCACACGGAGAGCAATAGCAGCTAAATTTACGAGGCTATGAAGACAGACAGCAAGAAGTTGAACAGAAGCGGAGGAACTGTCAGTCATTGCAGGCAGACCATTAGCATTTCAGTGCTTATCTGAGCATATAACAAACTAAGCTCTGGGCATTCAATTTACCTGGTCTTTAATTAAATAAAAGCTTGTGAGGCAAGTAAGTTTACAAGTCTTTGCATCTTTTTGCTAAATTAATTGACTCTACGTGTAATTGCAATCATTGTTTAGAAAGTATGGTTCATAAAATAAATAAATATGGACAATAATTTAAGCCCTTTATGAGTGTTTTTGTGGGCACATTTTATGAGATGAAGTCGATGACAATTACATCTAGGCCCAAGCCCAAACCACCATTAAAAGGGCAACGTAGCCACAGAAATTTACTGCAGTAAAACATGGTGACACTCAGAGCAGCTATGAGACAGAAGAATGTTTCCCATGTACATAGTCCCACAACAAAGAGGAACCACAGGGAAATGTCATCAGTTAAGTCTAATTCCCCATGACAAAACTGATGCCCTTTTATCTCTCAGCCACCATGAGAACTTTGTTCTGCACTTCATATTTTATTATTTTCTGTTTCTTTCTTTATTTATTGCAACGTTAGTCTATTTTTCATAACAGTGTTTCCCAACCCAGTCCTTGGGGAACCCCGGACATTCCACGTTTTTGCTCCCTACCAGCTCCCAGCCAATCAGGGACACCGAATACCTGGTATAATGTAGGTGCGCTGGGAGCTGAGAGGAAGCAAAAACGTGGACTGTCCGGGGTTGCCCGAAGACTGGGTTGGGAAACGCTGATTTAGGAAATATCTTTTGGATAGAAATCAAAAAAATATTTTTGGCCACGTGATGACAGCTGTGGGCTGGGTCAGCTTGGGATATGCAGTGAGGAAAAGCATTCCTGTGAAAGATTTACCAATTAAGCACTGAGGATACTTAATCCTTAACCATCTGTATCATGTCTCTGTAAAATGTTACTCCATTGCAGACCATGTGCAGCTATGGCAGCACTTCCCATTTTCTCCTTTTCGTTTACTTCTCTCTGATAAGTTTACATTCCTGGCTGCTTTTCTCAACTTAATATTGTGGTCAGCCATGTTTAGTTACACCTGAGTCAGCACACTGACACTGATCTTACACACCACTAATATCCTGAATGAATAAGGATAGGGAAGAATGTGGAAATATCGTGGATTCCTCTCTGACCATTTCTCTTGACCATATTTGATGCAGTATGCGTCATTTTTTAAAGATGTGGTTAATGATTGCAATGTCTTATAACCATTGGCTGTGTGCACATTTTGTGGACATTCATCAGCCTTTGGAATCAATGTTGGATTTTTCTGTAACTGAATAGAACGAGTAAACGGATGAAAGAGGTATAACGATAAAAACAGGCCTAGCTGCTGAGGTACATGCCATCTAAAATACAAGGACTAATAAAAAAAAAACAGACATATTACCAGCAATTCATTCATTCAGATAACCTTAACTGTGGCCAAGATAAAGCTTTCCAGTGTTTGCACACGAAAAACCTACATGAGGTAATGTAATTAAATTATTAGAAAGACTTTTGTTGGGCTGAGGTGACCATATTTCGTTAGGAGGTGTGCTTTCTTGGAAATGCAAAAGAATGTCTATAAATGTGTCTATTACTGTCATGTCAGGTCATGTTAATGCACATTCATTTAGGCCGGCAATGCAGGCTCACAGCTGATTCGCCAGGAGGCCATTGAGAGCAACTGCTGTCCCCAAACCTCCTTCTTTTCCTTCTTTTCCTGTTGCTCTGTGTGAATTGTTGTTACTTCTGTAAGTATAAATTAATCAGAAGCTTACTACAGTTGTACAGTACTACTACTAGAGTAATGCATCAGTTAGTTCATCATACACACATATATTTGGTTGTGTTAACATGTTTCTCCCACATATTTACCAAGTGGTACAAAAGCTCTTCCCTACCTCATCTCAAATTTTTAGGAACTACTTTAATTAAAATCCACTTTGAGATTCTGGAATGCATTTTTTGGAGGTATTGTAGTACAAGAGGGCATTTTTACAACCATTCAAACATAGCAATCTTAACCTTATGCTAGTAATAAATGAAGAACCAGTTTACAAAGTTAGCAGGGTTCATGAAGTATGACAGAATTCTTGGGACGATCATATGCAAAATTTTATGATAAAATTGTCACACGATTTCAATCAAATAAACCATTTTGCTGCTTTTCCACCAAGCCGTACCCAAGCCGTTACCATGCTGACATGGCCCTCTAAAAGCATGACCAATCCGAGGTGGTTGTGTCACCAACATTTGACTGATCAAAATGCATCAGCATGCAGGTGTTCTGCACATGGATTATCCAAAAGAAAAATGGGTATGTTCATACATATTATACATTGTGATGTACTGGTGCATTCCTGATGACTCAGAACCTGAAAATTTCCAAACTCTTACTTAAAAAAATACTATAGAAGAGCTGAATGTAATGGATCTGTAATGCAAATTTAGTCAATGCAAATTTTGCATGGTGATTCTCAATGATGTACTGGAAAATTAGGAAAATAGCACACAATAAATGACGATGTACTGTATAGCGTTTGAGCAGTAAATAAGCACCTCATCTGTTTTACGTCATTTTCGCTTTCCAAACCTGGCAACACTTTCACTGCAGTGCAGTGACTCTTCTGCAGTGGAAAACCAAAGTGAGCTGGAACTGGGTATATGAATGACGTGCGTCTTGTGATGGGTTGGTGCCCCATCCTGAGTTGTTCCGTGCCTTGCACCCAAAGCCTTTGCAATAGGCTCCAGACCATCTGTGATCCTAAACAGGATAAGCGGCTTCAGAAAATGGATGATGTATATCATGCAACTGCATTATAGAATTATAAAGGGCTTAAAGTACTAGAAGAAATCTACTTCATCATAGTGGTTCTTGCTGCCTTGAATATCATTGTGTCCTCTTCATAACCACAGGCAATCTGGTATACTTATTTAGATAAATAATACTGTGCACAGCCAATATTATGATACAAATAAGCGGGTAGGAAAAACCATTTCTGGAGTCCAAACATTCGCCAGATGTTTTCAGATTTTTGGCATACCGGGATCTCGAGAACCCAGAGAAAATGATTCCCTGTGTTAATTTGGACATAACCACTGACCAATCAAGAAGACTTTGACGGAGATTATTTCTGGCCCCTGGAGTCTGCAAGTTTGCTTTTAAGAATTACATGCTAGATATTATTATTTTACACTAAATGAGCTTCAGAGGGCTAAAACCTGCAGTCCTCACTGACCTCTCATCAGTGTGATTAATACTACAAATGCTGCCCTTACCATCCCCAATATGGCAATACAGTATTTTTTCTGATATTGCTGGTCCGCTGCAGCTCACGCCCTTGGTGGTGTGATACAGTGTTCACCCTCACATACAGTAATCACGGAAGGAATTCTGTTATTATTAGTGAGCAGTCTGGTTTGTTTCTCTCTTTGTCTCACACAACATCCACGCTACCTGAATGAGAGTGGTGTTACCACTGTAACTATTGATTCTGTAAATCAAACTACGACAATTACGATCTCCATTTGCATCTGTTGTCATGTTATTTCCAAAGAGCCTATTCCTGTCCAATATGTACTAGTATGGGTTTACCAAGCTGGGCTTACAGTATAAATATCTATTCACGTATATTCTTCTGTCACAGATCAGTCTTTTATTTTAACTTAGAGGCAATGTTCTTTAAAATAGTTCAATCTGCTTTGCAGCTCTAGTAACATTTTACATGTTTATATAAAAAAACCTTTTGTGCCTAATGATTTTTATTATTAAGAGATCTTTTGCCAAAAAGAGCTGATAAAACTATTTATAAAGCTTATTGTCACGATCATGGTGAGTGGCGAGCAAGTAAGGAGCGGAGAGTCGCCAGGAGTTCCAGAAAGACGGGGTTTATTAGGCAAGACAGACAGAGTACTCACACACATGGAGACATTATTGACGGATCTGGGGTACACGGACTGAGACACGGACTAAATACGAAAGACAGGCTAGACCAAACAAGCAACAGGTGAACACAATTGGGCAAAAACAAGAGGTAACGAGGTGGGCGTGGCACACAGGAAGGATCGTACGGAGCTGGGCATGACTGTGACGTTCCAGTACAGAGGAGAGGACCCAGAAATGCGAGGCAAGCGAGTTTTAATTGAGCAGCTAAGCAGCCAAGTAACAGTGTCCAAAACAAGAGACGAGAATCGTAGTCGAGGGGCAGGCGGGTGAGTCGAGGTCCAGGAAGTCAGTCCTACATACAGGGACGAGGACAGGAGACCGAGGGGAGACGAGGGATGGGACACTGGGCAGGACAGGG
>JAABNY020000001.1:11831591-11855595 GCA_015164015.2 Brevimyrus niger
AGAACATTAGCGCAATACTTCGCAGGGAGTGCTGGGTGAGCACTCCCTTTATGTCAGTGCTGACGACGGGTAACTGGGAACACCTGTGGAGCCCCGCCCATCCAGGACCGGAGCCGTCACAGGAACACCTGTGGAGCCCCGCCCATCCGGGTCCGGAGCCGTCACAATGACACTTATTTAATATATATTTAATTTCTTTATCCTCCATGAAACGTTCCAGTAACTGAAGAGTTCTATTCATGGTACTTTTGGCAAGCTGAGCTAAACTTGCCATGTTATGGGGAGATTTGTTGAAAGAACAACACTGTATCTGTCTGCCTAAGTGAAAATACGACCTGCATTTGTAAAAAAATACGTTTTCTTATTTCTTAGCAGCTAAGATCCTGTGAGATGCTGGATTACACCCTGAATTAAACATTTTACGGGAGCAGAAAGACTTTGAATTGCCGTATTCAGATGCAAATGCAGAGAGTATATGGTTTACAAGCAATATTAAGTACTAGTGTCTCCTAAAAATGTTCATTATGTTTTAAAAAAGCTGTGTTCCATGCAGATGACTCACTGTGTTTAGAAGAATTTGTGTCCAAGAATACTATTCTGAGATTACGTGCATAACCATATGTGGACAGGGCTTTGAATTGTCAGCAATATTTTATCTAGTCAAGTCTGGTGCTTCTGTCACAAAGTGAGCAGCCGCTTAAGTTTATCCAGCTATTAGTTATCAGTAAGTAAAGGAAAAGTACAGCCTTGTCAGAACGATTCTTTCTGTAGCAATGAGCTTCACAACACCACTTGACAAATACACAGGCAAGCCCTGTTCTGTTGCTGACTGTAAGTATCATCACAATTCTTTTGGCATATCCAAAAATTGAAGAAAAAAAACAAATGATTCATGGAAATAAAGACTATTTCTACTTTGACTTTGATAAATAATAACACATGGTAACAAAGCACTTTAGAATTTTGCTTCATGTTTCTTTTACACAGAGTATTTTTAAAGACAGGGAAGTCTAAGTACATTTCTAGCTGAATTATAACATTCCATTGATGTTCAACATCTACCTTTGATGGAAAATGATTATGTGTGAGATGTTAAATCATTACAAGCTTCCTAATGAATCAGTCTCATCCAAAAAAGCAATACCTGTATTCCAGTGAAAAAAATCAACTAACAAAGCATTGTACTGAGCTTTGTCTACCATGATAATCAAAATAGTACATATTATTTTTTACAACAATATAGTGTGCGTACATTACAATGATAATTCAATTCAATTTGAATTTGACATTATCCCTGCCTAAACTTACTGGGAAATTTGTGGGTTGGTGGCAGGATTGGCACTCTAGCTACCGGAAAAATCTCACACTGCTCCATTTGGACTAGTGGTGCTGAGGTATCACCCACTGCATGGCTGCACTCAGGCTCTCATCCCTGAGGTGGTTTGTTGTGTGGTGGGTGGCGCCATGCATTGTAATCAGTGTGCACCCCCTTACCTACCTGCCCAATGTGAGCAAATCAGAGGCGATAGTGGCAAGGAAAAACTCCCTTGGGAGGAACCAGACTCAAAGGGGGAAATCATCCTACAGGGGGCGTCAGAGGAAGTGAAATTAACAAAGTGACAAAATCCTAATTTATACAGTGCAAATTTTAAGATGCCAGTCTAAATGCAGAGGGCAGGCATGGTGCTGATGGTGCTGCTTCTGACAGCAGGATGAATGTTGCTACAGCAGAAGGGAAGGCAGGCTGGAAGGATGTTGCAGATAGTAGGGGCAGCTAAGACTGCAGGGTAGGGGAAATACTGCAGAAGGGGGTATGAAGCTAGAGCGACAGCACTGACAGTTCAGTATTTTATAACACAAAATAAAATAAATCTAAAAATACCCTCTGAAAACAATCACAAAGTCAAAAAATGATCAAGAAATCAGTAATCACAAGGTATCGCAGACAACAGATCATGACAGTTGATTTTGAACTTTAAATCAAAATGTTTAATTTGCTCAGCAATAGACATACAAGCCAGGTTTGTTTATACAAAATGACTTATGACAGATATGGGTGATGTGTGAACAAGGATGCATTAAAGGACAAGATTAAACTGTGTGTACTGCATGTGTCCTGCGGAAAGCTCCCCCTGTCAGCTCTTGTCAGGCTATCCCAAACGCTTTATCACTTTCTCCCAGCAGGGGCTTCCTCCCTGCTGTGTTAGTTGTTAAAATTCAGGATGCAATCTGGAAGATATAACAGCAGGATCTGGCATCCTGATTTCTTTCTATCTGTTGTCTTTACCATTCACAATATTCCGTATTCAGTATCCAGTAATCGGCTTTGCAGCAGGACTGGGCTGGACATTGCTAGACCGGCGGGTGTCACAAGGTGTTTTCTATAATATGTAAATTTTTAAAAATGCAAAAAGTGGTGGGAATTGACAGAGACCTCCTGTTTCAATACTATATCAATATTTGTTTATAGAGTGATTTTAAATAGTTTTTGCTTAAGGTCTACTTTTAAAGTAAAGACAATCTTTACCGGTACACTTATTCGTCATGTGCCGTATGGTTATATGATTTTCCCTTAGGAACGCACAGTGAAGTGAATAAAAACTTTTCTTGACGCAGGTGAAACTTAAGTTAACAAGTAGGCATTCAAGGCGTAGGAAAACTACGCTAATTGTGGCCGAGTCAGTTTGGTCATGGCTAATGCTGGTAATGAGAGCTCACAGACTCTCCCAGGCAGAAGTTGCAAGGCATTCTCGCCGTTCGTCATTTTTCATGGACAGGGTCGTGAAAGTTTGTCATAATCTAATTTTCATTTTCAATAAGTTAGCGACAGAACCCATCTGACCCTGCCCTCTGTGACCTTTCCACCGTTCCGCATTTCTGTCATACTCCATCTCTGTCCTACGTGTTTGGTTCCTGTTTGGCCAGGAGGCGTTGTTGGCTATCCTGTTCCCTGTCTTAGCCCAAATCCATTGTATTTTCCCCTGTACTCCATATTGCCATATTGCTTTATGGGCTGAGTACTCAGTTTGGAGGTTGTGAGCCCTCTGATCATTCTAAGCCAGCCTCACCTGTTGTTTGCATTTTTTGGTTTTCTATTTATTAGGAGTTGATATAAGTTATCTTTGTTTCCCTGCTTTAGTTTGCCCTGCTTAGGCCCTGTTATAGTTTGGGTCTGCTTGTAACTTTGTTCCATGTGTATTATCCTAGTGTTGTACTCTTAGTGTGTGCTTGATGTTTCCTAGGACTTGTTAAGATTTCCTAATTTGGTGCTCATTTATTGAAAGTTACATCACCTGTTGCTTATTGTCTCTGCTGATTGGTTGTTTTTCTTCATGTGCCACACCTGCCCTCTAGTTAGCCAGGTTGGCTGTTTGTATTTAACTGTTGTTAGTTATGGAAAGATTGCAGTCACAAGGGAATTAAAAACAGATGATTATTTCAGCAAGCCAGTATTCTGCACTCTCTGATTGCATTGTTTAATTGGTTTTAAGCAAGCAGGAATTAATCACCTGTCATTGCATTACTCTCTAATTCAATACCAATCTTTCACAACCATGCACCCTTTCCACTGATAACCATAGCTCCTGTGATTTTCAAGTGATTTCAATTTCAAGTTCATTTCAACATCGACTATGCCACTTCCAAGAATTTCACCTAGAAGAAATCAACAATTTAACCACATTGGTCACAAAAGGGAGCAATCAAGTTTGAAAAATGCTTTAACAGGTCAGAGTAATGATTCTCAAAACATACAAATTAACAATTTTGAAAAAAAAAATGCACAATAAGATTAAGATTGGGACAGGACTGATCAATCACCTAATATTACATCTAAAAAACTCAGACCGGCTTAAACCCACTAAGTGTATACTTCAAATAACCGGAACACATTAGTCACATGCAACAGCATTAATGGAATCAGCCCCTTCTCAAAATAATCACCATTCATATGAGGTCTCTGGGCCAAAAAGAGCATACCGTGGTACAATTAAAGTTATGTTAGATCACCTAAATGTTATATGTGTGCCTGTGTGTGTGTCTGTTCCTTCCTACCCTGTTTTGACCCCTTGTGGTCTGTTTCCTTTTGCCCTGCCTGTAGTTTCATTTAATAAACCCTCTTTTGGTTTTCTCCATGCCTGCCTTTGCACCTGTCCTTGCCTTTGACGTGACACCTCAGCTTCCACATCACTTAAATCAGTAGTTTGGGAACATTTTGGCTTCTCAATAAATTATGCTAACACTGGAAAGAAAATAGATGATAAGACCAATACTGTGTGTTGGCTCTGTTATACTGGACTCTAGAATGCTGCAAGAAACATATCCAATCTTCTAAATAGTTTGAGACAACATTATCTGTATGTGAATAACCAGGGCAAGGCAGACAGAAGCTGTGCAAGTTAGTCTTCCAGTAGCACTTAAGGCAATTTTGCCAAGAAATTCAGACAGAGCTGAAAAATAACTATGGCTATAGGGGTGTTTATCACTACAGATATGCAATCATACTTTGTGGTAAAGAACCAAATATTTAGTTCTTTATGTTCGGCTCCAAGACCAGAACCACATCTGTGTTTCTTCACTAATACCGATAGCCCACAGAGCATTCAACATGCATTCCCTGTCAAACAATCAATAATGATTAGATATTAAATATGAAATTTTTAATAATTTCTGAGGGATTATTCTATGATTTCATAATGATACAAAGATTTAAAATGTTGGCATTGACATTTGACATAATTTTGAAGGCAATATAGTTTGCATGTATAATTAACAATTATGTCCTTCACTAGAGCACTAAATTTATTGTTTCCTACTTGTGACTGAAAGTCTCTGAGTAGCAAAACATTTTTCAATTAATTAGATACTGTATGATATATTTAAAAACGGCACCAAAAAGATAGCAGTTTTATTGTACGGTCCTTAATCCTGTTTTACATATCACTATACTACACCTTAGAATCTCCCTAATTTCTTATGCTTCCAAATAAGTTTTTTTTCCATTCCCAAACATTTAATTCCTTTATGCTTCTGAATGACCGTTTTCTACTTGTACTTTAGCACACGATCAGTGGGTGCTGTCTATGCGTACAAAAACGGGTCCCAGGGGCTCCAGATAAGCTCAGCATGACCCAGTGACATCACATTGACAGCTAATTACAACATTCATTAGCATGTTCTAAGAGGTGGCCCATACACCAGTCGTTGTTGTCCTTGCTGTGACACCTGTGTTTGTCAGACTCAACCCCCGTTATTGTGAAAAAAAACCATTATGTTTTCGTCATGGTCACCTGCTACCTGAAAAACCATCAGAATCTAAAATAAATCCTGTGATTCTCTGGTTATTGTGCTGTTCCTTCCGTCATTTATCTGGCTTCCTGTAAAACCGATGCTTCATTTCCTGCTCCTCTGTTTCACTGTATCTCCCCTTCGGCCACATGCTCATTTTCATCACGGCCCAGTTGATTCCAGGCAGATAATGGCAATTTTCAGTAATGAGGCAGGGACCTTATCTTGCCCTGCCTCTGCTCAATGCCAGTTAACTTTTCAAACTAAGGACCTATTGCTGCAATTCATGCAAAGGGTGAGTATGCATCTCAAACTACATTGCCTGGGGGGACACAAAAGAGCAATGGGAGATGATGGAAGGGCAGTGCAATACTATTGCAGCATCTCAGTCTTAAGAAGGGGGTCTAGTTTTATTTAAAACAGTTCCTTTTTGTGGTTGTTATTGTTGTTGCTGTTGTTGGGGGTCTCCCTAAAGGGCAGAATTATTGTAGAAGGCCTGTAAGACCCTGGAGTTGGGGGTTTGGGCCACCGAGAGAGGGGGAGTTTGGCATGCTTTTACTCCCTCATGCTGGTGTTCAGTTAGGGCAACATTTCTCCACATAGTCCTTGGTGACCAACACTTTTGCTCCCTCCAAGCTCCCAACACACTTGAACCAAACAAACAAGAAGGAAGCAAACAATGAAGAACACCAAATACCTGATACAGGTGTGTTGGGAGCTGGGGGCCCTGAGCACTGGATTGTTGAAAATAGTTTATTCAACTTGCAGAGCATAACCTGTGTGATTCATTCACACGTCAGCTGATATTCTACTTGACCGTAAAATCTTCATTATTTTAGCCATCTGATAAAGCAAAGAAAATTATTTTAAAAACCTTTAAATACAAACTTTGCTCATATTTCATTTCATGGGGATAATGCTGTATAATTGTATAATTGTACAAGATTTCCACATTTTTGTGTAATATTGGTTGATAGATCATTTTCTTTTGTTTTTATTTAATCATAGTTCCCTTTTCCAGGGAACACAGAATGTATCCAGCTGGCTGAATTTCAACACGTTAGGGATTAGCCGGAGAAGAACGTAATTCTTGCAGCTGTTAGTTCTAACATATTGTTGTTTCTTCTACTTCCTACTATGTATTGAGGAGGAAGATCCAAGATAAAGAACATTAAATGCCATAGAAACCTATTGTAATTATTTTCTGCATGCAGGGTGTCCAGGAACATCTGTTTTTGTTTATATGTCTCAGGTCTTTGAAGAGGCTGCCAATTCACATTGAGGAAATTAGTCTTAGGCATTTCACTGATTTTTCAATAGGCAAACTTTTTTTTCCTGATAAACACATATATCAAATATTAGTTGAGTGAAATGGCTTTCATGCACAAATAAGTTAGTAACAGCTAATACTGAATAGTGAAATAACTAAAAATGGCTTTTGCTACTATGAGTTTGCTGTGTCTTTTCATGAAACAAAAGATGATTTTTATTCCTCAGCCTTAAATTGTGTACATTTGCATTGTTATTTACTGACAGCTCTGTGGGAAACACAGGAAACATTTAAATGAAAGGAGCATTGATGTCCAGAACATTGCTGTCCAAGGGGCCATGTATGCAGTGAAGCCACTGGAGGGAGGGTTGGTTAAGGCAAGAGAGTATGCTGAGTGGAAGGCTGTGGAGAGAGTAGCCCAGCAAAAGGAGGGGGTCTACTGTCTGCCTGATGATGTGGAACAATTAGTATATCTCTACCGTTAGCCACCAGGAAGGAATAAGCTCCAGAATGCCTGAGCAGTACAAGGTGGTTGATGTCCAAGGAGCCACAAATGCAGTGGAGCCACTGGAGCAAGGGCCAGTTAAGAGGGTGCATAGGTCCAACTTACACCCATGTGTGGAACCTGTGCTAATGCCGAGGCGACGATGTCATGCAGCACCTCCTGCAGATGAACCTATCTTGTGTCAGGAGTCAGAGACTGAGTCTGGGAAGCCAGAGTTTGTGTTGGTGGAGGAAGTCAGGTATCCAGCAGCTGAGAAAGTGGCAATTCAGAAACCTGAAAATGTAGCTCTGATGATGGGTGAGTCAGAGAGTGACCTGGATGAGTGGGCTGAGAGTGTGGTGGAGAGTTAGGAACCACTTGTAGGGGAGATAAGTGGCGTGCCAGCTGGTGACCATCGCCTCACATTGGAGAGTCCTGGTCTTCTGGAATTGAGATGGAGATAAGGCCATGGAAGGGAAAAAAGGGAGATGTCCCACCCATTCCCCCTCTACAACAGAACTTATAGAACACTATGCATACCCTGATGACACAATGCTACATCAGTGACATCCTGTGTCCGCATGTCTTACCCCTCCTGAGACAGCACCCTGGTACAGTCTTTCATCAAGGCAATGGCACATGTGGCTATGGACTGCCTGCTCCATGCTGAGGTCCTCCCATGGCCAGCCAAGTCCCCCAAGCCTTCCTCAGTCAACAATGTTTAGGATCAGCTCAGACGTCAATGCAGACCCAGTGCCAATCTGCTAGATCTCGAGGGCCAGTTACAACAGCTGTAGGCCAACTTAGCGCAGGAGAAGATACAATGGCTGTATGACTCTCTTCTGCATCCTATCGCCATATGTATTAGGGGCCGGGGGGGTGCCACACCCTACTGACATGGGACCAGCTGTGTGCCATACTGCTGTCTGTTGCCTGTTTCAGTTGATATCCTAATCCATGTGACACAATCATGTGACCTTTCACCATGTGCAGATTTATTTAATTTCCAGCACTCTATCTGGGTGCTTAACTTTTTTGTTACTGAGTGTATTCTGTTTTGGCACAATTAACTTGCCTGTCAGTGTCGTTGCTGTGTTGCTGCCAGTTAGTGACTTTTTGAAGTTTTTCCATACTGCTTGAGTTTTTAAATCCCAGAATAATTATTTTTTTGACAGTGGAACAACAACATGAAGCTTCATGCTTAAATGATTATTTCAATGTTTTTTTGTTATGATTTCTCATCATATTCACAGTCATCAAAGTGTTGAGCATTTTATTACCAAGTATTATAGTTGACTTTTAATCACTACAGTGCTGCCAGACTGATATTTGAAGTTTTTTATTCATGGGTACAGATGTGAATTCACTAATCAAAGTAAAGCACATGCATCTGGATATTCTTGTACAATAATGCATGGCAAACTGTGTGATCTCATAACCTGTTGTAGTTCCACATGTAGTATTTCCTGTGGACAGTGGAGGAAAACACCTTTTCCACTTGGTAACAAAACAGTGGTTTCAGTCATGTTGTTGCCCTTTAGTGATAACATTGCCATCATCCAGATAACAACTGATCGCTCCCAACCAATAGCATAAAATTGCTCGTAGGTGTGAATGTGTACATGAATGGTGTGTGAGTGTGCTCTGTGATGGCTTGGCACCCTGACATGGTTTTTCCCTACCTTGTGCCTGTACTGTAGCTTCTAGAATAGGGCTCCAGACCCGTGCAATTCTGCAGTGAACAAGCTGATACAGAAAATGGATGGATTCTAAGCTCTGTTCTAGTTACTTATGAATTCACAGTGCACACAAAACTGTAAAAAAAAGTATTCATCCCCTGATAAATCCCTCATTCCAACTTGCTTTCTCTGTGACTGCAAAATATTTCACTTTCCTTTAGCTTAATGTATTTTTACAGGCAGAATGTACCTTTTGAAAATGGTGTGACATATTCCTCTTTTATATACAGTGTGTGTATGGTGACAGGGAAAGAGCAAATTCAAGTAACAAGCACTCCCCCCGTTCCTTATTCCCAGTCATTACATACAACTTCATTTTGTTTTATCTTCACAGAAATCACACTTTGACCCTGCTCCCCGCCTGCTTACATTCGTCCTTGCTTACCCATCTCTCTTAAGACTAATCCAACTGTCCCCATGTCTTGTGATTGTACACCATCGTACTCTTAGCTGGTCTTACATAAACATCAGCTTTGCAGTGGAGCCAGCCCATCTTGAACACTGCAGGACAGCTCTCAATTGATATATAATATGTGAATATTATCTAAAAATGACATAAAATAAAGTGGTCATTCTAGTGAATGAGAACATAAGGGGTGGCTAGTTTGATAGAGTCAGGTGGGTGGGTTACACTGTGGAACACTCCCTTTTGCCCTATTAAACTTAACCTGTATGTTCATAATCACCTGCTTTCTGATGGTCATTTAGTTCTGAACATAACATTTTAAAAAGACGTAAGAGGTTTATAGCTTGAAACTGAAAAAAGCAGCTTCCTTTTGTATTAATTAATTCTGCATTTTTATGTTACCTAAAAAGGAAGAAAGCAGCCGAATAATCTTTTTTGTTTAAACAGTTGCTTTGTCTTGGGCTTAATATATTTAAAAATATAGAGGCTATCAATTTCAGATAATATATAGGGTGAGATTTATGTATGAGATGCAACTTTAGAAGCAAACATTTTATTAACATATAGAGCAAATCAAATCAGAAGTGTCAACTGCATACTGATACATAAAGCTTAATTTCATTTCATCTAATTTAATTTCATTTCATTTCATTTCATGACTGTATTGAATTGTGGTGAAAGACTCAGCTGTTGCCTGAGGGCAGCTCTGGATCCAGTACAGTTCTCTCTGTGGTCTTTCAACCTTGAGCTGATAATAGGTACATTTGAGGCAAAGTAGATGCAAGTCATCTTAAGGAAATTAAACCTCTTTGTAAAACATAAATAAGAGTTTTTTTATGTAAATAGTAGTATAGATACTCCATTCTTAAAAACAGCTGGCATTAAATTTCAGAGATGTGTGCAGAAAGTATATTTAAGAGCTTTGTAATTAAAAGTTAAGTTTCGAATCTTCTAGTCCGCGCTGCACACATTGAACTTTTTACTGGTCTGTTTTGTGTTACATTATGGAACACAATGCTCCTTGTCTTTCTGTTTAATTGTGCATATATTCTTTATATAATACAGATATGTGATTAAAATAAGTATGAGGTTCTAGTTTTGAGTTCATAAGGCTGGAGCTGTCTGAATAAAAGATCACAAGAGATAAAGAAACATTGATGGCAGAGAACAGAATGAAAGTCTTTTGAATTTCAAATATTGTTAAAAAAGAACCAAGAGTTTTACTTCGTTATGCAGTAGTAAGGAATTTTCAGTCTATCCATTTTCTGTACCCGTTTGTTGCAGGGTCGAAGAGGCAAAATAACAATATTTTCTCATGTAAAATATTCATTTCACATGTAAAATGTATGTGTTTTTTTTATGCCTTGAATGTTGGCTGTTTTCTGTTGGATCACTCTATGGTTAATATTGCAGCGGCATGTTGTGCAGTAGAGCTGAGTGAGTCTCAGACCCGGCCACATGTTCAGCGTGTCCTGCATTCACTAGAGTCAGTGATTTAGTCCCTGTGGAGTACAGCCCCTCTCATCTGTTGGGTGGTGACCAGCGAATCCCTCCAGTTTGTCACCTCACACAGCCCCCAGACCCCCAGGGTGTGGTACACTACTTCCTGTCATACCAGTTAGATATGGTCTCCAAACTAGCCAAAGAAAGCTTCCCATTTCCTCAAGCAAGGACAGTTGTGCACCCAACGCTTCAGAGCAATGCTCATTATTTTTAGTCATGGGAAAAGAATTGTGGGCTCGACAGAAAACAAATATTAAACTGTCCTTTGAACTCTGACCGTGGTTGCTTTCTTGTGATTGATGTGTGTTGATTTTACGTGCGATAAAGTCTTGAAATCATCGTTACCTTGTACCCTCTGAAGTGGAACAGAGATGAAATGTCATACATCACATGCAGTGATTACCTTCACTGTACTTTGCACTGTAGGTTTAATGAGACACTTTCATTGTTAAAATAATCAGCAGTTGTGTAGTATTCCCTAGAAACCAAAACTGAAATTCATTGACAGCCCTTTAAAGTACCTACTGCTTGAGTATGACATCACATGTGACAAGCTGAGACTGGCCGCTGGCCCATGCTGGAATCATATGTTTTCTGATATAATGGCTACAAAAACAACATAATCTTAAACACTATTACATGCATTATTTTGAAATGTTTTCTTTTACTATAAGGATTTGCGACCTGCTTTCAAGGTTCTGAACATGTAATCCAGTCTATAATCCTTTACGTGTAACAACCTTATGGTGTTCTTTGGGGAAAAATTATAGACAATTAGGTGGCACATTAGTGGACATATATGTATAAACTACTGATACATTCAGCGTCTTTTGTCTGGGGTTTTGAGAGAAAATGGGTGCTGTGAATATACATGTGTCTATGTCATCAATGAAATCAGTGACCCTAGACTGAGAATTTCTATTTATCTGAACTTTGTGTACGCACCTGTACAAATGACAAAGTATGTTATCTGACCATTATGCACATTAACTAATTATTTCAATAGCAAATGCATGAAAATGCCAGATCATTCATGTAATCTATGGCAATTAAATTATATGAAAGTGATCTCCATTAATTAAGATGTTGTATACCAGTATTTAGAATAATATAAATTGCCTCAATTTGGTATCTATGTGTCTGTGTTATGGTTTTCAGTTTACAATTGTTTTATAATGACCAACAAATAATTTTACAAGATATGTCTTGCGCACCAAAATCTGAATATGCTGCATTTGACCCATCTGTTCACTACCTCTAACAGCAATAGCAAAAGACCTTACAGATCTATCATCCCAAACCCAGGCTGAAGATTAGGGTAACATATGAAAAATGCATAAAAGTCTTTGCATACTCAAATTAAACACCATTCCCTAAAAATGTATTACAATGTGTCTATCCAGAGATTAACATTAACATTGTGCTTAATATTCATAATTGTTTTTTCAGACAATGTGTATTTTCCTCTACGACTGAGTTCTTGCAACTGCAGCTGAAATCATCCCCAGTTTGGAAGCCAGATGTTCGTTGTTGGGGTCATTTGTTGTTGATTTAGTATTAGCTCTTTTGTGGTAACAAGCAAATCTTCAGATGATTTATTATCTTTTGGAAATTGTAGGAAGTGCAGGTTGCACATTAAGAAAAGGGCATTTTATGGATGACCAAGGCAAAAGAAATTTAACATTGTTTTCAGGTTGAAATACCACAAACTGTTATAGTACGTAAA
The DNA here is from genome assembly GCA_015164015.2 of Brevimyrus niger. Lineage (NCBI taxonomy): Eukaryota > Metazoa > Chordata > Actinopteri > Osteoglossiformes > Mormyridae > Brevimyrus > Brevimyrus niger. The sequence goes on from JAABNY020000001.1 coordinate 11,844,006, forward strand.
ACCTAACCCTTTCTGCTGCTGTATTAATGAAGAAATTGTTAGTTTGTGCTCTATGGAGCACGTCAATAGTTACTATTGTAGCTTCACACCATCAGCGCCGTGGTTTCTGCCACCCAAGAAGTCTCCATTCTTGCCATGACTCTATAATGGCTAAGTACTTATGAAGGGTTTTCTTTTTACCTGGTTGCATAATGCAAATTGTGTGAATCATCACATTACTAATCCAAACCATGCAATTGTTTTTAAATTATTTTCTTCAGTTTTTAATTCTTTTCTTTAGTTTTTTTGCAGAAAAAAAACTGTTCTGGATTACGATTAAATATTCCCTAATCTGATTTATGAGCCATGTTCATGAAGCACATGGTGTAACAGTCTGAGAATTTTCTGGCGTTAATGGAATCCTGTTGTCTGACACTAATGAGCAGAGGAGTAAAAGCGATGTGGGGGAATGCGATTTAATGGGGGGAAGAATGTAAAAATCATTCAATAAACAGAACATATGAAAGAAACATTGGGATTGATATATTCATGCATTCAAACACAAACATTGTTCACAAGCTTACCATCTCTGTGGTGAGAATCCATTTATATAAATGACAAAGTCAAATAGTCACCTTTCAGGTAGCGCAGTGACATTCATCACAAGTAGCAGCTCAAAACTCAATCATTGGCAGCCCAGAGAGCCCAGCTGCTCACACACCAGCCTGCTGTCATTATTCTGGAGCATATAAACACATTGCTGGGGCCATTAAGCACACAGTTCATTTTAAAGGGGTCCGACAGGTGCTAGACAGTAGTGGATAAGCCAATGAATGCCTCGCTTGCTGGAGACTCGCACATTAAACGTTTACGGTACATTTAGTTACAGTACATCTTGTTAAGTGATTTTTCGCACAACTGGATGTTTTTATTGGATCAGTTCATGTAAAGAACTTTAGTAAAGGGGACTGAGGTAAGGAGCCCTGCAACTGGAAGCAGCAGCCTTAAGGTTTGTGGTTTTAACAGTATCACTCCTTGAATGAATCATTTTTCAGCTACTGCAAACCTGCTTCTCTGGGGGAGTTAAACATACCTTACTTACATCTGAATTTGTATTCGCACTGTATATAGAGCATAATATACTGTATAATGGAATATCAACAAAGTGAGCACAGTGTCTTAGGTTAATATTTTCTTAATGAAACAATGAAAGGCAGTGCATGGAATTCATTACACACAAATGCTGCTTAAAATATTTAAGATATTTTTACATGATTGCATAATATAAACCAATTTTTTCTCTGAAAAGCATGAAATTTCTTAAAGCATTCAAAAAACTCAAATCAGAAAGGGTCACAATGGCTTTGAACAAGAAAAAAAAAACACAATTTTCTTTATCATGTTGTCTAGACAGGAAAAATGAGTGAGTTTTAAGCAAGGGGTTCCCTGCCTTCTACCGCAAAAGTTGTATGTTTATCTATGTCATACATCTTAGTGCAAAATATTACAAGAATCTGTGGCGTGTTAATGACCGACAATGAGACTTTCTGTGGGAAAATTTGATCAATTGACTTATTTTACCAGTCTGTGCTGTTTTGCTAAGGATTAAGACACATACCACCTCATGTAGAGAGCAAGGAAAATTGAACTTTTGAGAATGTATATATACATTTTGAGTGCACACTAATATGTTACTGTTATGCATGTAAAATATACTGATACTACAGTCTGTGGAATATTAGGAACACATTGCAACTCGAAATTAAATATCTTGTTAATGCCACTCTGGTTTTCATTTGTGTGGGTCTGTCTTAAAGGAAAAAACTATTAACCTGTCAGTCTCTTTTTATTACTTATTCAAAAGTGTATAAACATATAATTATCTGCCTTAGCTGAGGATTGGGCCTGTAACATCGTATTTATGATATACTTATTCATCTCGCGCTAATATATAGGCTGGATGTAATTTTTAGAAAAGTAAGACTTCTTAGAGTCTTGTTGATTTATCTACTTTCATGCTTTTTTTTTTTTAAAGAAATGTAACTTGTGGTCAACAGCTTTATATATTTTTCCCATAATCATCTACAGTATAATGAGTTCCATCCGACTATTTTCCATCCCAGGCATCACACAGCACAAGGTTGGTGTATCCGTTGGATGGGGCGTCAGTCTGGAATATAAAGGCACATATAATCATGCACTATGGACAAGTGAGAATTTCCCATTTGCACCTAACTGCAAAGTGTATTTGGACTCAAGGAAGAAACTAGAGTCCCCAAACGAAACTGTGCAACACGGTAAAAGCAAACTCCACACTCAGGGCAGGGGGTAGGATTGAAACCCTCAACCATACAAGCATAGCACAACAGCATTAACCGATGAACAGCCAAATCAGAAGCACCTGGATGACTTTTGAAGCTCTCATTTATAATACACTATAGATACATTTTTGGTTCATGTGAAACAAAGCTTCACGAAGCATTCATAATGCATAATAAACATGGATATGATGTGTCATGCCTTTTGATGAATATTTATAACCATGTTTATAGGGTTTCACAAATGCAGTATTATTTGTTACGAATGTGTTTATATAAATTACTAAAACATGACCTTAAGTAAAGTGTTACCAAATATTTTAACAGCAATGACACATTGAAAATGTGAAATGCAGAAGTTGATTGTAAAATATACCCCTTAATACAGTTTATCCTTAAATAAATCTTCAATCTTTCGGTTTCCAGGTAGCTAATCCTTTTGTTAAATAATATACTGTAAAGACTGGATCTCTGTTTGGCGCTGGTTCAAAATTGATAATTAAACCTCACAAGTTACTTTTTAAGAAGTTAAAGGATCACTTTTCCTTACCAAGATGAGACACAGATAGACTCCTTTCATAGTACATTTCATTCTTTTCGGCATTGTCTTGGGGCCTCTCTCTGCAGAACGAAGTTTCAGTTTACATCAGCTGCTCACTGCCAAGTAGCCTTTCTGTGAGCCCATTTATTTCACTGTTATTACCCTGAAATGTATATAATTGCAGATTTGATTGCCCAGAAGCATTTAGCACAGTTACATTCCTGGTCCAGTGACCTCGTAATAAAGCTCATTGCTAAAAATCAGTGTGTAAATCTTGGTGACACCACAGTTCAGGCTCAGGCAGAGGTGCCAGGCGCTCTGTCGTCTCTGTGCTCCAGGCTCACATAACAAGCTGGGAATCACCATCAACCAGATACAGGTTTAATGCAGGAGACAATCCGCTGCCTGTTGACCTTCATCTCAGGGGAAGTATGTGTCATGTATGGGCTGTAATACAGACCGAAGTCAATGAGATAAAACACAAATCCAGCTCTGTCTTTACAGTCAAGGTTACAGCACATCCCAAACTTACAGTATCATTCTTATCTTTTGGCTTTTTGCCACTTCAGAAAATTTGCACAGAATTTCAACGACCAAAGTCAGGTTGAAAGGTAAAGCCAAAGTGAATGCAAAAGAATGTAAAATGAGGATTTGGTTCTCTGTGAACCATCTAGGAGTTTTTGTGGAGATTATACATTAGGAGAGACTCTTATAATTAGTCTCAGTTTAGTTATTTCCTGACAATAAAACATGCAAGCAGACTAAGAATGTTTAAAACTGTCATCCAGCTTTGATCCAACATTTATTGCATAGCTCCTGATCATAATGTCAAATGAGAGAATAAAGTTCAGAAATGAAATACTATTTGTATTGTTTAACTAAAAGTCTATAATACATGCTAAATACTAAAGGCATTTTTTATTACCCATCATTGTACATGGCTGCCATACTGTCCAAGTCAAGTCAAGCTTGAATAATAAGCTTGTCATTTCTGCCAAGTACAATATACAGTGAAACAAACTGACATTCCTCCTGGAAACATGGTGCAACATTCATGACAGGACAGACCTTGCAGCTCGAAAGACAATTATTTAGTGCAAAAAGAAGATTCTAGTACAATTATCAATAATTTAAGGGGAGGGGAGATAAAGGGAAGACTACCACTTATATTTTTGATATTGTATTTCCGCCAATGTGATTTGAGGATTTCTGGAATTTTTAAATGTGAATGTACCAAGCCACAATCCAAAATTCTTTCTTTACCATTTCTATCAGTGTTGTAAAGGATCTCGATGAGCCGCAGGGCCTGCCAGCCCAGAAGCCTGTTTCCATGCGACTTTCCAAGCCTGAAAGGAATCGTAACGTGTCCGGCTCCTGGATGAAAGTGTACCTGGCCATGTTACCACCAGGGAGAAAGCGACTAAGTGAAAGCAAGGGTTCAATGGTGGATAAGATTCCACAACACAGGTTCCATTGTTTGGTTATATGCTACGTCAGTCATGAATTTCCTGTTTTTTCACATTTTAATTTGCTTAGAGTGATTAGTGCCACTTTGGAGTTGCGTCTTGACGTGTCGCTGTAATCGAATAGCCTTGGGGTCCTTGGCTGGGGTCAGGCCATCTGGGTGCCCGACGGCCTCAAGTTTCCATGATGTATGACGCCGGTAGCTGGACGGGAAGGGTACTTCACTATAATGGGTCTCCGAGGAGCCCAATCACAAATTTTGCTAGTGTGAGATGGCAGGCTAGGTGGGGAAAGCCGGGAGTCCTGCGAAATGTGGCACATGTTAAAAAAAGGGGGGGAAACGTTCAGGGAGGCAACACATGTAATTGGGAGTGACAGGAAGGGGGCGCAAACACACAGTCAAGAAATCCATACTATTTTTAAAATCAGGACTAATCCGTCAAAGTTCTGGATAATAATGAGTCTACATCTAAAGTGACGCCTGAGCCAGTTTGTGCTGGTGTATATGCATGCAATAAGTAGAAATAGCCACTGTCTCCCACCCTTCAAAACTTCCAGTTCTATTATGTTGTAAAAGGGAGGCTGTGTCTTGTTAAGCACTGAAAGCCACAGGAGGAAAATAACTCATTTTTTCAGCAGTAATGATCAGAAAATGGATGTCTACGCCTGAATATCTTCATGAAAAGCTAACCGAAGTCGATGCAGAGTTCCAAAGCACAAACAAAGTAAGCATTCAGCAAATCAAGCAATCACGGTAGACACGTAGAGTTTAATCAGGGATCAAAAACAAATCGAGCACGTCTTTAGTTATAGTTGGGATCTGGATGATGAATGCAAGGGTCTGGGGTTCTGCTGTTTTAGGCTGGCGTTGGAGCAGAGAACTCATGTCAGAAAAGGCGATTCTTTGGCAACAACAGAAAGACAGAAAAAGCTACATGCCTAGTGAGGTTTCCAAGAGACATGAACAACAATAAATCTACAGATTGGCATGCACCTGAAAGAAATTAAAATCAGGATCATTGTCACATTAACTGTTTCTGTTGATCTTGATGGTGTATTTCTATTCAGTAGTAAGAATGAATCTTTTCTGTTCTAATACATATAGCAGTCAGTCTAAATTTAGTAATTTTACCAGCAGATATTTACGGTATAGTTGACAAATGTCTGACGTACTTAGTTATAAAGGGAAAAAAGGTTATTTTTAGTAGGGCCGTATGTAAACTCAGAGGACTATTTAAACAGCAGAAGAAATGGAAAAGGAAATCTAAGAGCTGAAATTATAGATAGGAGTCACCAGAAAGTCTAGATGGCCTCAATTGCATTGCAATGCTATGATTAGCTGCACAGCTAAGACACTTATCAAAAGCCTCATGCAAGCCTCCTACATGCTTATCAGTACATTAAAAAAATACCTGGACCATTGCTGAAGGATACCACCTTAGTGCCCAGTCGAAGATACCAGTCTTCATCCTCATCATCTCCCTGCTGTTGTTTCTTTGTCATCCTATATTGTAAATGGAAAACTGTGAAAGAGACCTTAAAATATCTTGCACCCAATAAACGTGTTTTTCTGTCCTCAGAAATATTTCATAAAAAAATAAATTTAAAGAAGACGCGCAAACATCCAATGTGCTGAAAGGTATACGGGTACTTTTATGATGTGAATGGTTGTTTTCGTCAGCTTCAAAACACTGAGAGCCGTCTGCTACCTTGAGCTTGATATAACCTCATTAGGTTCCACATGTGTGTTGTATGCATCGCCCCCTGTTGTTTGTCTGAAGTCACAGCTGGCATAGCGATCAACCAGATTGTCGCCAGTTTCTCACAATCAGTTTTTCTCAGAACTATTTGTTTCAGACTGAATGGAGTTTAAGGGCAGGGCCAAGATGAATCTATGTGATTATATTTATTACTGAATTTACACAATCCTGGTTGTCTTTCCCATACTTTGTGGCATGTGAAACTTTACTAAAAATGACAGAAGGAATATGCTGATTTGTCTTTTCTGATTGCTTTTTTAACTCAAAGTGCTGTTTAAAATACCCCAATACATAACCACAAATTCATTCCACACAAAAGATGGCATGGTTTATTAATAAATGCAATATGTTAGTCTCTTCTCCTTTCAAGGCATTTTGGAGACAAATTTTACAAGCAGGACAGCATGGTACATAATAAATTAAGATTAGAAACCTGAACTTTTAAAAAAAAAAAAAAGTAAAATTAAAAAATCACAAAAAAGTCAGATGTTACCTTTTTGGCACGGATATAGACAAACCCTTCCACAGAATCAACAAAATGCAAAATAGTAGCAGTCATAAGGTATTTTCAGTCTATCATAGGGCCAAATATTGGCAATGTTTGCTGTGAATGCAGACAACTTCTCACATCTAAACATCTAATAAGAGTAAAATGAAAAAAATTGACAAGACTGGAATATGAAATAAGGAAGAAAAATATCTAAAACATATCCAGAAGTTTCATTGGTTTGCAATCATTCCAAGTATATATATTAATGCTCATTTATATACATACAGATGAAACAGCAAATAACCCATAAAAAAGCAAGTTAAATTTACAGTCTTTCACAGATACTAGTTTATTTATTCTTGAGGGAGTGCAGTAGGTGAGTGTGGCTGGTTAGGGGAGTAACTAACCATGTCTTACAGTTTCACTGTCACTGTGTTTGAAGGCTGCTTCTCTAAGAACTGTGTACCATGTCTAGAAAATGCTGTACTGCATCACTGTATCTGGAATAGCAATTTTCATGTAATATAACAAATTCTACATCCTATTTACACACTCACCATAATTAAAGCACCTTTAATTAACGATCATGAAATTCAGTAGAACTGTAAGGCATTTCCACTTGAAACAATTCACCCCAATCAGCCCCCAACCCCCCCCCCCCCTCCAAAAAAAATGTTTATTTCATAACTATTCAAACATTTGGAAGTAACAAAACAAAATCACAACCCCACAATGACAGACATCTTTTGTCTGGATATGTGAAAAGGGAGAAACATATTTGTTTCCCTGTGGTATTCTGTAAATGAATAGACTTTTGTTAAAATATTTATATTCAGTCGTAAGAATGGTTTAAATATTTGTATATGGCCATATACAGATATTTCAGGTTTACAGAAGAGTTACATTCAGTCAATTTGTTCAATTAAATTTGTGTGGCTTATTTTATGCACATTTTTTTTTACTTTCAGCCTATTATAGTCCCCAGAAAAGGAAAATATCACTAATAATCAAGAAGAAGTTGGATGAATTTTATTGTTTGATTTCAGATCTTTGGGTTACAAACTGAATCTATAAGCTCAATGCTCTCTGTTGCCAGGAACATGCCTAGAGAACTTCAGAGTTCAATTAATGCAATAAAAATGTGAAAACTCATCCACTGTAAGCTGTTATGGCTACTACCTGCTCCAAGTGCATTGATCCTGCACCTTGTTTATTCTTCTATGGATGACTGATTCTGAGCATTTGATAGGCCTGCATATCCATTCTTGTAGCACTTAAAGAAGAAAAGCTCTAACTTCCTGATGCCCCCCAGGCTGCTCATGGGCCGGCCGTCTTCAGCCCCTGTTTCTCCATGATCTTCCATAACTTGCGCAGGTTGGACTGGGTGATGGCATCATCCGGCTTGAACTGCAGAGCTCTCAGGTAATTGGACTCAGCCTCCTGGAGCTTCCCATTCAGGTGCAGGATAGCACCTAGGTTCATCAAGGCGGCTGGGTACTGAAATCACAAAAAGACCCAATGGACACTAAGCATACTTCTAAGGATGAGAAAATGTGCTTTCCTCATGGAACAAAATGTTTCAGCCTTTTTAAAATGCCACACTGGTAGCTTCACACTGACCATTCACATAAAAAAATCCACAAGAGGCCAACAAACCTTCAGAGGGAGATGTTGGAGACTCAGCTACTATTTACCTTACTGAAAGCGAGTCAGTCTTTTATCATTTAGGAATATTTTTTATGTTTTAAAAGTGTGTAATTTATGTAAAATTTCATGTGAAAATGCATAATTTTCTTAAAGATAGATGCTGAACACATTAAATACGCTAAACAAACAATTAGTAAAGATAAAATGGTAAAATGTGTTATGTATTGCATTTGTTGGAACTATGGCACAGTAGAAAATAGCTTGATGTACTGTAATGAAATGAAATAGGGTTTGTGTATGTATACATCACAACGTATGCTTTCAATAAGGCATGCAATGCATCGTGATACAAGCAAGTACTTCTAACGCATTTTGTAAAATTTAATAGCTATAAGCTAGTGCAATATCATTTCTAAAGATCCAGTATCTATTGTGTAACACTGGTCTAATAAAGGAATGGACTGCTGTGAAGCCGCCTTTGTATGAGATCTGAATCCAGCTGCTTCTCTAGACTCTGCAGATGCCTTCGGATTTCTTGATGGGAGACACACCCTTTAATAGAGTTTTCCCACCAAGGATGAAAGACAATGAAAATTTTCCAAGCCAAATATTAGCAGGTCAGTGAGTGGAATCCAAACAAATGTACCAGATTATATCTGAAACTATCAAAACTTAAGTTTATGTCCATTTTTGGAATAAGGAATGTGTGAAAATTCAACAGCAAAGAAATTTTCAACAAAGGGATTTTAGAGGATGTAAAGTATGAATTGCCACCCACATTGTTTGAACACATGGGAGAACATAAAAATGCACATTTTGCTGTCTAACTTAAATAAGCAAACAGAAACTTCCAAAAATGGTGGCATTACATCTGAAACATACAGGACGAAATCACTTACTATCTTTTCAGTTATTTATACACAAGCAGAGGGGGTAGTTCCTCAAAACATCCACGTGCTCTCATGTTTTACAGAGTTCTATAAAAATAATGGAAATTTTAAATGAAACACACTGAGACTACCAATACTTATGGGCCTAGGAAGTAACTCCACAGCATTGTGAAACCAAAAGAATTAATCAAATTCACAAGTAACTATGGATACTCCATACCATCCCTTGGCTGCATGTACAAGATGCCTCCTAATCACAGCTCTCATGACTATACCAGCTGCCACGCTGCCAGGATTTTCACACTTGATTAGGACATTCCTAATTTTCTGTTTAGCGTTTGTGAAGGGAAGATGACTGATGCTGTCTGCTTAAGGACCTCAGTGGGAGAAATATGCAAGACCTCATTGCATTCCACATTCAGAAGAGCCTGAATAAATAAATCATAGCACTTCTAGAATAGAATCCCCGTGTCCCCTGGTGAACCCCAGTCATACTTTATCATTCACAAGAAGGCACATTCGTCTTGTTGACCACTATGAAAATCAACACATCATCATTCCTGGTGTATGTTAAGGTCAGTGTGCTAAAATCTTGTTTTCCCTGAAACAATTTATAACACCAAGAAAATCTCTGTTTAGCCTTCCGTCATTGTTCAATGTGTGTGACCTTAAACGAACAGTTTTCAGTCTTGATTTTTTTAAGCAAAGAGCAAAAGAAAGTGAAAGGGAAACAACATTGTAGTTGCTTTTGTAAGCGGTAGTTAAAGCTCGTTTGAGGAAGAATGAATGAAACCATTTCTCACAGCTCTTCTGCCTGATGAGTCGTGGTCATGGTCTCAAAGAAATTATCCAAAAAACAAAACCTTCTTTGCCCAGAGCCAATAGCTTCAGTTCATGCAATAAGCTGTAAAATCTAACACAGATATGCATATGCAGTTTGCACCTGAATTTTGACAGGATATCCCTCTTCACGTCCCTATGCATTCAATAAAATATACATGAGTATAAAGACACCCCACAAACTATAGCTTCCACGCAGGTTCCAACTCTATTTTCTGTTTGATGATCAAGAAGCAGATGGTCAAGGGCATCAGGAAGAAGCAGCAGAGGAAGTACACACCCCTCAAGATTTTTGAGACTCTTGGGAATCAGGTACCTTGTAGTACACATCTCTGAGAACCTGACATGGACAACCTACACATCCACCATAGTGCAGAAAGCTGGGCAGCGACTGTATCACTGGAGGCACCTGAGAAGCTTTAAGCTACAAAAGACCTACAGCACTACTGTGGGATCAGTGCATTCTGGGAACATTACTGTGGCTCCAGGGACCACAGAGCCCCACAGAAGGTGACACATGTGCTGAGCAAATATCCTGGTCAAAACTGCACCACTCTGGAGAACATCTATATTCAGGGATGTAGGTACCAAACGAAATTCAGCTGTTGCAATGCTGTGCTCAGGTAGGTGCCCCCAGAGCATTATGGTTGGGACTGAGAGGCTGAAGAGAAGTTTCTACTTCCAGGATATTAGGATCATCGACACCACCAATTGAAATAAGCCAATGGGGCCAATCTGCATGTTACATATTTTAATTTTTTTTTACATACATATTTTTCAATATTTTATACACTTTATATATTTAAATATTGTTTGTACTTTTACCAGTCTTTAGTACTGTTAGCTTGCTTTTTTAGTTTGTTTTCCTTCTACCCTGTGTGTTGCACAGTCTGGAGTCGTGGCAATTTCATTTCACTACTGGTGTATCACTACATTCATGCATGTGACAAAAACAATGAAGAATCTCTTGAATTCAACCACTGGTTTCAAGGAACTGTTGAGTAGCACAGCTTCCACTGTGAATCACATGGTCATCATCAGGGTGGGTATGGTAAACCGAGGGTTTTATTTGTTTGTTTTTTTAAATCTCTCTCAGTTTTGTCAGCACGTGGGTATGTTTTTCGGTGTGATTTAACTCTTGCCGCTAGTTTGAAGTGGTAAAGTGAAACCAGATGGTGGCAGCATAGCATATAGGAGAGCGACCTTTGACCCAGACAAAGCCACAACATCTGTCACGACAAACGCAACTCATGCCACTGAGCACCTCTGCCGTCCGCATTCTAAACAAGCCTTACTTCTACGGAAGAAGACAGGTTATCGGTGGTGGTGGGGGGAGGGGGGGGGGGGGATGAGGTTTCAATGATTTTAATGCTTCTCAGATGGCGTTTTAAAGACCTTAACCACCCCCCACCTCCAGTCCAGTTTCCTCTGACATTCCATGATGGAAATACCGCCAGATGTGGAGTGAAGCAGACTTTGTTGTAAAGGTTGATGCCCATCAGAAATAAAAATGGATTAACACCTGTTTATTTTTTTTTCAAACATTGGATTATATGAATTTCTGGTATATTACAATTTTGTTATTTCCTCTATCTATCTATCTATCTATCTATCTATCTATCTATCTATCTATCTATCTATCTATCTATCTATCTATCTAT
>JAABNY020000001.1:11855695-11912152 GCA_015164015.2 Brevimyrus niger
GGCAGCTTATGATGAACTGTGATCAGCCTGCAATGGCTGCTTATGATGAACTGTGATCAGCCTGCAATGGCAGCTTATGATGAACTGTGATCAGCCTGCAATGGCTGCTTATGATGAACTGTGATCAGCCTGCAATGGCAGCTTATGATGAACTGTGATCAGCCTGCAATGGCTGCTTATGATGAACTGTGATCAGCCTGCAATGGCAGCTTACGACGAACTGTGATCAGGATCATAAAATATTACTGATGTACAGCTATATTTTTATTGTCACATTACTCCCCCCCCCCCATTTCATTTTGCTATACTTTTCACGAAGGGAAAGTAAGAAGTTCTTACATTTTGAAGAGGCAGCAATAACATTTTTAAAATAATTAGTGGGCAGTCACCACCACTGGACCGGATGAATTCATTTTCATAAATGAAAATTCGCATTCATATTTTCCACATTCAGCAGACGCTTTTGTCCAAAACGATAATGTACAAATGAGGAGAAATGAATGTTGCAAACAAACGTACAAGCCGTCATGGAGTTGGCTAGCCACAAATGCAGTTAGGCTGAGCTTCCGATGAATGACGAATGCCGAGGTCTAAGTATGTGCAGTATAGGACCTTGGTTTGTACTGTAGGTGGCTCCCTGTCCATCGATGGACCTGTAGGCCAGTATCCATGAGTTGTGAGAATTTTCACCAGGGTGATGTCATTCTATTTTCTAATTAGCTGCATCCGTCCATCTCTTTTCCAACAACTTATGCTGACCTTGGATCTATGGTCTCTTTGTCGCTAGATAATCATAGTGACCCGAACAAAGATGAAGACACTGAGATGGTGAAAAGTTTTAAGGAGAAAATCTCTTCTAAAAATCACGATTAGCAGCATACATGAGGTGTACGGATCACTGTGACTTCTACGCAAGTGTGTCGCCCTGTCGCCGGCACAGTTGTGGTCGCTGCTGTCGCCGTGAGAGCCCTGTGCTTCTTTCTCGCTGGGGCTGCCCCCTGCGCACTCATTACAGAAGGCAGGAGTTTCATAGCAGTAAAAAACAGGGTAGATGGATAGAGGCTTTATGTCAGTAATGTGCGTTTTAAAAGGGTCTTACTATATATTACATTTTAAATATAGGTAAAACGTTTTTAGCTTGGGGTGTGGCACTATTGCCTCATACCTCCCGGACCAGGGTTCGAGTCCCCACCATGGCTCCATGTGTGTGGAGTTTGCATGTCATCACGGCATTTTATCTGTGTACTCTGGTCCTGTGTGGACAGACCAAAAACATTGTGAAGTTAGCTGGAGTTACCAAAGCGCCCAATGGTGTGCATGTGTGAGTGAATGCCGCGTGAGCTTGTCTGCTGACGGGTTGGCGCCCCATCCTGGGTCGTTTCCTGCATAAGCGCCCAGAGCTTCCGGGATAGACTCTGGATCTCCTGTGACTCTGAAAAGGAAAAGAGGTTTCAGAAAATGGATGGATTTCTACTTTGCCCAATGTGACTTTTTAGAGGTCATATTTAAGGGCCCACTACATTCAATTGGCCAATATGTAAATTAATATTTCAATGGGGTAGCACATTGGTCGATCGAGTGCCACAATTACCTCCCCCCATCTGAGTTGGTGGTTTGAGTTCTGCCCCTGTTCTGTGTTTGAAGTTTTCTCCCACATTGTGTGTAGCTTAGTTGGTTCCTGTAATCTGAAGCGTTCTGGTTCAAGCCTGGCTTTGGCAGAATTTTCTTATTGGGATCAATAAAGCATTTTTTTTCTTCTTTCTCCAAATACCTGGGATTCTTCCTGCCATCAAAAGACTCACATTGAGTTGTACTTGTATTTCTATGGTGTCCATGTACATGTATATATCAGTGCCTAGAAATGGACTGGCAATCCCCTCCAGGATCTTCCGTTGTGCCCTATCCTGCATGAGATAGGTTCCAGGCCCTCCCTAACCAAACCCTGTACAGGATGAAAGATACATTTCAGTTGAAAGATACATTCAGTTGAAAGATACATTTATTTTGCTATAATTTTTGTTTAGTTGGAACAACTTTATTCCTATCCTAGCTATATTGATTGAGGAACAATTGTTATTTATGCCTTTGATTTTGTGTTAATTTAAGAAGGACAATGTGTTTAAATGTGCCCGAGTGGTTTTTGTCTGGTCGTGTCAATTTACTAAGGCCCATACCCTGAAATGGAAATTCACAAGCAACCAAAAAAATAATCAGTAATATTTGATCAGTCTTTAAAGTGTGTCAAAGCAGAGTCTCACTTGGGTACCCCTTTGCCTGTCTTTAATACTGGAGCATGGTGCCCACACTACAGTTTTCTGTCATATTTTTCCATTACCTTAATGTTTAAAGACTGGCCTGTGGGTTTTCATTCTTACTGCGTAGTCAGACCTCGCTTTGTTACTTTGTATGAAGGCATCCCACGTCTGTCTGTCTGTCTGTCTGTCTGTTTTGGTTGGGTCTCCTAACACTTTTCTTCACTTCTTATGTCTGGTTGTTTCAAGCACTCAGGATTCTGTGGTTTTTCCTTTAATATCCTGTGCCCATGGGTCCGTGGAGTATTATCAGCTTTAGTATTTAATGATTTTTCCTAGAAAACTTTCCATATTCCTGCAAAACTCAATGTCAGATGTCAAGTTATAGTGCCGCAACATCCGTATTTGAGTACTTTGGGTTGGTTATTTTAGCTAAGTGTCAAAATATATTTATATCGCCAAAAAGAAAGCTTTCATAAAGCTTTCAGCCACGTAACTTCCAATTTCAAAAAATACTAAATTAGTACAGTGAAATGATATTTAGCAGCAGTAGGGGTGTAGAATAGACTTGTACACAGATAAGACTAAGAATCATCCAGAAGCTACTTACAGAATATTTAAACTATGTATTTGTTTAAAAAAAGGTACAGAAACATATTTCAAACAAGATGTCATGAGATTATGTGCGAACGTTCAGGAAACCTGTTTTTGGGCTTAAGCGTAAAAAGAGCAGCCACCATTTGTTTAGTTCTGTGTCAGGCTTCCCCCCTTCACTCCTTTAAAGGAGAACAGAGCATTACAGAACAAACACGCAACCGCCACCTCCCTGCTCAGGGTCATGTGACAGGAAAATGAAAGCAGAGTGAGCGGCCGGATCACATCTTGAGCTCTGCGAGCGCTGCGTTTGCGTGGGTGAGCAGAAAGAGACACTTCAATTATGGCGTGAAACACATGCTACATATTCGCCTACTTTCATGCCATATCTGAAACAGGTAATTCAGAGTAATAATATTATGTCAAAGTTCATTTAAGCAACAAAATGTAGTTTTAAACTTGCTGAAAAAGATGAATAATCGGGATGGTTACTTCAGGTTTACCTATTTATTGTAAACTTCTAATAAAATTTTTTATGTTTGTTGTTTTTTTTTTTCACAGCTGTGTAAGAGTAGTCATTCTCAGTATCTCACTGAAATGAGGTATTTTCACCATGGCTATAGTGTGTAAGTGTTGATACCTAAGTAACTATAGTCACAAACAGGTTGACAGGTCATTAAACAGTATTGTCATTACTATGCTGCTCGAGTACCCTAACCAAGAGAAGTGGTTTGCAGATGGATAGGTAGATTACAATGCAGGGACTTTTTTAGTTACACTGCTCCAGCAACCAGTTTGTTAACTATCAGCACTGGCATACTTTCCATTGGATGGCGACAGCATACTTGCATGCATACAATTCCACATCAATAAGTGTGTATTGTTGCAGCTGTTAACAGCAGAACACATTGAATGGGTGTCATGGAGAAACTCTAAATTCCAAATTTCAAAAGCATAAACCTTCAAAAGAATCCCGAATTGAAATGGCCTTTAAACTGCTTTTAAAAAACAGGTTTTAACGATGCGTACATTCTGTTCGCGCTTTGAAAAAGTTCATTTCTTTTTTTCGTTATTTTCGACGACGTGTCGTGCTTAATGGCGCTGTCTGTGTGTGTCCGCCAGGCGTCCGGGGCGGCAAGGGAAACTGAAGCGGACGATGTGTCGGATTCCATGGTCGCTGCCCAGAGTGTCAGACGAGCCGGAGAGCCGCTCACGCTGCGAGCCATAGAGGGCCGCCCGCCGCCAAGCGAAAGCACGGCCGGTCGAATGGGATTCGACGCGGTGAAATCAGCAACTCATCCTTCAAAGGCAGAGCCAGCCAGAGGATGGCCAGTCCCATTCCGAAAAGCAACCCTGCCCTGAAACCGAAAGTGTATTTGACCGCCGTTCCTTGTTGAATGTCACGTGCTGTAGAAAAACGATCGATCGCAGGTATTACATGTATCACATGTACTGCTGGTTTTGTTATATTAAAGCAATAATCGCCTATATTTGAAGAAGCCAGTTATGATGGAAGAGCAGTCGCTTTGTGAGAACAACCATCCGGAAGACATCTATTTTCCACAGCACAACTCCATGGGGGTGTGTAACATGAACTATGGCGTGCAGCCCATGGTAGCGGCTCAGCTCTCTCCCGCCTCCCCTCAGTACTTCCAAGACCAGATGGAATCTCCTGTCACGCCTGGGCAGGACTTCAGTTCCATAGTGGAAGGCTCCAAACCCGGGGGGGCGTGGCCTAGCAGCAATAACAGGAAGAGCATCCCGAACCTGTGGGGCGCCCTCGCCCAAGGGGACGCCCTGGAGATAAGCGAAAGCAACAGTAACGGGGGCTACCAGTTCAGCATCCTGGCCTCGACGGAGTCCCCGGCGACCCCCAAGCACGCCGGCAACTCTCTGCCACGCCTCGATTCCTTCAACCAGGTCTTTGCCAGCCAGAACCTGCGAATCCTCCAAGGAGGGGGTGGCGGGAACAAGGGGTCCCGGCTGTTGGTGTCTGGCCCGATCTGCACCCCCACGGACAGCGCCCTGCGCCAGCTGCTCTCGCAGAAGCCGTCGCAGCTGGAGCAGTCGAGCATGCAGCCGTCCGGGCCGCAGCACAGGTACCTCCCCATGGGATTGTCAGCGTCAAGGAGCTACGACCAAACGCAGTCCAAGCTCATGCATGAGCCTGAACAGCAGCAGCTGCAGTACGACTTCCAGCACCAACAGCCGGACGACTACTACGTCCAGCAGGGGGCACTGCCACAGGCGCAGGTGTCGGAATGCAGCCGCTCGCTACAGCAGTTCCACCAGCAGTCGCAGCAGCTCGACTACCAGCAGGGGGCGTACTACCAGCCGCAGACTCACTTGGCGGCCCAGCAGCCCATGGCGAGTCCCTCGTTCCTTTCGGGCTACGGTCAGAACTGTAAGATCTCCCAGCAGCAGCAGCAGTTCATGCAGGCCAGCCCGGCCCACCTCAGCCAGCAGGCCCAGCTCTACTTCCAGGGGGAGCAGAAAGCCAGACCGCTGTACCACCAAAGCAGCCCCTACCTGCAGCAGCCTCAGGCCCACATCCAAGACGAGGTTCACCCGCTGCCAAGCAAGCAGTATCACTCCGAATCAAACTGTGCCCTGTCCAGCCCGAGCCAGCACACGCCCACCCACCCAGCTCATAGCTTCCTGTTTCCCAGAGACCATAGCCTGGCCTGTCAGGAGTCCAGCATGCCTCTGGCCGGCACCATCAGTCCTCTCCCCCAGAGCCACGCGCCACAGAGGGACGTCCCCCCCAGCATCCAGCAGGCGAACTGCAAAGCGGGGGGTCAGCAACTACCCTCCCCTGGCTCATCTTGGCTACAGGTACCGGGAGCTGGGAGGGAACAAATATGTGGACTGTCTGGTTGTCCCCGAGGACCGGATTGAGAAACATAGGTGTAAAGCTTTGTCAAGTGTCTAATTGATCTGGGGATTGTATGAAAAAGGCATTCCTTATATCATACTTGGGTTGCGTTACGTTTAACCCACTCACCTGCCTGTATTTCATAACCGCCCGTCTTGGGCAGGGTCCGGGTGAACCTGGAACTTGTCCCAGGAAGTAATGAGCTTGTTTCAGAAACCATTCAGAAATCTACACGAACATAGGAACAGGCCTGTAAACTTCATACCAGTGCTGGGAGGGGGGAGCTTTTCATAAAATTTGTGGACCAGCTCCCACCCCCACCCCCCCCTCAGTAAGTTTTTTTGTGATAATCAGTTATTGACAAGGGGCAATCAGAAGCTCCACACACCCATACCTGGAAGTTAATACAACCCTATGTGTGTGAGAACAGTTTCTTTTTAATATTCAATGCAGTTTTCAAAGGAGCTGAATAAAGAGCGTGTTGTGGCCTGACTGCATAGGCCTGTTATCGGTGGATGTTCCGGACTATAAAGAACACGCCTTCTTCTTCCATTAGAGAGTCTTTTCATAAACCAGGGCGTCTTCAACTAAAAATTAATAGCCTGTTTCCAAACAGTAGCAATTAGCTGAATTAAATTGAGTTAAAGTTGACTTTCTGTACCTGCAAAGTCTTGTTTTACCCTCTTGTATATTCAGTCACAAATGGTAACTTAGTTAAACCCAACTTATCAGTTAGCTAAGTAGGTAAATATATCATGTGTTTTCATGGTGTGTTACAAGTGGCATATTTTGCACTGTTAGATTCCATTCACCCATTTTAAACCACTTATCTTATTCTGGGAACTTATTCAGTTTTATATGAATAAACCTGATAAACCATCATAAACCTGAAAACACTTCAAAGAAAAAGAACTCAAAAATAGTGAAAGAAATTTAATTTTATGCTATCTGTCTATTTGTAACTTATATGCAGTCTCTTACTTAGTACAACGTCCCTCTTGAAAGTGTATTTAAGTGCCTGGTGTCTGGTTCCCAAATTCGCTTATGAAAACAGTCCCACGCTTTGGTGTGTCCACAGACAGATGGGCGTTGCCCCTTCTGGCCTGGTGCCATAGTGTGTAAACAGTGCTTGTATAACAAGGAATACCTGTAATGCTTCTCGCCCTGGCCAGAAGTAGTAAGCAAACCTGAATTTTTATGAAAACAAACAAAATAAATGCATTACTTGGTGTGTTCTGGGTAGGTCGCTAATATATTTAAGCAGAATATGAATGAATCTTGCTTGGATTTTTGAAATACTTTGGGTGCACGGGTTAAGGTTGATAAAACATATAGAAAAATATAAAAGCTTCTCATTGTTCTCTGCTCTTCTCCTATAGATGCGCTTACCAAACTACCAGGACAATTCACTGTCCCCTGACCACAGGTATAAGTTCATTTGGTGTCACATTTGATTTCATTATAAATATTGTTAGCGGTGGTAATTTGTCAAACGTTAGTATCGCGTGTCACATGGTCACCTGTTCAGCATCCCCCTCCACGATCATGCCGCCTGCAGTGTTGTGGTCAAACCAGAGGTGATGCAGAAGGACGACAGCAGCAACAAGCTCCTGTGCTCTACCTGCAAGAAGGTGTTCAAGAGTCTGCCGGCCCTGAACGGCCACATGCGCTCTCACGGGGGATTCCGATCTCTGCCCACACCCAAACCGGTGAGGAGCCTCACACACGCGCCCTTCTCCCTCACTGAAGTCTCTTATAGGAGTTTTAGGCCTGGGCCGTGTTATGCTGGCTTGAAGCATGTTTTCGATTATAAACGCAATGTTCAGCTTGTGCTGATCGATGGCGCTTCGCGCTTGCCTGTGGCTTCTGTGAGCATGGCGATCAGGAAAACCGTTCGCATTCTTAGAGATCACTTTCAACCCAACGCGGACCCAGAACCTTGACGACACAGCTTCTGGGTTTGGGTCTGTGGTGATCTAAAAACATTCAGCAGCACCTGACTGCACATTAAGGGAGTTCAACTCGCCGTCACTCTTGAAAGGTCTTCGGTCAGATTTCTGCCATTGCAGTTAAATCAACTCTGCCGAAATAATCTCGGTGCTTTTCGTGAATGATAGTTAGATGGTTCTGCTCAGGTATTTTCATCAGACACGAGGCTCTAGAATTAGGTCAGCTAAATCTCTGCTTACATGTCTCACAGTGCATTTTTTTTAAATGACAGTGCATGTTTTGAGAATGATAAATCGTGCATAAAATTGTCATTTTAGAATAGTAATTTTAGAATAGTTGACAATAGGCAACATTGTACTATTGTAGTTATACTATCAATCATTGATCTCCTCACTGATGCAAACCAGGATGATGACCAAAGTAGGCTGTTACAGAAATGTGGGTCAAACGTCAGACTGCTTCTGTGTGTATCTACAAGCAGAAGGAAGGGGGCACTCCGCTGGCCCGGGAGGATGAGCCGGCCCGCCCAGTCGTCATGCCTGTCTCTGTGCCTGTCAAGCTTCAGCCCATTGTCACCAAGTTGCCCCTCGCTCCTCACTGGCCCAGCCCTGACAAAGGCCCCACCAACCGCACCGGGCTGTCTCCACAGGTGCCTTGGCCATGCTCTGAAGGGCCCCAGATACATGCCGCTTCCTCTGTGAGTGCCCCACCCCCACCCCCACCAATGCTGGCCCTTCAGAGACCCAGCTTCCATCACTCCCTGCGCCTGCCCCCATTCCTCCCCCAATTCCTGCAGCTGACTTCTCGTGTGCCCTCACTTTCACATGATTAGACATCTTTAGTTTGGTTTCTTCGTTTGAGCCAACCAGAAACCTGTTAATCAGAACCAATGATTGGCCTAAATTCAGATTATTCTGTAGTCAAATCTCTTTCTGTTTGTGTACACCTTCCATCCATCCACACATCCATCCATCCATCTTCAAGCTACTAGGTTGTAGGACATAACAATGTTACCAAATTAAGGAGTTTCTCATTTAGTCACAGAATAATTGACCTTGTTATTCTATAACATTTTAGCCTGTATGTCATTATTAGTCATCAAACGTTAACGTGAATAGTCTAGACAAATGTATAAAAACACTCAATAGGAGTATTTAATGGTGTTTATAAGTGCCATAAAGGAAACAAAATCATTATACATTGTAATACATGTTTTTATGCTGGTCATTAGTTTTATGTTTTGAAATGGTGTTTCTGCTCATTGACTGACAATAGCAAAAAGCTGTAAAATAAATGACGACAGACTTAAAAATGTGTTTTGACCTAGTGATTGTGTGTCTGACAAACACACCACATAATCCCCCTGTTTCCTTCGGCGGGCTGCCTCTTTCTGCCGTGCAGATGTTAAAAAGCGAGAGAGCCATAGAGGTGGATGGGCAGGCAGCCAGGCCGGTCAAGAAGAAGAACCGGCATCGGCTGCAGCCGCTGGTCATTCCCACATCCAGCCCCACCTCGGGCTCCAGAGTCAGCATCCTGTACCAGAGCCAGCTGCGCTCCCCTCACCCTGCGGGGGAGGCCGTCTCCTACACCCCGCCTCCCATGCTCAGCCCTGCCCGGCAAGGATCTGGGCTCTTCAGCAATGTTAAAACGGGCCCAGGGCCTCTGGGAGGGACCCTCAACCCAGTCCCTCCACGTGTGATTATCTGCAAAACAAGTAAGTTCGTATGTGCACAAATTGATGTTAACCGATGTGAACACACACGCTTATAAAGCGTTTGTCGCTGTTTTAACTATGTTATTCACATTATAGTAGTCACCTTATAGTAAAAGACCTCAAAGCAATGAAATAACACATATCAAAGTGCTGGATATCTCAAAACATTTTCAGACTTGAGATTCTTCAAAATACCCCCCCTTAGCTTCAGTGACAGCCTTGTAGACTCTTGGCGTTCTTTCAACCAGCTTCCAGATGTAGCCGCCTGGAATGCTTCTCCAACAGTCCTGAAGGACGTTTCCACAAGTTCAGCACACATGTTGGCTACCTTGCTTATACTTTTCAATCCTTTTTTTCAGGGCTTTTCAAGCAGCTCTATAGGCTTTAGGTTGGGGGGGTTGTGGGGGTGGGCAGGTCGTCTGTCACAGCACTCCATCTCTTTGCTTGTTCACAAGTCTAAACGGAATTCACATAACCTTAAGCTTGGGCTCACTATGTTGTTGGTACACAAATAATTTCCAGTAGGTGCGTCTAGACCTTAGACTCATATTGCATATTATGTTTTCACACCGGCTGAAGTAATTAGGTGCACAAGGAAACTGACTGTAAGGTTTGTGGTTGGAATTTAATGTGTTTCAAAGTATGTTGTCAGTATAGTTTTTTTGTGTGTGATTGGCAGACAGCGCTTCCGGAAATCTTATATTGACGACACTGGGCCCAGGAGAGAAGCCTGTGGACATTGAACCGTAAGCCCCCCTCATCTCAAACACTCCCTATTCCACAGAAATTTTCACACAATGTAAACTAACTGGCGTTCCTGGAGCTGCCCATCTGGTTCTGTGGTCAATGTTGATTCATTGCAGGCGGATCAACATCGGCCCCCGTTTCCAGGCTGTGATTCCCGACTTGCAGGAGCCGCCCCAGGTGGATAAGGACATACACAAGGCCGGCCTTCTGTGGACCCCCTGGGGGGACTTGGACAGCCCAGCTACCCAGCAGAAAGGTACGTGTGGGGCACCGACTGCGGCTCCATAGACTGCTTTGTGATTTATAACCTGCCTGATTTTGAAGAAAGTCAGTTTCATACTTATGTGCCTAACACACTCCCACCACTCTGACAGTGGACGATCTTGTGAATATGGCATGTTCCAGCGTACTGCCAGGAGGGGGCGCCAACACTGAACTAGCGCTCCACTCTCTTTTTGAATGCAGAGGGAACTTCATGGTAAGAGTCCTCATGCAGTCAATAGCAACAGCACACATTTACAAAGAGCTAAACGCCTGCTGGCATGGCTGGACAATGTACTGAAATATGAGTTTTAGTCAAATGCAGCATTTTGCAAATGACTAGGAGGTTTTTTTTTATGAACTATTGTAGATCAAGTAGTTTTCCATTTATAAGCAAACTTATCATTAAACAGACAGAAATGCAAGAATAAAATGTCAACCATGATTTTTTCCGTTGTTTTAAGATAGTTGCTGTGTTTCATCATAATTTCTGAGAACGGTTTCCTTTATTGAGTCTGATAAGATTCGTTTTTAAAGGTGACAAAATTTTACTAGGAAACTGTAAAGATCTGGACACTGAGGCTGTTAACAGGTTTTTTTATTATTGACAGGCAACTGTGGAGAAATTGCTTGTGCTGAAGCCAGTGAGACACAAGTCTAACCCTCTTACAAGTTATCATTATGCAGGTATGTCAGTGTCCCCGTTTCTCAGTAACTAGCAACTGACTTTGATTACCACACCATTATTACTGTTAAAAGTGTCATCTAGTCAACCTTGTTGACCTTATTGACCTTATACCAAGCCTTTAGGACATTCTGTCTTCTGTCTGGTTATTCAGGCATTCAATCACCATGCTTAAGAATTCTCTGATTGCAACTTGCGTTAGATTCCACTTCTTACCCTAACTGGAATCACTGCATGCATGATAATAAGAGACAATGTGCAACTTTGCTTAAGTTGTCTGGAAATGATTTTTTTTTTGTTGCTTGTGTATTTAGAAAGAACATAATAAATGAATCTGTTCTGTTTCTGCCCTTTGTCTTGCAGGGTCTGATAAGTGGACAGTAGTGGAGAAGAAGATGTTCAATAAAGCTTTTATCATACACAACAAGGACTTCTTTCTCATACAGAAAATGGTATTTCCCTTTATTCCATATATTATGTCACAATAGTAAGTTTTTAGGCAATCCATTTGTAAACAAATGTGTAACAGTACAATGCGGGGTGTTTCGTGTGATGAGTAAGTAAATAGGGAGTAATTATGTAAACGATTATCATGTTATGAACCACTGGAAGGTTACAAAATTATAAGTAACCACATAGGCCAAAAGGAGAATGAAAAATCAAGACTTTTGCCAAGAGTCAGATGCTCTCCCTGTTCCTAGGGTCTCTTATGGTGGTCTGATACAGAATTACACATTAAAGCTTAGAGCTTGGACATTAAACACTAAAGCTTAGATTAAAAAAATAAGTGTACTGAGTTTCTCAGTAATGGCATTGGTGAATACGTTATGGTAACACAACCATACTGTTCTTGTTATCACAAGATAATATAAATACATTATTTTCAAATTCCCTTGTACAGCTGATTGTACTTGTTTAGATATTGAATAAGTGCAGACCTGAATTAATTACAAAAGGATGTCCACTATAATGTAAAGAAACACCAATCTAAAGTCCTCCCAATGCATATTCTGGCTCCTCTTCCATAAATCTAACATTAAATTAGTTTTCGCAAGAATTTAGGCAAATCTTATGCCTTCCACTGCTCGTTTATGAATATTTTCAATGTAAATCCTTTATTCTTCAGTCCATATGCTGGACCAGTAGTGCTCTGATGTGAGAGTCCGATAAAAAAATCCATCCAAAAGCAGATGTAAATGTGCTCTGTTCAATCATGAGTATGAGCGTATGAGTTTATGAACTCGATAATACACGTCTTTGACATGTTTATTCATTTCCTTTGCTTGCTCTTCTGTAGGTTAAAACAAAGTCAGTGGCACAGTGTGTCGAGTACTACTACACCTGCAAAAAGGTAGCAAGTTTGGGCAAGAAACAGAAAACATGCCTGTCTGACCTGGTCCCTGAGGGCTCGGTAATGACCAATCCACATCTTCCCTCATTACTACTTATTAGTATGTTATTGAATCTGTCCTTTCGGAGGGGAAAGTGTGCCCCAAGCAGAAAGGGAAGGCTGGATGTTCTTATCTAGTGCAATAGGTTGAGTAACTGGATGGCGCATTAAGGAATGGTAAGATAACCTCATCGGCTACCAACCACTGTTTTCAGGATGACTGGACCGAGGCAGAGATGGATGCGAAGAAGCCCCAGGAGCAGGAGCCCAAAGCCCTCAGGTCACCTGACCTGTCAGACCCCCCCGCCAATGGCACCGTGGTCCTGTCCAAGAGCACTTTCGTGTGTGAAGTGCCTGGCTGTGGTTTGGTGAGGGTCCTCATCGAGGCCGATGTTGTTACTACAAGACGACACCTCAATGGAAACGATATTAACACCCCCACACACACATCCTGTGACTCAATGTCTTTCCTGTCAGTTAAAACTTATTGCAGTTTCATGCGTGTGTGTGTTTTTCGTAACATTTACAGTGACTTGTAAAAAGGCAGTTTCTTTATATTTAAAAATGACTTCTAGCTATGTAAATTCCTGGTCATAATAAGTAATGCTGTCCCATTCAGATAAATATTAGTCCCCTTTAAGATGATTTTCTCAGAAGCAAAAACTGGTGTCATATTCTCTTTATACCGCGGTCAGGTGGTTCGGACAAGTTTTTCTATTTTCAGCTGTAGAGATATCAAGAGGGCTGGAAATTAAGCTCGCCCACTCATCCGAGTAATGTAGACAAAGGCTGAGTAAAAAAAGGGACAAAAAAAAATTCTGGGTTAGTATTCAGTGAGATAGCATAGCAGAGTATCTTTGGGTTAGTATCCAGTAAGAATATAGTGGAGTATCTCTAATTTAGTATCCAGTGAGAGAGTATAGCAGAGTATCTCTGGGTTAACGTTATCATCTCTCCACAACAGGTCTTTTCCTCTAAGCCAGCGTTGAGCGGACATGGCCGAGTTCACAGCAGCCCGGGCACATGCTCCAAGCCTCTCTCAGACAGAAACAAACCCAAGACACAGACCCAGCCACTATCAAGCTCCCTGAAGAGTTCCCCGGCCCATAGCACCACCAGTGGGGAGACGGACCCCACGCTTCTCTTCCCTTGCAAAGAGTGCGGCAAGTAAGAAGTCCCTCGAGTATTGTTTTTATGAACAGTAGCAGTCATACCTTCTTGGTTCAGTTAAAATAATATATTGAATACTGTGCAGATGTCTTAAGCAGTCAAAGAAAATGATGCTTAAATGATCTTCATAATTGGTGTAAAACAGATTTTACAGTCAGTCCTGCTGCAACTCATGATATCACACCATGAATCTGTTTGAACATGATCTATACACTATATGGACCCAGGCAGACTCTTTCCTGCAAATATATAAAATCAAGCATCAAGTCATGCAGTCAAGTTTACAAACATTTGTGAAAGAAAGGGTCGTTCAGACGTGCTCTGAATTAAAGCACGGTACAGTCATAGGATGCCACCTTTGCAATATGTCAGTTCATGAAATTTCTTCCCTACTAGATATTCCACAGTCAACCATAAGTGGTATTATTGCAAAATGGAAGCATTCAAAAACAACAGGAACTTAGCCGCGAAATGGCAGGTAAATTAACAGAGCAGGGGGGTCGCCAAGGGCCGAGGGGCATGGTGCATAAAAGCCACCAACGCTCTGTTGACTAAATAACGGCAGAGCTCCAAACTTCCTCTGATATTAACCCCAGAAAAAAAACTGTGCACTGGGAGCTTCATGGAATGGGCTTCCATGGCCGAGCAGCTGCACTCAAGCCTCACACCACCAAGCACAGCGTGGAGTGGCGTTAAAGCACACCGCCACTAAACTGGAACAGCGGAAACATGTTCTACGGATTGACGAACGAGGCTTCTCTTTCTGGTAGACTGATTGATGAGTCTGGGTTTGGCAAATGCCAGGAGAACGTTATATGCCTGACTGGATTGTGCCAAGGGAAAAAGTCTTATGTAGGAGTAGGAATAATGGTACGGGGTTGTTTTTCAAGTGTTAGGCTGGGGCCCTTAGTTCCAGTAAAGGGAATTCTTAATGCTTCAGCATACCAATACATTTTCAACAATTCTATGCTTGCACCCTTGTAGGAACAGTTTGGAAGGCTTTTTTCTGTTTCAGCATGATTGTGCCCAATGCGCAAAGCAAGGTCCATAATGATACGGTTGGGTGTTGTTTAGTTTGATGTGGAAGAACTTGACTGGCCTGCACAGAGCGCAGACCTCAACCCCATCGAATACTAGAACTAGAACGGAGATTGCGAGTCAGGCCTTCACATCCAACATCCATGCCTGACCCCACCAATGCTCTTCTGGATGAATGGGCAAAAATTCCGATAGACGCACTTTAAAGACTTGTGAAAACCCTTCCCAGAGGAGTGGCAACTGCAAAGGGGGAACAAACTCTATATTTCTGCCTATGAATTTAGAATGGGATGTCATGAAAGTTTCTGTAGGTGTAATGGCCAGGTGTCCAAAAACTTTTGTCCATATAGTGTACATGGACTGTTATGAATAATGATTAATGATGAATGAACATGGGATCAGTACATAACTGACACTTACATTCCCATTAATTAATGCATTAAGTAGGATTGTACTGTTGTATTTTTGTGTGCCCTCAAGTAAAGCGTTACCAATAGCTTTAAACATTTCCTTTGACTGCCTAAGACTTCTACAAGGAACTGTATCCATTCATCTTCTATAAAACTTAATCAGTGCAGGATTATGTCGAGTCTGGAGCTTGTGGCAGCAAGTATGGGGTGTTCCCAGCCAGAGGTGGACATTTCAGGTCCAGAAAGTAAAAATCCAAACCAGGATTTTGTTTCAACCAACCAGTTGAGTGCTATATGGCTGTGAATCTTTATACTCACCAGGTTCGTAGAAACGAAATCCTGGTTTGGATTTTTACTTTCTGGACCTGAAATGTCCACCTCTGTTCCCAGCATATTTTAATTAAATTTGACAAGACAATCCAACGTGCATTTACAAGAAAATCATGTAGATTTAAAGTGTTGAGTATTTCTGTCAGATAAATGATCGGTGTCGGATTACCTGGATTGTGTGTCATCAAAATAGTATCGCTGCAAAGTGGAGGAAACTGTGTTCAATTATGGTTTTATATTTCATTTTGGCTCCAGCTTCTGTTTCCCATTTCTCCGTATTTTCTACCTATGTCATTCTGCAGGGTGTTTTATAAAATCAAGAGCCGTAACGCCCACATGAAGACTCACCGGCAGCAGGACGAGACGCATGGCTGGAGACTCCAGAAACCACTGGGTCACATGACCATGGAGGTGGCACCGGCCAGCCCCCACATCTCCCAGGTGCCCATAGCACTCCTCCAGCTCCCCTTCGACCACATGGGCCTGGTGAAGAGGCTCAGGGAGGAGAACGACCACACGGAGGAGGAGGAGGAGGAAGAAGAGGAGGAGGAGGAGGAGGAGATGGGGAAAGGCTGCCCTCTTGTGGCACATCCTGTGACGCAGACACAGAAGGGAACTGAATGACCTCGTAGGCAGGAGAGAAGGCCTTGCTTCAGAAGGGAGGTCCTTATTAAACACCAAAAAGCTGAAAGAGTAAAGGCATTCAGGGTTTTATTTTCTTTATCTCAGGGTTGGTTTGGATTTTGTTCTTCTTTGTTTTTATATTACAGCTTTTTGGACTTTTTTATACAGAATAACAAATACATGAATATGTTATTGAGATATATTAAGGATTCTAGGTACTGAATCTTTTTTATGAATATCGAACATGGTTCTTAGCATGCAAAGGTACATCAGTTCTCACCGTTCTCAGAACGGTGATGTCCTAGACCAGCGCTTCCTAATCTGCTCCTCAGGACCCACAGACAGTCCGCCTGTTTGTGAACTGTCTGGCAGGGAGCTTGGAGAGAGCAAAGACATGGACCGACTGCAGGTCTACGAGGACCGGATTGGAAAACACTGCCCTGGACAGAAGTTAGAAAACAGAGACCTGGTCAAAGATAAAAACACTTGACTCCAAATAAGAACTGAGGTGTCTGCCTCCATAGCAGTTACCATCTCCATTTGTACCCTCCTGCATCTCCCTGTCTATCTAATGCTTCATCATGTATTGCAGAAAAATCTTTTATGCCGATTCTCGCATGCTGCATAATTATAAATGTGCACAACCTCTATGTTGACGCAGATGTCTTCCGCTCTATATACATCACTGCCTTTCTTTAATGTGTCTGTCATTATTGACAAGTTCACAAGAATGATGCACAAATAGTTGCTGGCATTTTTTATTGCACTTGGGGTTAAACGTCTGCCATGCTGTGCCTGTGCATTCAAAGAAAGACTTTATTTTTGGTACGAAATAGGTCATAAATATGAATGTAAATCTTTATTTTAAAAAATATAATTTAGCCAGTAGGGCGTAATATTCCTTTTCTTTGTTGCACTACTGAAAAAAAAACATAAAAGACTGGTATAAAGGCTATTCAGTGGGTCCACCAAAAAATGGGAAATGAATTTATGTTAATATGTAAGAGAGACGTTTATAAAAAAAGAAAATTTCTATTTCAGTGGTTTACAATTTTTTAATTTTGCGGTAATGCGATTGTATATTTTATTTATCTCCTCCTATATTTATTCGCCTTTACTATGATTTAGGAAAAGCCTATCATTCAGTTGGTTACCAGTTCCACAGCCAATTAATTTCTTTCCAGTCAATGTTACATTGTTGAAGTTAACAGTGTATAAATGTTTATGTGTTTCCTGGGGTCTGTTTCACAAAGCCAGATTTAAGGTACCCCGGTTTAGATGGACTTCTGTTCAGTTACTTTTAGTCCTGACCACCTTAAATACGACAAGTTCCCTGGGAAACAAGAAATCCTGCTTTGTGATGACTCTGTTCAGAAAGTTAAAAATACTGTACTTCAGTTGCATTTTTTAACCAAGTATTATTTTCACTGTAGCGTAATACCAAAACTCCCGCAGCCTCAAGGTGTTTACTTGAATGTAACATATTTTACCTTCGATTTTATTCAGCACAAGTCTTACTGACTTCTTCGAATGAGCACTTGTACACCAGGTCTCCATTATTTCCTTGGATGGTTGGGTGAAATTGTGAATTAAATTAACGTCAAAAATTACGTACAGCTACAAATACAGTATTGGAGATTAAATACTTTCTGGATTTAATTCTTTTTTTCTATTCTATTCTGTTTTTTGCTCCTGGCATGTAGCAGGGAGAAATAAGCATATGTCCTTAGTGTGCATCTTCCTGTAGACATTTGTTATGTAGACACTGCATCTGAGGAGCACAGCCACTATCCTGCACTGAGGTGATTCTGATGATCCAAGCACTGTCTTTCCCTTTGGAACATGCCTGCAGTTTCCAAAACTCCCTGTTCGATACAGGGATTATATTGCCCAAAGCAATACTGAATACTGAATCGCTGAACTGTCACTGGGAATGGTCAAGTCTCACTAGAATCATTTGCAAGTGGTCTGGGGGCAGAAGGAAACTTTTATATAGCCAAAGGATGGTAAGGGCCTATTTGAGTGGTCTTTCTACTGTATGTTATTTTTTTACTCTTTTGTAGTTTAACAATTACCATTTATTTTGCATGTTCCTTAACTGGAGAAACAGCCAGGTTGTGTTTAAAATGAATTGTTAAGTAATTTAATTAAAAGGATAAATAAATGAGTGTCATGCCTTGCTCGTCCGAGCCTCCCATGTGCCATGCCCCCCCTCGCTACCTCGTGTTGAATCCCCGTGTTACCAGCTATGTCTAGTCTTGTTCAGTGTAGTCTGGTGTATTTAAGTGCTTCCTTGTTCATCTTCCCCTAGTCCTGTCATTGACGTTGCTACCTGTTTTGCCCGGTGTGCCTTGCTGTTTCCCCAATAAATCCCTCGTTTCCATGACCCCCTGGACTCCCGCTCCTCTGTCCCCACTCTGTATCCATTCGCCCAGTAACAATGAGCATCCCTGTCAAATGTTCGAATACCACTGCTTTAATTATACCACAAAGTAATATGGATAATCAGAAATAATGGAAAGTTGAGAAACTTCTGTTTTGTAAAAATTTAAGGTAATATAATTGCTTGTGTTTGTACGCACGGTTGCCAAGAAATTTCTATTTCTTTTACCTGGATTTTCTTTTTTTTTTTTTTGACTGAAAAGCTTTTGTACAGTGAAATTATCTTTCTTTGTGTTGATAAAGATATTTTAACACCTTTTGAATGTCGTGTTGTGTCTAAATGTGTGGGATATTAATCCCATGTTGCTCGCGGGACAGACATTTATTCTGCAATGTGCAAAGGCCATCTAGTGAAACCAAGTCAATAAGTCCAAAGGTTATCATTCAGTCATTCACTATTGCCTAAGCAGCCTATCACTTTGCATGCCAGATTTGAAAGATTTGAAGGCTGCTGAGTGTACATCACATGGTGCACTTTTTTCTGTTTGTGGAGGAATTGCAAAACTGTGGGATAAAGGCAATAATGGCAACCGGTAGTGAAGACAAACATCCAGTGCGGATAACAGCAAATGTATTCATAGAGGATACACATAAAGAGCTGATTCAGGTTATTTGATTGACTTAATGCTGCAATGACCTTGCTAACTGTGTAACTGACTTTTCTATGTCCAAGCCTATTTAATTAAGAAATATAATAACACAGAAGATGATTGGTTGACCGTATTAAGTCCACCAATAGCTGCAGGCATTACTCACTAGACGGGCAGAGATGTTATCTGTAGCCTGTATGTTTAGCCTTTGTATAGCATGTTTGACATGGAACCTAGGCAGGAAGAGTCTGGATGGGATTCCAGGGCTCAATCACATCCATAAGCAGCAAGTGTTTCAGCTATGGGATGAAACAAGTGAAACATGGGCCTCAGTATTCATGTGCTGTAACCTGGGTAAAATCTCACGTTCAAATTTTATGGGTATTGGGGGGTGGGGTGCCTGTGTCCCAGTAGAGTTTTATGTCTAGCAACACCCCTATAGTGAAAGCTGCATTTAGTAAGCAGTTTGGATGGATGGATGGATGGATGTTGTAGTTGTAGGCCATTACTAGTTATGGTCAGGAAATATGAAGCCCTTTATTCGCTTATTTATTGTTGCTTTGAATAATGAATAATGGTGAATAAGGTGAATAATGTCTGTATTTATCTGTATTTTGTGAAAAATATTCAGTATTCCATTTGAGAAATGTTAAACAATTACATTTTAGTCCTGTACTCAGTGTCTGATTCATTATTAAAACAAAGAAGCGCAGAGGGAGCCTTCCGTACAGATTGTCTTCAAACTTTGGCCTTTAACAGCATAGAGCGCAATGCAGTACTTGTAACATTTATTGTCTTTTACAGCTTGTCCGGACTATGGATAAACTGTGCCGTCTATGTGTGTCTGTGTGTGTGTGCGCGCAATAAAGGTCTGACGTAACTGGGTGCGTAAAAAGTTCAACAAAGTAACATGAATTTTACAATATCATGTTAAGGAAAAAGCGGATCAAAAACACTAATAATTCAGAATAAAGCTTGGATCGAGACACATGTGGAATAGCCATGGATACCGAAAAAATAGATTTCAAGCTACAGGACCACGAAGGAGAGAAGCGCGAGCTTGCGGCTGGTACAGGGAACATCGAAATTCCCATAAATCAGAATGCGAGGCAACGGACCGAGAAAATGGGCAAGAAATGCTCTAAGCCTGTTCATTTATCTTTCCTGCCGGAGAAGTATGAGCCATTGATTGAAGATGACGAAGAAACTGAAAGAAGGAAAGAAGAAAAGAAAAATAAGAGGAAAGAAAGGAATAAGAAATATAGAAAGGTTGGTTATAGGCTGGACTAAATCAAATTGGTTTTCAAAACTCTGCACAGTATATGTGGGCATGTGGAGACTATTTATGGAATATTATGTTAAGTGAAGGTCGTAATTTCGAGTCCCATGCTTTTAAAATGTGTCCGATTATTTACAAATATTTTATGTGTACTGCGAACGACATGTTTGTTTTGTTGAACACATTAGGCTGCAATTTAAGTAGTTATTACATTACATCAGCAGACATTCAGTGTAGTCAAATGAAGTAACGGGATGAAAAAAACTTTAAGATTCCCTAGGTAATGGTAATAATTAACGTAAGATGGAATATTCATGAGTAAATAAATCATTAGAAGAACCACACTTGAGAAAATGTTAAAGCGACACAAGCTACGTAATCAAACCCACTATATGTAGGCCTATCAGTTAGGCGTATATAGCGTAGAGTCAAACCTTTCAAAATTATATCTGTTTAACGTATATTTGTATATATTCGAAGTCCGTTTATAATAAAATATTTTTTGAGTATTTTTGCTTTTGTCCTGCAATGGTGGTGCCCCGGGTCCTCCTGTACCCATCGTAAGTGCCCTTGAGCAAGTCACCGAACCCCAAATTGCTCCCGGTGAGCTGGTAGGCACCTTGCAAGGCAGCCTCCGCCGCCGGTGTGTAAATGCGGGTATGAATGGGTGAATGCGAGGCATGTGTTGTAAAGCGCTTTGGTAAAAAGCGCTATATAGATGCAGTCCATTTAATCTACATTGTATCAGGAAGAGAGTGGCGCCCACTAGGGCGTTACTAAAATCACTTCACTGTTCGTGAGCAGGCGTTGTATGTAGACTGCTCTTTCAGCAAGAAAAATCACATTTTCTGTTAGTTTTGTCCAAAATCGGTGTCTGTAGTTGATTTCTTGCAGTACAATATTGGGTTAAAATTCTTTAGACCCTGCATGTGCTAGTCATTAACTGAAAATGTGACCCCCAATGTTAGCTGAGCTCCTGTGCTTCAGGCTACAGGTCATTATTATGTGCTACAGGTCATTATTTTCAGTAAATAGTTACATGAGTGACGAACAACGATATACTAGATGAGCTGTTTCACAATGTGTAGTACGGTCCCCCTCTCCTCCTGGGTTGTGAGTTTAATCCCACCCATTGCTCTGTATACAGTTTATATTCAGATTCCATGTGTCTCCTCCCACACACCAAAGGTGCTGAGATAAGCGAAACATCAGCTCTAATGGCCCTTTTTCACTGCCACCAAGGACTGATCCGTACTCAAACCCGTACCGCAAACTGGCGATTTTCTATTGTAAAGTATGCAAACCGTGCCCAAGCTGACCTGGCCCTGCAAACTATCAGGGCCTAATGGATCAGTTATACCTTAGCTTCTATTTGACTATCATTCATTTGTTTCATTAAATCCTGAAATTCCTTTAATTTGACCACCATCAGCTTTGGGTAAAATGTGTCATTTCCCTTGCATTCAACTTTATATGATTGTTTGCTCCTGTCTGCCAGAACCTGGGCAAGGCTCTGCGATTCAGCTGGAAATGTCTGGTGGTTGGGCTGCAGACCTTAACAACAGGCTACTCTACACCCATCTCAGCTGCAGTCAACTTAGCCTCTGGCTTCCAGGGAACAAAGCCCAAAGCCTGATGGGATTGAGCACCCATGATCCTAGGCACTACTGGAACTGGAACAGGACCCTCCAACTGTTGACCCTCGGAGCACCAGTTAGCGACGACTGTGATGTATTGTATTTTGGGGTCATTGGCACATTGCTGTGATGATGGTCTTAGGTTTTGGTGCCTATAACTGAATACTTTTAGGTTTGCTCTGTATTATTGCTTGGAAATCATACTGTTGTTAAAAAACACAGGACACTCCCCTACCCATCCCTCATAGGGTCATCGCATTAAGCTCCTTGAAACGTTTTTTAAATATCACACTTATCCTTTTCCCCATCACTCTCTCCAAGACAAGCATATAAAATGGATTTGCCTTTTTTAAAAGCATCTGATTTAACTGACAGATTCAGTAGTTTACTTAATTTTAGCTTAACGGTTTTCATTGTTCTTTGAATTGCTCATCAAAATGTGAAACTTTAGAAAGCTTAAATAATGTTGACAATCTACCTGTTAATGCTTAATGGTTTGGAAACCTCTGATGACACCCCATTCGTGTTCGCATATGAAGCCTTCCAGGAAGTTTCCAATTGTTTTCTAGGGTTGGCATATTGGAGTGATGTAGATCATAATATTCAGTCAGTCAGAGGACCTAGGTCTCATTGTCTTGCAATTGCACTTCGGTCCCTGATGTAAAATCAATGATTGTATTGAAATTTCATAGATTTGACCCATTGCAATATAGCCAAGAGTTTTAAATTTTCTTGGTTGTCTTGTTTCACTGTTCACCCCAATCACAAAATTAAGA
Source organism: Brevimyrus niger (assembly GCA_015164015.2). Taxonomy (NCBI): domain Eukaryota; kingdom Metazoa; phylum Chordata; class Actinopteri; order Osteoglossiformes; family Mormyridae; genus Brevimyrus; species Brevimyrus niger. Next base: position 11,878,460 of record JAABNY020000001.1, read on the forward strand.
GATTGTTTAAAATGGTTTTGTAGTGCAATGTCTCAGATGCTAATTGTAGAAAAATATGTTTTTAGTGAACTGTCCAGTAATTCTTAGTACAGTATTTCTTAACTTAGGTGTACAAATGCACATAAATGCACCAAATTCCATTTTAGTCATTGATATTGTACACACTGACACTAATGAAATGAACATTCTGAGGAAAAACGCACGGCATGTTCTTGATTTTCGGTATATGATATATGATGTACATGTTGCTAGGATACTGTGATTAAAGAAGAGAATCATTAGTATGAATGTTTTACTAAAAGTAAACTGAAACTTTGCACATCCAGACCAGACTTTTATGACTTGCAGCGTTAGTATGGCATCACATCCATGGCAAAACTTGACGGAGATAAAACACAAAGCAACAATAACATTCGTTGCAAGTATAAAACTTACAAGCACAATATCATGCTCAAACTTCATCTGCTTCACGAATGTTTAATTGCTTCTTGATTTGACAGGTATTCATGCACGCTAAGTGGATTACCATCATCTGCTTGCCGTGCTTGAGTGAAATTTTTTGGGTCAAATTTGGAGTGGTTTTGATACTTGTTGATGCATGATTGTCTGAGTTTGTCTGAGTTTGTAAGTTTCATATTTGCACTCATGAGTGGGATATTTATACATTTGCACTCGTGAGTGGGATATATTTATACAAATGAAACACTTTGTGTATTATCACTCTCGTTTCGACATAGGTGTAGCTCCACGGTTGCCAGGTCTCATGCATCTGGTGTGACACTCACACTATTAGAGTGTCATGCTCAGGCAAGAAATCTTACAGCAAATATATATTATTCTGATATAAAACTAAAATAAGCCATAGTAAAGGGCTTGTGGTGGTTTGAGAACCCTACAGACTATTTACAATGTAACAAAAAAAATTACGCAGACATGTAAATGCATGTGATGTGTGTGGAGACTCGTTTTGACCTTAAAGTCTCACCAAAGTTGGCAACCTCAATGTGACGTCATATTTTATTGGGAAACATATTAGGCTAATGATATTGAATTTCTAGACATTTAGTAAATATACACACTGTCATATATTTATTTTGTTTAATATGTTTAAGTGTTTTGAAAATGATGGTAAACCCCAATTCTGGCACCTGTTTTGAGTGTAATTAGGGCGATCTTGACTGTGTCTGAGCAATGTCTCATCTTTCTTTCTGTAACACAGATTACATGCATATTTTGTTGAACTCTCACAACTGAACTTCCACTCTGCTCCAGTTTATGTGCTATTCTTCTATGTTTTCTTAAATGTGACAATAAAGCACTAAAGTGATGCAAAGGTGGATCTATCCCACCCAATCATAAGCCTCAAAGGGTAGACAAATGCTATCAATGTTATTGAATACTTACTGGAAACTATAAACACTTTTAACAAATATTAGAAATATTTCATAAGTATGGTAGTTTTCATGTGAAATATTTTTGTACTATTACTGTCTTGCAATTATATTTCTTTATGAAATTCCGGCTGAAAATTTCAAAAATGGAAAGAGGGAAAAAGATGACTTTAACGAACAAACGTGGGATAAACTTTCCTCCGTCACTTTCGGCTGCCCCTTTAATGTATGACGTATTCTAAGTGACGTATTTTTCATGCGACTAGGGTTGCGTGTCTGACGGTTGTTTATGGGGGTGTCTTCGTTTGTGGCCATTTAGCTATATATGTTAATGGTCTTTTGAATAATAACTTTTAAACTCTGTTCAGTCTTCGATTGTGCGTATTTCTGAGATGGCTAAACAAAATATCAGCTCTATCCCAATCGATGGCATTAGTAATATGAGAATTACTTCGCTGTGGACATTCCTGCTTTCTGTAAGTACGCATAAGCTAACAGCTAATATCAATAGTTAGCATTGAAGTATGTGTAATGGAATACACACACGCACAGATATAAAATATTTGTAGTTTATATATAATAAACACACACACATGTATACATGCACGCATCTGCATGACGTGACACTTTGCTCTTTTTCTGACTAACGCTCCCATTATATCATAAATCTGTATTATTCCATTATAAGCATAAAATTACCTACACTAAAAAACGTTGGAGTACTTTGCAATTTACAAACTATTACAAGGTAATAAAACTGTACTTTACAGCAAAAGTGTCGTTACACTATTCTAGATGTAATATTGTATGAATCCTTGCGCATTAAATGTATACTAGTACATTTTGGATAACTTATTCTTAATATTTTAATTAGATAAGGTTTAATGGGTAATAAAAAGTTTTTCTTTCTTTCCAGGTAGACTGGTCGGAGTCCTGGTTGATCGGACTGCAGTTCTTTCACGTTCTGTGTTTTGCCACCACACTCCTAACATTCAGATTTTATCGATTGCAGGTCTGTCATTTCTTAGTATTGGGTAAGTGGCTATAGTAGAAATTATTGTATCTTTGCTTTTAGCTGAAAACAGTGAAGCCTTTTTTCAGTGGGATGAGTTATAAAGGAGATTTAAATCAAGGGAGTTTTATACCCATTGTTATTATAATAGTTATTCATAATTATGAATACATCATCTGGGTTGTTTTTTTCTGTATTTGGACATTTCTGTTCTCAATACAGTAGTACCTCAGAACTCGAATTTAATCCGTTCAAAACTCTGGATCGAATCCTAAATAGTTTGAGTTGTGATCGAATTTTACCCATAAGAAATAATGCAAAAACAATTATTTGGTTTCCGGTCTTCCTGACAATTCAGTTTCCCTATGTTTCCCCTGTTTGTCAGGAAATAATGCTTCCCCTAATATTAAAACAAAGAGGTATGTGAAATGTCTGAAAATCACTGAGGTACGTTATTATATGTGAATACTGTATTGTTATTAGTACCGAGGCCCAGAGTTGCTGTATACTTGTTTTAACAGGGGGGAACCAAATATCCTGGTTGTCAGGAAATAATGTTTCTCATAATATTCAGGCAAATATGTATGTGAGATGTCTGAAATTCACTCAGGTACATTATTACATTTGAATACAGTAGATTGTCACGCATAATATAGTCTTATAAGCAATACTATACCGTTTTCATCAAGAAATATCACTATTCACCAAGTTAAATACTTTAATTTATTATCTCTAAAAACAAAAAACATCGCAAAGGCATGTGATATTTAACTTTGTACAAAGTTAAATGTGGCATGTGGTATATTTTAAAATATACGGCTTGTTTACCTCAAGAGCTTCATAAGAAGACATGAAAACAACAGCAGAACCATGTACAAATCAGCGCGCGACAGGGGAAACACAGGGAAACCAAATTGCCCGGAACACCGGCCCCAAAACATTATACCTAAATATGTTTTTTATATATATTATATAAATATACTGTACTTAACACATCTAAGCACATTTATCAAAGCAATAATTTGTAAAGTAAGAAAATAAATATATCCAAACAATGTGTAAAGTTAAAAAAAACCAAAAAAAACAATGTGTCCTGCGCTGATCGTCTGCTCCTTCTGTGTGCCACGCCCCCTCATTAACCCTGTGTGATCAGCTGTTACTGGTTGTTGTCATTAGTCCTCTGTACTTAGTCCACATTTCAGTTTGTTTCCCCAGTCCGGTCATTGTATTGTCCGTCTGCATTTTGCCTGCCTTACCTGTAATTAAACCCTGATACCCTGACATCTGCGCCTCCGTTCCGTCCCCACTCGGCACAACAATATTATTATAATTAAATGTATTAATGGTTTATTATTAATATTGAAATAATGCATTAAGAAATTTTTATTTTTAAATGTATTTTACTATATATAAATTATCATTTATATCAATTATATCATTGTCTAAATGTATTTTTACTGTCTAAATACATGTATTCAGCTAGTGTAAACATGCACGGTGCTATCACAGCCAATGCGAGGCTGAGACTTTACCCTTTGAATTTGAAGCTTTACCCTTTGTTTCCGCTGAGAAGTGCCGTGTGACTCATTTCCCCGTGCGTACAAGTTATCTTAGGTTGGCATTCACGGTTTGACTTCTGAGGTTCAGATCAAGCTCTAGGTAATTTTGGTTGGTTCGACTTTTAAGAAATTCAAGTTATAATGAGTTCGAGAACTGAGGTACCACTGTATAGGGGTTGCCGGGTGGCTCTATCAATATATCAAGCTAATATATCACTTGAACATATCTATTTATTTCTTTTTTTAGTTGGATTGGTGTACAGTGCAGAATATTTAAATGAGTTCGCTGCTATGCATTGGAGGTACGTATTGGTACTGTACAGAACTAACCAAAGTTCACGAATAACTTAATTAATTCTACTTAATTTCTGTCTATGTTTATGTCATACGGTGAGTCAGTCATGTTAAAAAAGACATGGAGACAGTCTAAGTGAAAGCTGCTGTAGTGTGCTGATGAACTACAGGAAAAGCTCATTTTTATCTTGTATTTTGCTTTTCAAGGTCATTCTCAAAGTACCAATATTTTGACTCCAATGGGATGTTTATATCATTAATTTTCTCTGCTCCTCTTCTAATAAACACAATGGTGATTGTGGTAAGTCTTTTAAATGTTTAATGCTTATTCTTATAAGTATTTCATAATTAAATTGTTTTATTATTAAATAGCTAAATAAAGGTGTTTTTTCAGTTGATTAGCCTGTTATGTATTACTTTTGACTAACCAAAATGATAGATACTTACACCAGGAATTTTCCACTATTTTTGTTTTTAAGGGAGTGTGGGTTTACAAGACTTTTGCGACAATGACAGAACTTAAAACTCTGCAGCTCAAAAGGAAAGCGGCTAGAGAAAGCAGAAAGAAAAAAGAATGACAAGAATGAAATATAAAATGAAAAGTGTAATGTCTATGTTGCAATAATACTGTTAAGGCATGTATCGAAATGGAGAAACGTTGGCAAATCACTGTATTTTTTTTTTTGAAGATAACTGTAAATCATACTTTGAATTGAAAAGCAAACACCATCATTATATTAAGTTGTAACTGATGGTGTTTATATTAGGCCTTTGGTTATATGTTATTGTTTTATATAAGGACCAAATGCTGAATGGGTATATGGATGACATTCTATTATATTTTTGATGGAAAATGCTTTTTGTGAATGTGGACTTTTGTTATTTTATGGAAATATCTCATGGAAATTATTTGGTGTACAGAATTGTCACAGGTATTTACATATTTTTAGGTAAGGCCTTTGTACCAAGTTGATTTTGGCATCAGGCATTATTTTGAATTTGAATTAATATTTGCTACTAAAATGGATGCAGTAAAATTGTACATATGACAGAAGTCCATAAATATCCCATAAGAAATATATCATATATAAAATTGACAAGATCACTAAATAAAACTGGTCATGGCCACATGGTGGCACTACTGTGTAAAAATAGTGGCCTCCATTGTATTATTGAAAGATGGGTCTTTGTCAATGATTTACACATATCTTTTTCCAGCATGAGACATGTTACACATGTAGTAGCTGTTTAACACTAGGATCGGCCTTCTTAATCCGGTTGAGATTAGTCTTAAAGACTGTCTGGATGGCCCAGCCAGCAGGTACAGGGATAATTGGTGGTGTCACTCACTGACTCAGCTAAGGATAATCTCTGTCAGGCACACTTATATCCTAGTGGGCCTGCTTTTTCAATGCTTCCTGATATAACTTCAGTGTGGTGCCTTCAGAGAAGTGTGTTTAGGCATGTCAGGGTCACTGTGGAGATATCATCCACACAATATCTTTTAAAAACACAGTCTTTTCAAGGATGATTCGGATTATGGGCCTGGTGTCAAAGTCCAGTGCATGCGATTCCACAAGATTCTTGGCGGGTGACAACTCGAGTGCTGCTTTTAAAAGCAAAATGTAAAGTAACAGTGATTTAGTCTCTACCAACAATCATATTCAATTTTAGCAAAAAGTGAAATAATTGAAATGCTAATATTTATAGTTTTTAATTATTATGATCAGATCATCAGCTTCTAAACTCATTATTACGCAAATTTAGCTTTGATTCTCAGAATTCCATACGCATTAGAAGGGCCTGCTTTCCAGTCAGAGCCCTCCATGTCACTGCCTGCTTACTTCTCATTTCCGTTCTTTGATTACAGGATGCATTACAGTCCACAGGCAGCAACATCAAGAGAGCTTTTTTTTTTTTTTTTTTAACCTCACTCAAAATACGGAAAATTTGATGTTACTGCGTCGTGCCTTTGAAAGCAGAGTGGAGCGAATATGCTTCCAGGAAGCCAGAAACGACCCAGGGATTCCTGAGAAGTCGAGACTTAAATTGTTGTATATTCTGTTTGTTTGTTGTATGTTCATTTATATATTAATATACATATTTTATATACAGCTCAGTATTAGTTTTTCAGTCACTATTATGTATTTTTATTTATCGTTATATTACCATAGTACATCCAAAACAACATTCAGGGTTTTAGAACCGTACCGTGAGTTTCTTCTTTACTTATGACTCAGACTAGTATATGGATGAATCTCAAATCCTCTTTTTAGTGAAACACCAGGATTGACAGCTAAGTATGAACATAGATATGTTCATGGATTTTCTGGTCAATCAAACATAACTGTTACTCAAATAATAGGTTCTGCTGAAGACTGCTGAGGGAATTTTTAAAAAAATGTATGCAAAACCCAATTAAAATGATCTTTTATTTTATTTTTTTGATCTTTTTTTAATTGAAGTTTAATTAGTCCATTTGGAGGACCCATAAAGCACGACATTAAATCTGATCTTGCTATTACATGATAGCTTTTCACACTGAAGATGAAGACACCTTTAGCTTAAAAAGTACTATAAGACCAGCTAACCTGGAATGTCAGCAGATGCCGACGTCCCAAAGATGAACACTGCTTGGGGTAAATTAAACTTAGTGGGTTAGGAGACTTGTGTCTCTGATCAGGATGAGCAGATGAAGATGGATGGATTGTAAAGGGGAATTTAGTCACTAAAAGATTATCTATTTTCACTGAAATGTATTAGAGACATGACGAGATATTATAGGGTTAGAAATAGAAATGATTTCCAAAACAATGAGTGAGATAGTAGCAAGATATTTAGGGTGGATGGGAAAGTGCAGTATACTACTATTAATCATCAAGCAGGTAAAGGGTGTGTGCTGGCAAAACTCTTCTAGCTGGACTGAAGTCAAGTGGAAACTTGTGTACACTTTAAATTAATTCCAAGAATAATACATTCAAAGAAGATTAGCATTCTAAGTGTTTAAATGAATGAGCCCACCAACCTCACAACGAAGGCTTCAACTTAAGTCTGGAATAAGGTCTATTGTTATAAGCTGCTTAGTGCATCTGCTATAAATTCAAAAGGGTTAATAAAAAACACAATATCCACCTCTAGTCTCTGTTATAGAGTCAGCCTTTGTAAGATTAATGCTTGTTTTACATGTACAGATATCAATATATAAAATCTAAAATAAGGGTGTGGGTTTGGTTTTGCATGGTAGGAACGTATACTTACCAATTGTGGGAGTACCGTTTGTGTTTAGAAGGGCCTGGGCTTTGAGGCTGATTTGGTCCCTACCAACGCTGAAATCAACTGAGAAGAATCTGAGTCAATTGATTCATTGAACGACCAAGATGTCCTGGATGCTAATTTATGAGTTCAACAAGATTAGCATCTGCCTTTCAACTAATTTGTCTTCTAGTATTTGTGTGAGGAATCGAATCTCTCTTGTAGTACCTACGCGTGCTTCTTGATAACATGGTTGTTTCCTCATAACTCAAATAATGGTTCTTCTGAAGGAGTGGCTTTTACAGTCCGTGTGATTATAAGCATTTGCCACTTGGCAGGATAATTGCACATGTTTATGTGGGTTATGATATTATTTATATTATTATTGTACTTTTATTTATACTAAAGCTGGCATGTTTTTTCAGCTTCCACGTGACTGTATGTATGTTTTGCTTTGGGACAAAAAATCTCCACAGCAAACATACAAAATATACAAGTTTTTCAGTACAAGCAGTAGCAGGTAAAAAGCATTGCTTCTGGATTAAGTTAATAATAAATGTAGTAAATGGTTTTAATCCAGTGAACATTTCATAGTATGCATCAGAATGAAGCAGTAAATAGTTTATTAACCCTGATACATATTTGTATACTAGGTGAAACAATTTAAGATGATTCTAAATTAGTTTTAGTGCATGGGGTCCCATGTTCTACTGAACAACAAACCTGGAAATTAAACGAGTCACTACAAGCTGTCTAATACTGTTATCAATTGTACATCACTTTGGAGAAAAGCATTTACAAAATAAACGAATTAGAATTATGCATGGACACGAAGTCATCAGGAAGGCCCACTTTGGCTAGAAATTCCCGCAACAGGTACATCAACACGGTGGCCTCATTCATTTGAAAACCCATTTTAGGCACCTACCTCGTGGGACTGGACTGGAGCTGTGACATATACATTATACATTACATATACATTACATTACATATACATATACATTACAGCAGGAAGACCCACATCCAGTGTGACAGGGCAAGTAGGAGCACAGCTGTGCGCCTTTCATACAGGAACCTTCATAGGAGGAGCACAGCTGTGCGCCTTTCATACAGGAACCTTCATAGGAGGAGCACAGTCATGCGCCTTTCATACAGGAACCTTCATAGGAGGAGCACAGCTGTGCGCCTTTCATACAGGAACCTTCATAGGAAATTCTGACGGGAAGCTTCCTTCTTATTACATGCATATGCTTCTTTGTGTTTTTGTTTTGACAATATAAATGATATGGTTATTACCTGCCTTGCACCCATTGTTTCTGGAAGAGCCTTCAGACCCCTGCGTCCTTGTATATGAATGAAAGAATGAACGAACAAACTGATTGATTGCTTGATTGATCAATTATTATGATTCATTATAATAATATGTATTATTATTATCATTGATGTTGATATTATTGACAAATTGATTGATTGAATCTATCTATCTATCTATCTATCTATCTATCTATCATCTATCTATCTATCTATCTATCTATCTATCTATCTATCTATCTATCTATCTATCTATCTATTGTCATCATCATTTTTAATGTGTGGTTGAAATGCATCAATGAAAATCACTCTCTCCACTTTTGAACAACTGCTGTTAAATAAATATTTTTTAATCCACTGTAAATAAGGAAAAAACAGCAGCTTTAACTAAAGCCAAAGAATTGGAGCTCAACATATCTCCTGCAGAAGAAGCATGAGGGAGAAGCACCTGAAAGGACAATTTTATATGCATATACAAACACCAGCACACAAACAAATAAACTTCAGCCGAATCCAGCCATACGGGAAACGATGTTCACAGAGGAAAAACTGCCAGCAGATGGTTGATAGAGTAAATATTGTGTGTGGGTACACTGCCAAGTAATCCACCATACGCATGTGGAAATGCACCAATTTGCAGGACTCTTGGATAGTTCAATATTTCAGCCAAAAACCACTCTGCTGCACTGAAAATATCACAAATGATATTAAAATAATTCAGTTGGTTATTAATCTTCCACAAATAAACTTTGCTTACAATAAGCAGTCCCTTAAGACATGTTCTCATTATTTATCCCAATCATTACAGTTTTACAAGCTAATGCAATAAGTGCAAACACAAATTTGTCATTGTAACGGGATATGTAATGAAATTTATATAGCAATGCCATCATGTTTAACACTAAAATGATTTACATTGTTAACAGTAAGCATGGAAGCCGGAATGTCTTCTGATATCCATCATTTGTAGCCAAAAGAAAGTACAAGATAAACTGCATAAACTGGATAAATATCTTTCAGAAGTTAATGATAAAGTAAAACTTTCTGGTTAAAAGTCATCTCAGTTTATGTAAAATGCACATGGCATCATAAGACTAATGACATCAAGATTTATTCTAAATGAACCTGTAATTCTATATGGTGAACCATATAGCATAACAAATATCAAACTGAAGCATTAAGATAGCATATTGGGCTATTTTTTATCCTCAGATAACCCACCAGAGGGGGCTATTGAAACCACAAACATTCCAATATTTCTAATATTCCAATACAAACACTGCCAATATTTACTGTTTGCAAAATAAATACAGTATATCAAGTGAATCTCATTGTGAAATTCACAATAAAAATTGACATTAAGTTTACTTCAAATAAATATAAATAATAAATGGAATAGAAATCAATGTAAAGTTTAAGCTACGATATCAGATGTTCAAATTATTTTATTTAAAAATTGCTACAAATACTACAATGCAACATAAAATTTCTATTGATTTAAAATGGGTTTCATTTGTTTATGATCAAATAACCAGATGCATGCCCAAATAAATATCAAGCTAATATTTGTAATTTCTGTTGTGCAGATTATTTTTGTATGTCATGTGTCAATGTCTTTCTTTGTAGGGAAGATGTTTCTGACAAAACGAAAAGCTCTCTTCCCAAAGGAAAACAGCGAGCATCACACGGACGGTGGAGTGAAAACATTTACCCAGAAAGGCGTGGGATACCCACTAAACACTTGTGGCATCAACCATGACATGTACGCTGTACACTCCAGACTAGCAGCAATAAATACAACAGGAACAACAATAAATACTAAGAAACAATAACAAATAGCACTTTTGTAAAAAAATTCTTTATATACACACATATAAAACATTCTCCTCATACACACATACAAATCACCAAGGTGGAATATATATAAAGAGAGGAAAATATTGTGTGCGTGTATGTGTGTGTGTGTATGTGTGTGTGTGTTACCAGGTAATTTACAATATTCAAATCAAAAAATACTTACATTTGGTCTCAGGCTTGCTGCAAGACCATAATATTTCTCTGCTGCTTGATTGAGACTTGCTTGCCTGCAATGAAAACAAAATTAATATCACCATTACAATGCAATGGTTCCAGAGTAAATGTTTCCGTGAAAGCAAAGTAAAATCTACAAGGATCTAGAACATGGAAGCTAATAGTTCTATGCCTGGTGCAAAACCATACAGGGTACAGAAAATGCATAACTATACATGAAGCTGGGTAAACTGGAAGAGCCTTCCACAAAGAAAATGATGATTATTTACACATCTGTCAAAACAGGGCTGCTGCTCCATTCTCCAAAAATCAGAGGAAACCAAACTGAAGGCCTCATGACTGTTAACAGGGACTGATTGAATTGTGCACGAAATAATTAAATAGATATTGGACTCTGAGAATAAGTGTGTGTAGAGCATACATTATGGAATGAGATACATTGTGTGTGGGTGAATCATAATAATGGAATAATATTTGGTAAAAGGAGAGTGTTTATCCTTTCTAACAGTTCAATTTTACATGCCTGACACTTATTTCACTGATAGATATTTAAATATACATAAGGATTTAACAGTTAACAGTCTCATTTGCCTGATCGCAGAAATTTGCAGTGAAATTGACCTTGAAGCAATCAAAGACTTTATTTTAGCAACTCTCCACTTGTGGAATCCTGCTTCAAATAAGATCTTAGCTTCATTGCAAAGTTTACTTATGCAAATGCATGCAATATGTCAGTGAATGATTTACCAGTATGTCATGTTTTATAGCACTGTGTTATATCATTCAGTTTGTCTTACTTGATATTTGTTATGTATTTCTGGGAAGTGGTTATGCCTCTCTCATTTGTAATGTACTTCAATGTAAAAGAAATTGTAAAAAGATATATTTGATTATTGGATTATCCAACCCGTGGTTATCAGGATAAACAGCCAGTACAGAAAGAGAAATTTGAGCAGGCACTGGTCTTGGCATGCTAAAAATGTCGAGGGATACATCAAAAATAACATGCCTTTGTTAAAAGGGCATGCTAGGTAATTATTTAGTTAAGTGAAACAATATGCCAGGCTTAATTCCATCAATCACCTGAAGACCTGGTGTACAAGGTGGTAGAGCACGCAAGTAATGCATCTTCCCAAAGGTCCCTTGAGTTAGGCATCAATTGTATAATTCAAAAATTATGTGCAATACTACTAACATTTGCTTTGCATATATAATACTTAAGCAGCCAAAGAAAATGTTTTTTAAATGATCTTCATGTTAATGAAATATTACAGTATATTATGGCTGTCAAAGTGAATTAGCTTAGCCGATGAAAAATATCTCCTAATGTTACCCCAGTATGTGAAGTAACTACCCACTAGCATACCAAGTTTGGCCAATCAATACCTCATCAAATTATTTAAGTGAACTAAGTGAGATGGTGGTGAAATTTAACAAATACATGGAAAGAAGACATTCATTATTTGTTATTCAGTTATTACTGGTATATATTCTAATGTTAAATTGTTTTTTTTTTTTGAGCAAACATACAGTTACTACCCAGATCAATAACTGACTGCTAAATTTATAGCAACTTATATTTTTTAGCATTAGTACAGCAACCATGCAAGCAGTTGCTTCTCTTATAGAAAAATTGGGCCAAAACAATGCATTGTCACTGGGTTTTGTTTTTGTTTATCTCACATAGCAAAACAAGACTGAGTTTTCAGAAAATAGTAAAGATGAAAAGAGTTATTATATAAAATATAAATCAAGAAAAGATGAGTCTGCACGCACAAAAATGTCAGTCTCTTCAGAATGACACAACGAAACATCAAAATACATTTTCCATTATCTTCATTATGCAGAATATAGATGTGCATCCTAATTGTTTACAATGGAAATGAGGCAGCTTAATCATTGGAAAAGGAACCATTGGAAAGGAAGATAAAACAAAATAACATTGTTTGTAGTTGAAAGTGAACCGATTTCATCATATTTGCAGAAGGACAAAATTAATCATAAATTTGACAAAATCATTTAATCTGTGGGATATATAGTTGTATAATAATAAGTTTTATGTCTCACGCAATGCTGTAAGACACATGTACTACCATTACCCAACCCATAGATTGTGCTCTCTACTCGATTAATCAGACGTCGGCATCTCCGTAATTTTTATAAAAATGAATGTATGCAAATGTAATTTTCCCGAACATCCACAATCTCCCATAAGTAATCCTGGGGTCACACTTCAGCAAGTATATGACAAGGAAGCAAGGCTTTCAGAGACACCCGCCACATGACAATGGGGGCTTACATCTGAAGTTCTCCCTCATCTCTCTAATCACAGCCCACAGATATGGTGGGAGGGGGGCTGCTTGACATCTCCATCCAAGAAAAACACATAAATGGGACAAATGGGACCACATGGAAATATGGAATAAAAAAGCCATGCATCTGATCTAGTAAAACATTCTATGGTTGGATACTTTGGCCCAGGACCTGTCAAAAAAAAAAGCCATTCATTGGACAGAATGCATCGCATCTTTTAGCTTCAAGAAGGAAGGAGGTACTGAGGGTACTTGTTCTAAAAGTTACAATGAAGTAGGATCATATAGGTGTTTGAAAGAAATTGGTCAATTTGATCATTTATTGTTTCACATCAACTGACTAAAATAAAAAAAATAATAAAAAATGAACTCATGCATCTTTCCACTGGATAAAATTGATGCAAAATTTAGAATTGACTATAGAAATCCAGCACACATTGTGTTTTCTTATTCTTATTTTAAAAGACAGTATAATTGTTTTTTTTCATATTAAAGTCTGGCCAGACTAAACTGCTGATGTTCTTAAAGATTAAAAGTTTCAGGAGTCGTGGTGAAATCATAGCTTCAAATGTACTGCTGGCCACCCGCTTCTCTGAAGGTGAACTGAGTGCTCATGGGAGTTTTATTTGCACAAAAATGTTCTAAGAGCAGACCAAAAAATGATTGGCTCAGAGAGATAACCAATCAGATTGCAGATGAGGTGGATCCAAGCAACCATAGGGGGCGGGACCAATACATCTGATTTTTGCTTTGTGTAAGTAAAACTCCCACGAGCGACCTGGACGCTATTATTCAGATGGAGGCATGCTGGGACATACCTGCTGCACAACAGCAATATTACATAGAGTCAGGTAACTGTACTCTATTTTAGGATAACGATAACTGAAATCTGCTAATCACGGATCAATGCAGACATAATCTATCCAAATGTACAAAAGCCTCAGATATGCCCCATACTTGAATATTTTTTCCTGTATTTTCTAGTAACCAAGGAGCTCATTTGCTATAAAATAAAATAATATAAAAAAAAATTTGGATGAATAACTGAAGCACTAAATTTCCATCCATTTCACACCTATAGGCTGAAAATCAGCTGCCTTTTTGTTTCTGCTAGCTGCTGCGTGTGTGGTGCTGCTCCGGCAAGTTGGCCTGCCTGTGACCAGGATCCCTGCCTCAGTGACGCCTCCCACCTGAGCACGTGGGCTGCATTGAAGACCACGTCAAATTCAGCACCATCCAGCTGGGCAGCCTTCTCCGCCACCTCTGCGGCCTCCGACAGACGGGACTCGTCCAGCAGGAACTGGCCTGCAGGTCACAGAGGAGGGACCTTTTTGTAATCTATGTTTAATGAAATGTTTGCCCACATTCAGGAATGACTATGGTTGGGAAACTCCAGGATATAATTTGTCTGAAAAACATTTAAGCTGAAACTGTAACTTGCTCACATGCTGGGCATGTCAGCATCTACTAGTGGATACATTTACTTCATGAATGGTCTTCTCCTTCGCAGTATGGGCAGCACAGTATGAACGTGAAACTTATAAGAAAAAAATCATTCTTGGTTGCCTTTGGTGAATTCAGCTAGTATGCTTGATGTTAAAGTTCTGGGTAAAACCAGGAATGCTTTTGAAAATAGTTCAGGATAAAATCAGAATTTTTATATTTTAGGGAAGTCAGTAGCACAGTGGTTAGACAGCTGGACTACCAAGCATATGGCTGTGGTCCAGATCTCAGGAACAGTATCTATTTTTACACTAGTGAGATCTAGCTTCAATATAGAAATATGTATCACAATGTAGCAATTCTAAAATTGGCTCAAAAAATAAATACCCAGCCATACTATATCTATATATAAGTTGCCTTTTATGAAAATGAGTAATAAGCCCTATTATTTTAATTAGTGTACCTTGTGGAATAACCTCAAACAGAAATTCACAAGTTTTTTTTGGAATTATATACAGAAGTAGGCAATTAATAAGAAAGTATTTTATTCAACAATATTTTATGAATATATTGTTCTTGTTATCAAGACAGCAAATGTTAAATGATAATGTATTACAGTGACATACAGTACGTAGTATGCCCTGCATAATCCTAATTTTAAAATCCAAGTAATATCCCACATTTGCAAAGAAATAATTTAGAACTTTAATACACCAAGCTTTGAAAATTTAATGTTACTTAAAAATAAAAGAAACAGGTATGCATGGTGTGGTAAGCAAGTCTGCTGCTCTCTAAATTATAATATTAATTATTATGTTGAATAAGTGTTGATATGAGCCTTTGTCAGCAAGGTCTTTGTCTGTCAATTTCAGTTTTCATCATGCAAATGAATATTGCTATTGTGAGCAGTGTGACAGTCGACACGTTCCTTCCATTTATCAAGTGTTATCATGTGCTAAGGAGAACAATTCCAGGAAAAAGGCAAAGCCCTTGGTGACCTGTGACTTCAGACTATGTACTTCTACCTCAGCGGCATTAGGGGAAAGGTTGGCCAGCTCTGCTGGACTGACAAGCTGGATGGAGCCCCGTTGGGAAAGGATGGACATCCATGGTCCAGCACTTTCTGCTGTCTGCACGAGATCATCACTACTAAAGCTCACCAACATTTATAGTAGTATTAGCAGTGGCACTGAAAATCTATGTATTAAGTTCTAACTGTGTATATATTAGATATTTAAAAAGTCTCATGATAAATTAGAGCTTTTCTCCACAGCGTTGCAGTGAGGTAAAACTGACAAAGTTCTACTTTCAGAAAGCACTTACCATAATGCATGTAGCAGTTTCCCTTAGTGGGATCTAATTCGATTGCCTTCAGAAAGTATCGCTCTGCTTCGGTCTTCTGCCCCTTTTACAAGAATGAAGAGCTTTCAAAATTGCATTTGTCAGACAGATTCCACTGCATGCTTCCTCACTAATACATATGCAGGATATTCAATATCATATTTTTATGCCATAAATGTATTGAAATGTTAAAATAGCTCCAGATTTTCTAAAAATTTATAGACATGGCAATGTTATTTCAGTCAGAAAATGCCACAATGAACAGGTGTTACTGTATCAATTTACTGAAAGGGTAAATAAAGACAATTCTGAAAATTCTATCCCATCTCTGATCATTTGAACTACACTTCCAGACAGAAGGAAGGACTTAGGGAGAGGCTTGAGAGGAATTTTGAAATGTCAAAGTGTGATTCTCCCGTGCTCCACAGGGCTGGTTGTGTTCATGCCAGTGTTGTTCTTCAATATGCACATGTAAAATATGTCAACTATCTGCAGTTATTGGTCCGCCTTTAATGTTGACAGCATTAGACAGATAAAGCAGTGAGGAGGAAAGGCCGAGAGAAAGGTTTAAACAATAAATACAGTCAAAGTAAAATGCATTCTGAAATTTCAAGGCCAGAGGATAGTAAAATTATAAGCTCACAGCTAGACAACACCCTTTGCAATTTTGCTAGCAAAATAACCAAAAACTGACACTAGTCATCTTAGATTTTCATGATGCTTCAAGTGCCGTGGACTCCAATGCTAAGAAAACAAGTTTATTTTTCTTTGAGATGTTGTTTTTCCCAGCAAAGAGGCATTACCCACTAAGCTAACTCTGCAAAGAAAACACATTTTAGACCTGAAGTGAATCGACTTACATTAATAACTGTCTTCCTTTTCACATGTGACATTGTGGGTGTTAGCTTCAGCAATATGATAAGCTTCCTTTTCTCAGGACAATGCCTCATTTCATATGAACCTACCTATTCTGAAAACACATTATTTCTTCCAACAGTTTGATTTACTCTGAAGTGGTAGAGGTAGATGACAACTGTCATATTTAGATAACAAGCAGACTTCAAGAGAGCTTCTTTTATCAATGTTATGTAACACAACATCATTTTTACAGTAGAAGAAGCAAGACTCTGGGTGGAAATGAAAAGGGATGGGAAGAGAAAACTTTCCTTGAGATTTCCGAGTTTCTGTAGTGCAGTTTTAAGGGCTATTCCTAAGTTTTTCATGTCACTATCTTCCAAAATGACTTTCCTTACTCCTGACTACATGCAGCATGTTCCACCTCAGGTCTGGCTGGTTAGAGAGCTATCAACATGTACAAGACGCCCCTCTAGGAGTTGTTGACCTGGTAAAATGCCCAGCTGTACTCTTTACGGACAAGCGATGTACAAAAAATGAATGGATGGATGGAAAAACAGTATAAAATGTTTAAAATTCTTCAGGGATCCTTAGAAACAATGCTCGTGTCACCACAAGCGGGCTCTCAGTGAAATTTACAGACTGATATTTACAATTGTGGGCGAAGCTTGACTCACCATGAGGGCCAGGAGCTTGCCATAGGTCAGGTGGGCGGGGACGTGGTCAGGTTTGGCCCTCAGGGACTCCTTGTACCAGTACTCAGCCTCATTCAGCTGGTTGAGCCGCATGTAAACCTCTCCTGCAAGTCGGGCAAAGGTGAGGTCAGAGGTTACGGCATCACAGAGGCAGCCATTTTTTCTGCTGGTGGACTCAATGACACAGGAGGGGGCTGTCAAGAAAAACAACTGAGCCATGAGTCAGACCAGCTGTGAAATCAGATACAAGCCATCACAAGCTGAAGCTTTCGCCAAAGTGTCTCAACCGGTTAACATTCACTTTTTTAACGACTGGAAGCACATACCCCCCCCCCCCCCCACACACAAATAATTAAACTCACGAGAAGCAATGAAATCCATCGTAAATGGGGTAGAAAATAAATGACACGCTGTATGTGCTGCAGGAAGATCTATGCAAAGCAAACAGCTATAAACACATCCATCTTCAGTGGGATTTACGGTGAATCAAAAAAATGTTGCATTAAGCAGCCCATGCGTGAGACAATAAATGACACCAAAAACAGTAAGACGTGTATAAAAATGTCCGCCAATCACTAGAGGGTTTTAATATATCATTCTTGAGAAGATGAATGTCTCCAGCACATGTGCTTAAAGTACTTACTCCCTCCTGGCTACAATTTAGTTGGCACAAGTTACAATATATGTAGCTGATCTATGTACTTCAAGTCAACGTGCACCGATGATATGGTATTGAGGACTTCTTGACGGTATCGATGACCTGTTGATGACATACAATGTGGCCGTACAGACATCAACAGAAACCTTTATCTTTCTTGAGTTTGTCCCAGCTTACAAAACAAACTCGTCTGAGGCTTTCCATAATAATGCTAAGAATTTGACTATATATAGCATAATACACAAAAAAATTGTTTTACATTTAACATCCTAATACAAATCAGAGTTATTGTTATTGATGAATTACAGTTATACTTAAGGAGGACCTACTATGTTCATTTTCACAATCTACTAATTTTTGGTCTACTGGAATAAACTTTTCATGCTTCAATGTTCCAAAACCAAATTATTTTTCTCATAACGTACATCTCAATTCACTCTATCTATAACTCTGTCTGAAACGGTCTGTCACAACTTCAAGCCCCACCCACGATGAGCCAAATGTGCTCTGATTGGTCAGGTAGCCTGATTGGTTAGCCTGCTTTACAGGTACTGCCCAGCTTGCAGTCTGCTTGCATGTAGGCGACCAATAAGGTTTGAGCTATGAGGTGACCTCATCATGTCATGGAAGTAAGGGCTGATTTCAGGAAGATTAGAGAAGAAAGAATTCTGTAGTGAGAGTTACGCCCTTTGGTGTATACATAAAACAATATAACTCACTAAAGGAAAGGGAAAAAACAAAAAATTATAATAAGGTCCCTTTACACTAAGTATGGATCAATCTACATAAAACTCAAGAAATAGTTGTGCTGGAATAACTTCCATAAACTATCACAAGAATATAACAAGGATTATTGCTGTCCCTTGTTCTCAGCAAAACTGGTTGTCAGCTTGAAATGGTTAGCAGTCAAAACCGTTAACCATTAACCAGTCTAACCCAGTGTACAATTACAATCACATATAAATCCATTTGGACTGACAATGTAAATAGACCCCCACTAAGCAATATTAAATACTTCCTCTTTGTTAGAACCAGCATTCTCTACACAGAAGACCCAAAAGTTGGCCAAGGTACCCCACTGTTTATTTTGTGTTGTGGATGAAATTACTGACTTCATAGCTTCAGCCCTGCTTATGTAACATATTTAGTTAAATTATTTAATATTGCATCTAAGTAGTGTCGAGTCTAAAAGCAAAATCAAGCATCCAGGTGGAGCTGCAGAAAAATTAGTGAATGCTTGGATATGCTGTTGTTAAAATACTGTATATAAAGAATAGTATACAGTATGGGTAGTTCTCAAAAAACCGGTCATATTTAAAAACAAAGCCACTTTGAGACTGATATTTATCATAATGCGAAGTTATAAGGGAAGGTTGAAACTGGTTGCAATATAAATATTCAAATTATGCATTATAACACAATAGAAATTTTGAACTAATACTGTTTTGTATCAGCAGCTAGTGATTTGTCCTTTTATTGTCCTTTACATTTATATGTAACATTAACATCAGCACAGCGACAGAGCATCTGACATTTTGGCATCCTACAACGCTGAGCTGGTCTTCAGCACGTATATCACACTTACCCATCATATTGTAGAGGCTCTGAGGGGCAAACTGCCTGGGCATTTTCTGGATTGCCTCCTTATATACAGACAGGGCTTCCTAGGAACAAAAGGGAGGAAGCCCATCATAAAGAGCTGCTATAAGGTAGCTCATCAAACTTCTGAATTTGCATCGCAGCCGAGTGAAATTTTATGCTGTAGGTGTTTCCTGGCAGTGCTCTGCTAATGTATTAACCGACTGCTGAATTGTAGCTATTTTAACATTTCGCCAGACCACACTGACCAGGCAAATTATGTTAAATTACCTTAAATTTAGACATTCGTGTAAATGTCAGTTCTAAGCCTAGCTTACAGGGTGGCGCTTACTTCAGATTGAACTTTCTGAGAGTGAAGGACAAATTGAGGCCTAATTATGGGCCTCATCTGGAGTGCCATAGTACATCTGGTCCTGTCAGAGCGATACGGCACGTTACTTAAACTTGCTAGGCCTGCTCCCGCTCCGACTCCTAGACGTGTCATTGGCTGGCGCCTGCGGATGTGGCACTCCGCCAGCTCCCTCTCCCTCCGCCCCCATCCTCGTCATGCTCCTCCAGCTCCTTCTGCCCACCTCCTGGAGGCCCTGCTCATGAAGAAGCTTGCCCAAGTTGTACAGGCAGCTGGTCACCGAGCTCCGGTGAGCGTGAGGGTCCTTCAGGTTCTCGTCGGGAATGTCGGCACAGGTCAGGAACGTCCTCTTGGCCTCATCCATGTGGCCTTGGTCCATCAAGATGATCCCCATGTTCAAGTAGGCAGCTTGATGCACAAAAAGACACCATGTACCATGTATTAATAATAATTGTGGGCTGCCTCTTATCATCCATGAAGTGGCAGCACTTATTCAAACCAAATTACCAGGGAATGTGCAGGCACTGGGATTCAAGAGCTCCCGTAGCCTTTCACACAGGCTGTCGCAATAAACCATTAACAATACAGATCTGTTGTTAATTTACTGATAACCGATTCAAAAAGTCACTGCCATTATTCTGTTAAGATTGATTTTGGTGTTCAAAGAAATTGCATTACTAAACAAGACCTATCCCATGCTCAAAACGTGGGATCTTTGTTACTCAATCAGATGGAATGAGAGTACTGTTCAAGTAAATTAGAGTAGTCTGGGAAAAATAAAGCTTATTTATAATATGTCTTCTTTCTGGATCTACAATGTACAACAACAGCAGACAAGCCAATTTACAATGTGCCCAGAGAGGAAAAAAAAAACATTTCTTTCCACAAAAAGTCTTGCTGCAATTTTATTAAACTGGCTACTGAGGACTTCAGCCGAGAGCACACAGGGACTTCAGGTTGGGGTACAGTAAATAGCACACAACTGCTGTGTGAAGTATCTGTGACAGATTAATGAACCAAAGCACACTTTGATGCTCCTGTACTTGTTGCCCAACTGAACCTTCTAATCTCAGAAGGCTGTGGTCCTGTACCCTGTTTTAGTCCAGCATTCCGAATTACGTTACCGTCTCTGTCTCTCAGGACCTGGACTAGGCTGACCATCTGGCATACTGGGCCATTTTGCCGATGGGTACTTGGGCCGGCAAAATTTACTGTGGGGCTCTCCCACCACTCGGCAAAATTTACAGCAAGGGACCCCAAAGTCCAGGGCCAATTTTTCATTCCATTCCAGCCCTGCTCAGGATCCTGAAATTACAGGTGAAAGACTGTACTTACAAGCCAGTGTTGGCCTGCTCCCGATCGCAAGCTTATAGTAATGCAGGGCCTCTGACGGCCGGTTTCCCTCCTGTAGCAGCAAACCCCTACGAAAGAAAACAGGATATGAGGAGGCCGTTCCATCAACTGTATCAAAGGCCAGAGGCACCGTGTGTTTTACACAATGTAATAGGGCAGAGGTTGGCTAGTCTCATGCTCAGGATTGGCTAAAACCTGCACATCCATCGGTGCAATAATCTGCCGCATTTTTGTACTGCTTATATATTGCAAAACAAATATATAAAAAATTATTTATTTGCCATTAATTAAGTTTATGAAATCGAAAGAAATGTGTGATCATGCCCCCGTCAGTGAAAGTGTGTCCCTTACACCAAGTTTCCGGACGGTTAAATAAGATGTACACAACAAAGGTCACATGATACGATATTAGTGGCATTGCCAGCACAGAGTACAGGTACATTCATACGCAGACACAAAACATACTGTGAAGCAGCAGGCTCAGACTTCAAAATCTGCCACACTGACACTAATTTTCATCCAGTATAGCTGGGAAAATGGTGGCCTGCCAAACATCAATACAGTTCCATGGCATGACGATTGTCAGAAGAACATTCCCCTGCAGACAATTACAGAGATCAGCTTTCTGACCCACAGCCAACCATAGCTGTGATAGCTGTTTTAGGATAAGTCACTACGACATGTTCCATAGGTGTTCTGGAACTCATGTAGTAAATAGATGAATCAGCCTACACAAGGCAACCTTGCTTTACAGGTGACTTGGCACCTGTCCTGAATGAAGCCCAGGGGTCTTACACCTTTTTAAAGCAAAGAGCCATTTTACCCGAAATGTATGACCCAAGATTTACAAAGAGCTGCAATGGGTAGAGAAGGGGGTTTGAGATACAATTTTTAATGCAATATGAACAATGCATTTAACACAAAAACAAAACTTCAAGTACTTGGAAAAAATAAAAACTATTTCTGAATGAAGGGTGGCATCTCAGATTTAAATCACTTGGACGCATAACAGCACAAATGTAACTTAGATTATGATATTGTTCAGTTCTGTAGCGATAGTCTTCACCCTCACCCCTCCTTTCCTGAGTAAAGTTCCTTTGGCTCTGCAGTTGTCTGTCCTTCACTCTGCACTTCACTACTGTAACTGTGCTGACTGAGCAGCGCAAAATGTCCTCACCACTCTGAACTCAGCCGGTTATAATAAGTAAACCAGAGAAAATATGCCAATTTTTACGAAGACCTGGGAAGGACTGACGAAGAATTACTACAAAAAGTATAATAAAGAATTAGAATTCATAATAAATGCTGAAGCGTACATCCAATCTCAGGTACAGAAGGAAATTCGTAATCTCGTCGTAGAGAATGACTTTGAGGAAGACGTAAATGATGCAGTTAAGACATCATAGAAGCATGCAATGGACCACCTCATTCACATATAGCTAAAGAAATATCCAAACGAATAACAATATTAACCCATAAATGAATAATTAATATTTACGAAAGTATTATAATTTGTGAAGACATGAAAATGTGAATGTGTCTTGTTCTGAAAAGAACCACGGCCACATGGCCAAAGTGCTGCAAGTTGCTGACCTCTGTTCTAGTCCAAGCCTTGATGACCATGATGAAGGGGAATAAAGGGATGGGAGCAAACATAGGAGGGATATCCAGAAAAAAAGGTTACAAGTGCCCTGGACGGTGCAGGGTTTTTTTTTTTTCAAAGGTTGGCATACCTGCGTGTAGGGGGATCCTAACGGTAAAAATAAGCCTGGGACCGCGTTAGTCAGTGGTGAAATGTCATCACAGTAAGCAAGTTCGTCAACCTCTGCTGAGGCCGTTTGCTCCCCGTACCGCCGATGCGAGATTCATTCGGTCATGTGACTGGAGAAGAAACTTGGGTATGTCACTATAATCATGAGTCCGAAAAGGCAATTCCAACAACGGCGCCAAACCCATTCCCCATCAGCAAAAAATTCAAAGTTCAGTTTTCAGAGCGGAAGATTATGGAATCTGTCTTTCAGGACAGAAAAGGGGTTTTGTTGGTGGATTTCAAAGAGACCACCATCAATGCTGAAACATATTGTGAGACCCTAAAAAAATTGAAAGAAAAGATTAAAGATAAAAGGAGGGGAATGCTGACTCGTGGTGTGTCCCTCTTTCACGACAACACCGGACTCCATACCGCTCGTGTGACTCAAGACCTGCTTGTGTCCTTTGGATGGGATATTGTTACCCACCCACCCTATTCCCCGGACCTTGCGCCCTCAAATTTTCACCTTTTCACCAAACTGAAAGAATTCTTGGGTGGAAAATGTTTTTCCAACGATGAGGAGGTGACGGAGACAGTAGGGAAGTGGCTTTTGGAGGTGGAGCGGTAGAGCGGAGCGTATTCGACGAGGGTATAAAAAAGCTGGTGCCCAGGCTAAAGAAGTGCATCAAAGTTGACAGCAATTATGTTGAGAAATAAACACACATTTTGGAACATACCCTGTAAATTTGATTGAAAAATATAATTTTTTCCATTTTTTACAGCTGTTGTAACCTTTTTTTCTGGATATCCCTTGTACCACCCAGCTTCTGCCCAAGAGGGGGTCACCATTAATAAAGTCTCCAGAGAAAAGAGCAACTGAAAGGTACTCACAGGTTATACAGCATGTCAGCCATATTCCTGCGGTAGTACAGGGCATTCCGGTAGGCCCTCTCAGCCTCCCCCACCTTTCCCTGATTCTTCAGGACATTCCCAAGATTTCCCCATGCTGATGGACACAGAGTGTGATATTTTCATGAAGTACATTCACGTCAAATGATGACACTCCCCCAAAGTACAGAAGTAAATCACATCACAGAAGTGAATCTCTATACCTGGAGAGCTACTATCCAGTAGGTTTTCTGTCCCACTTGTCTTCTGATGGGCCCCACCTGCTCCTGGTATTTACCTGAGAACAGGTTTGGCTCATCAGAAGCCAGGTATGATAGAAAACCTACTGGACGGTAGCTCTCCAGGGCCGAAATTGGAGACCCCTGCTCTATACCAAACTGTCAACATTATTCAAAAATATAACCAATACATTCACATATGGACACAAATCAACAGGATCTTGAAGTGTTTCTTAAAAATATTACAAATGGCAAAATATGTCTTAAATATTTCAGACAAGTTTAAGGTTAAGCTTTGTCTGTGGTCAGTCCGTATGTATGTTGGAGTCACGACCAGTTTTACTGATTACATTTCATTCATTTCCTTTTTGGTGTTGCAACAGCTAGTGAATTCAGGAGGAAGTAAAATGAGTATTTCACATTATAAGTAATTTGCACTGTGCATTTATTAAAACATATTGTATGCTCTGTCTGCCAGAGTGTCTGTTAGGTTCAATTTATTATTACGTGAATGACAGAATCCATGCTAGAAACCGCTAGCACCTACAGTCTGACACTCCCTGCACCTCTGTTTATTTTGGCTACACTGGACCATTTCTGGAAGACAAATAAGGCTGAACTATGGATGAAACCATCTAGGAGTTGCCCCGACATAGACTTCATATGGACCACGACCACAAGCTGTCTGCTTCTCTGCCAGCACAAACAGATGTAATGTCTCTCAATTTCTAAAAACAAAATGGAGACTATTTAACACAAAGCTTGTTGAAAATCTCCAATACTTGACACCAAATGGAGATGTGTGGAGGGATTCTGCCAAAAGGATCAGGAGACATGTAGAATAATGTTTGTCTGGGAAGTTACTCTTAAAACTGTGACAGCTGAGAAATATACACAGACAAAAATAATGAGAAAAAGATTATGTGTGTCTGGTAATATGAAGATGGTAGCATTACGGTCCCAGTGAATTTAAAAGGACTAAACTATTAAAACTAACATTTTAATACAATTTAGACTTCCACATGGTGGACAATGCTTACAGCTTAATAAGTGCAGGTACATTTCTTAGAATAACAGTGTGCCAATTTAATCTTGTGCTTTAGGTATCAAAGGGGATCTAAAGATTCACGTGTGATATGTAAACATTTGACTTACCTTTAGCAGGATTGACAGTTACTCCTGACTTATACAACATCTCCTCGTTCTGCCAGTCTCGGTTCCTCATCACAGTCCGAATCCCGTAGAGGATTACCAACAATGCGCTGCAGTACATTAACAGTGTTTTGGAGGATCTTCGATTAAGTCTGATATACATGGCCCTAATGCCCACAGTCACCAGCAGGCAGAAGCCCATGCTGGGTATATAAAGCACTCTCTCTGCTACTACAAAGCCCACGTAGAAAAATAAGTTAGTGGCAGGCAGGAAGGGAATGGACAACAAGCTAAGAGCAAATACAACCACATTCTCTGTGGTGGGCAGTGTAGTCCTTAGATGACTGGATTTGTTTGTCCCATTTTCTATATTTCTTGAGAGTTCCCAGTCTGAGTTTTGGAGACTGGAACCTGCATGGTGACTGTGCCCATTGGTGCAGGACTTTCCATTTGCGATGTGAGCCTTCCCATTGGTCTCTCTGTTCTTGGCCGGACTCCAAAGGCCAAACCACGCCAGGAGCAGCAATCCAATATAGAAGGCCACAGTTTGAAGGTTCCTCCAATCACTAACACTTCTGAGGAGGGGCACGGCATCCATGGACCAATCAAAGCTCAGGGTGTGTGGGCACAGGAGCAGCCACATGTTGAAGGCGGGCAGGTGGAGGAAAGTCAATGTCCTGGTCAGGATGCAGGGTGAGTCGGCCGCTGGGTTATCGGAGTTGGAGAAGCTTGGCGGTTTGTTGCCCATCCAATAGAGGCGGGCAGCCAGGAGAACAAGCCCCCAGCCAGCCAGCAAAGTCACTCGCAGAAGCAGGCTGACATTTCTCCTCTACAAAGAGAACAAAGGCAGAGCTATTATAGCTTTTATTCAGCAGAAAAAAGCAGCATCCTCGCAGGGAGAAGGGAGCATTGAACTGCTCTTGTTAGCATGTGATTTACTGACTAAGATTATTATCTATAGGGAACCTTAAATTGGGTTTAATCTTGGCCATCTTTCGCAAAAGCAGGAAATTTCAAATAACTCCTATTTTTGTAGCATATGACTTGGAATATGCAAAGCTAATGTGTAACTGTGAATTAGAAATGTCAAACGCACCTGGTTTGCTGTACTGCTAGGACATGCACAGTTTTATGCACACTCTGTATACTTAGCCAAGTCTTTCCACTTCACCAAAAACATAGCTACAGTATCCAGGAAAAATACTGATTTGTTGCTATGTGCATAATTAAACCAAGTGCATGAACCAAACTATAGACAACTGGCAATTTTTTTGAGGTTCTGAGTTGGATTTGTAAATCATTAAATCAGTATTCTTATGTTTAAAATGTTATTTTGAAGTTTTTTGTTCTTTTTGTTTGCCTTCTGAGTACACTGAATACTATTCCACATAAAACAATAACTGATTGCTCTTTTTATGAAAAACAACATACATCTTCTGTTTCACTTTACTATAAGCAGTAATTCCAGTATACTGTAGTTGAAGGCATTCTTAACTGTTTCAACTCAGATGCCCCGTGTCCTCATTTAAGAAACAAATTCAATTTGTCCATAGCTGTAGGACCAAATCAGCTTCTTAGATACATTTGCATTGCAGAACTATTACAGACCTTGTGAGAGCAGCAAGTCTTTTGTGCTCTAAGTATTTTAACAGTGTCATGGGTCATTGAAGAGGGTAAAAGGTCCACATATTAACTTGTTCTAATTGATGCAAAACACCATGGAAAACTTCATTACTATATTATCTCCATTAGCTAGACATTTCGCATGTCCAGATAGTTAAAACAATTCATTCTTGAATGAGATACATTTTCATACAGTCAAACAATATCATTGTTCTAGTGATTATTTTTCATTACAGTGTATCTTTTTGAGAGACTGAGGAGGTTTTGTCGGCAAGATAAAGAAAATAGAAAACATTTAGTGAAATGCTGATATGTATTTGGATGTCGGCCGTCTTTGTGTTCTGGAGATTCACCCCGGTTGCTAGGAGACGGCAAGGTCATGGTAACCTTCCTGTCCTTTATTAGCTAATTAAAGAGAAACCCTTTAGATTTAGGGGTCACACCCCCACAGGGCGGAAAGGAACATTAAGTGCTACAAAAACAACATGTTATGCCAATATTACTTATTTATGTGTTTATTTATCTACTGTAAAAAGGGGCAAACACCAGCTCTACCAAGCCGGACAAACAACATAGCTTTTAGTCACACTAATCACCAGTTCTTTTTAAAGACCTCAGGGATTTTTGCTATCAGTAAAATTAATCTTCGGTAATCGGATTAGAAGTGAAGTGGCCATTCTGGCAAAAGCTGTTCTCGTTGTATGGGGGTGAGGTCCTGATCTCCAGCCTAATAAAAAATTAATAAACTGGGACCCATCAGGAACTCAGAGATTCTCATCAGACTCAGCTTCTGTAAAAGCACAGAAAGTGTCACAAATCTAATACGCGTGTGATACTTATCGTGCATGGTGTGACTGAACCAGTGCAAGTTGGGGCATGAGAAAGGCAGGCTAGATAGTTCAATAATGAAAAGCAGGGTTTACGGTTATTGATGGGTAGGCTTTTCACTGAAGAAATAGGGGAATGTCTAACAACGACCTATCATGTATGATTAGTTGCGACATCAGATCAAAGACACAAGATAAGATCAACATCCTTGCCGTACGAGTTCATTAAACACGAGGCAGGAAATACTTCAGAGCAAATCTTCAAAGGTGAATTCATATCGATACTAGGGAGAAAAAAAATAATTGAGGCACAAGTAATCATTTCAGAAAGAAATGTATTTAGAATATTAAAATAATATATCCAGCAGAGTGAGATTTGATCTTGAATTTGGTTAGAGTGCAAGGTGGAGAGAGTGAACAGATGTTTATTGCAAGCTGAGAATTACCATGTTCAGTGAGATTTTACTGAGGCTGTTAGTAAGAGAGAACATGCAACATAAGCAATCACAGTGCAACATGCAACATGAGCGATCACGGTGCAACATGCAACATGAGCGATCCCGGTGCAACATGCAATATGAGCGATCACAGGGCCATCAGACCTTCTTAGAAATCCATGGGTTGCCTGTTAGAAATCACAAATTACACGTTCCAAGAGCTGGGATCAAAAGCAATATAAATGCCACTTTTTAAATTACAGTATAAACAGTATAAAATACAATTTTTTTAGCAAAAAGCCACTATAGTACAACACAGAGCTGAAAACGAAAGGATGGTGAGTTACTGAAGGAGTTACTGAAGGAGACCTTGTTGTTCATGTATTTTTCTGTTTGTGTTGCTGTGGAGTTGTTTTAAGGTTTGGCTTTTTAAACATTTTAAATGTTTTCCTATGTTTTGTAATCGCTTTGTATCATGTACTCTTTCTGTGTTTCTGTTTTTTTTTGTTTTTGTTAAGGTGTTTTAAATTTGCATTTAGTTTTGTGTCGTTGTCACCTCCCCCCCCCCATTTGGGGCCTATTGTGAATGTCTCTTTACAGTACTATATCTCTCAATGTGGAAGCATGGAATTCAAATAACAAAACGCCAAGTACTCAAGGGGTTTATATGTTGGAAAATAAACCGTAGGTCTCAGGGTCTTCAGGAGACAGTAAGTGTCCCTCCAAGAAATGCTTTTCATTAGCCAAGAGCAGCTCTCAGTCTACCTATGGAGACCCTCAATGTCAAAATAATCCATAATCCATGCCCCCCCGCCCCCCTCCCCGCTCGTAAAATAAAAGTCCATTTAGTGCAATTGGACATCTCAAGCACTTCTGTTTCACATTACCGTCTAGTGCCTGCAGAGTCAGCCACAATGGCACACACGTAATTAAGGTCCTACCCCAATCCCTCCACCCCCGCCCATACCCCTAATTATTGCCATCAAAGAGGTCTTGAGTCCTTATTGGAGACATCCAGTAACGGATATCCAGAAGGCTAGTGGGCAGAACATACAAGTTTTTACATCAGGAGAATGGGTCACTCTGCTTATTGGCTTGTGGCCTACTGCAGTACAAGTTTATGGATGCCTTTTGTGCTAGAAATTATGCTAAAATGACAAAGGTGTCAATAAGAAATATTCCATTTATGATTTGTAAATTACAATCGGATGCATGTTTCCTGATTCTACAGTATGTTTCTAGCGTACTAGCTTTCGCTTGGGTGGGTATCAGAATAAATGATGCTTTCTCTGTCATTTGCTTTCTTGAGTTAATGTCAGGCCTACTTGTTGACTCAATAACTATAATACTTTCCAACCACAGCGTGTATGTGTGTCCCAGTGGTTCAAATCACTAAGCATTGCATACCTACACCTTGCAGTTAACCTTGTAGGCAAACACCTTTAAGTTTACAAACATAAACTATTCTGTAATACAATCAATAAACAAAAATATTATTTAGGGACAGTACAAAATCACAAAGTCTGGGTCACGCTAAAATTCTCTTTTTAATATATTATAATTATACCACCTAAGGAAGCACATTTAAACAAGGGGATGCTGTGCACAATTGAATTTCACAGAGCAGTACTGGACTCTTAAAGGAACACATTATTGTTAATTTAGAAGATAAAGGCCATTTTCATTGACTTCACATCTCACAGATTAGTTTATGCAGTCAGCATGAACTGACTGTCCCAGCATATCAGGATTGCACTACCAATTTGTGCACTAATAAGTTTCCTTTCCTCTAAGTTTTTTTTTGGAGTTCAAATGGCTAGGGGAAAATTCCCAGACAGACATTTACTATAGCAATCATGATGTAATCATTGTCTCAGATGACATTAATATATACCGGTAACATAAACTTATGTTTGTGTGTAACTGTATGCCATGGCAAACTTACATGTTTTTGAATCCAACCACAGGGATAACTGGGAATTTCTGGCTTCAGAGAAAATCTCTGCCCCCTACGCCCCGTATTAATACTGGACCAGGACAGTCCATCAGCTAACAGAACCCCAGATCCCACCATACAATGTGTGAAACAATACAACTTTTATGCCAGCAAAGCTACACCAGCAGTTTGTTATGTCCCATAAAGAACGATGGTATATACAGTACCCACACACAGCTTAGCAGCATTATACAGCAGCAAATATAATTGTTAATAGTAAAAAAGGGGACAATGGGAGATATGCTTACTGGAATAAGGGAAAGAGATAAAAAGGAATAATATCCTGTCCAGAGTGAGCGGATTGTTTCCAGGACCCCTCCCCCCAAGTCTCTGGCGTTCCCATGTATCCGCATGTCCTTGGATACAAACCAGAATGAGATAGCTCATTATCCACGGCCACATTCAGCATTCCTCGAGATAAAGCCCCAATGAAGCAGAGGACCTTGGATGCGACTACAGGACTGTGTAGGGTTGCAACATTCGAAATAAAAAAAAAAAACGTTTTACATGGAAATTAGTCATCTGAATAAATGCTCGCAATTCTTTTTACATTTCGTTTCCACATTAGGCTGAAACAATGTTGTTAAACCGTTTATTATAACAAATGACAAGATAAGATCTGTTTTTTAGAGCGAAAGAATAACATGAATAATAATTAAGCTGTAAATCATGTAAATAATTACTTATCAACACAACTAGCAGAGAAATAATAAATCTTAACATAACATAAATACCTACACAGGTTTCGCCTTTGCTTTTAAATGTAAAATGTATGCACTTTATACATGTAGAATTGTGATGTAATTACAATTCGCCTTTACATCATGAAAATATGACATTGTGTGATGAAGTCAATGTTGTATTTGAATGTACTTTTCATGTTACCAACAGCTCAGCAATGCGTGTAGCTGCCGCGCTTCTTACTGGCAGAACACAGACATAAAAATGTTTTTCGGGAAAAGTTGCTTCATGCTAAATAACCGTTTAAAGGTATGCATTGCAGATCAACAGCAAAAAAAAATTAAGAGAGAACCAGCTGCAATAAATAATTCAATCTGTTACGCCTTTTATTACCTGATGGGACACAAAACAATACACAATGCCAGCATTCTTTTCTCCAGGAATGCAAGTATAAGTAAGAAAGGCTTTTATAAGCCAGTAATGTGAATTAAAGTGGAAAAAAAACAGGATGCATCTGTAAGTAATGCATGATCAGAAAAAAATAAGTCTTGGCTGTAATTGGGTGCTCGATAAGGCTGGTTACATGTGTAGTAAAACCTTCTGGATTGAGACTGAAGTAGAACCAGAGGCCGTGGGGCTAATTAAGGCCCCTGTGTCACGAAACTCAAACCATGGTTCAGCTGGAGAATATGAACCAACTGACAATCCAGTGGGACTTCATTCACTGGGACCTGCCAGGCTTCCAACTCAGCAGCAGTGGCTGACTTTGTCCCATAGAGCGGACTCTTCTCTCCAAGTCAACTAACAAATGCGATTCAGAAACAGTGTGGACATCTACTGGCTCTCCTTCGACACCAAGGATATAAAACTGCCTGTTTTGATTTCCCTTATTGCAGTAAAACCCAAGAAAAAGGTAATAAAAGAAAGAAAAACTCTTCAGAAAAGCATGGGGTCTTCAAAAGCAGAGGCAGAAACTTCTGCAGGACATGCAGTACAAGTTCTTCCTAAAAAAGGATGCCAAGGTACATGTGTAGAGTACAATCTGGTTTGATAAGCCCAGAGTACACCCGTTTCTTTCTTTGTATCTTTTTCACTGTGTTTCTTCATAGTTTAGCTTTCCCCTGTTGACTGTGTTTGCTGAATGACATTATAATTAAACTTTTCTGTTAATTAGAGGTCAGTGGAGCCTGACTATAAAAAGACTCTTCAGTTTCAGCATGTCAGCCCTTATGACTTCCTCATTTGGATTGCGAGGCACACCATCAAGTAAACATGTTTTCTGCTTCAGCCTTGGGCATGTGAAAAGCACAGTTTTGACCTTGACTTGCTCTGGCATTTTTGGCCAGTCCATTCCTGCACTAGAAGAGTGAGAGGGAGACTGGAGATATGCAGGCTATATTATTATTTTTTTTCCTAATGAACACCACAGTTGGTGTCGTTCCTCCCACATCTATAGCTGATGAGAAACCAGGAGTCATATGCTTTAAGTCTTTGTCCGCCCACCATTGCAATTATCACCCCCCCCCCCATGCTGACATATACAGCTCAGGAAAAATTAAGAGACCACAGCACTTTTTTCACTCATTTCTCAGTTTATGGGTGTGCGTCCGTGAATTAGCCTATATGTAGCACTGCAATTCACACCTTCCCATTCCTTTTAAAGGTCACTTGAGGGCATCTACTCATTTATGAGGCACTGCCGGATTATAATTATCACTGGCATTGCAAAGTTGCTTACACCCTTTACCTGGTTGGTTTCTGGTCATTCGCAGTGTCTTCTGCCTCACCTTATTCATGTGTACTGCTGTCTTAGAAAATTTGAACCTGGAAGCAACCTGCTGCTCAGCGTAGCTTTCAGCCAGCAGAACCATAGTTAAACCAGCATTTAAATGTGCCGATTTTTAAAAAAACCAGAGCTGTATACAGGCAGTTCTTGGGTCAAGAACGTCTAACTTACGGACCATTACGCTAAAAGTTGAATAGAGTTGAATACAAAGGTTCATAATAGCCAGGGATGGAAGGGATGGACATAGCTGGTAAGAAAGTACGCATTAACTTTTAAACTGATACGTGCAACAATCGATTGTTGGTAAAAGCGCAAATGTGTACTTATTTTATGTGAGTTTGCGCTGCTATGACAAGAAATTACCTTGCATTTGAAGCTGTACACCTCAAATAAAGTTGCGTTAGCTGTGTATTAATACAAACATTTGACTAATTGATGCTAAATAAGAACTACACTCACCTAAAGGATTATTAGGAACACCTTTCAAATTTCTAATTAATGCAATTACCTAATCAACCAATCACATGGCAGTGGCTTCATTGCATTTAGGGGTGTGGTCCTGGTTAAGACAATCTCCTGAACTCCAAACTGAATGTCAGAATGGGAAAGAAAGTTGGGAAAGATGGTTGTTGGTGCCAGACGGGCCGGTCTAAGTATTTCACAATCTGCTCAGTTACTGGGATTTTAATGCACAACCATTTCTAGGGCTTACAAAAATTGGTGTGAAAAGGGAAACACATCCAGTATGCAACAGTCCTGTGGGCGAAAATGCCTTGTTGATACTAGAGGTCAGAGGAGAATGGGCCGACTGATTCAAGCTGATAGAAGAGCAACTTTGACTGAAATAACCACTCGTTAC
>JAABNY020000001.1:11927556-11938375 GCA_015164015.2 Brevimyrus niger
ACATTGTCCATAGTGGGTTTGGGGGTGTCCCCTGGTGGGCAAGCATTCCATTCAGGGCATTCCCCGGCCGGGGCCCTGCCCTGCCTTGGGCCGCCCCCCCCCCCCCCCCCCCCCCCCCCCCCCTTTGACAAGGATTTGGAAGATGGATGTAATAATGAAGATGAAGTAATAAGACTGGCTTCCCTCGCAATGTGGATGAAATGTGTAAGATGTGGTGTATATAAATCATTCCTTCATTACTTGTCAAAGCGCTAAAGTACGTATTGATACTGCTCTGTGAAAGAGATTCACATGCTCTTTTTAATGCATTTCACAGCATTTTGTTTCATTTTTCTTAATACACAGTAAATAACAACAGGCAACCAAGTTCTAGCATCTATTTTTCAAAACTAGGTTCTGATAAACAGCTTTACCTCTTATCCCTAATGCCTTGCTTAACTCAAGCTCCCCCCACATCAGATGATCTGATAATACTGTAAGTGAACCCTTCTCTCAGAGCCGCTGCCATTGGAGGGCGAGAAAGGTAAACCTTTCTGCTACCAGACATTAGATAAACACAAGCTTTATGTACAGTGCTAGGTATTCGAATTGAACATAGTAACTTTACTGTCTAATTGCATTTATTTCTGTAAAAAATATGTCCTCAGTAGAACAATGCCTTAAGAACAGTACGTCATTCCATGGGTGATTTATCAGAAACAAAAACCACATTTATGCTCTGACCACTCTGAAGCATAACCGTCACTGAAGGTGTGTCCATGGCCTTGAATGAGAAACTCATCACAGGGTGAAGCAGAGCCCAGAATCTGGAATGAGCACGTCTGTGTGTGGCTTTATATCTCAGCCGCAGGGGCAGCTCAATTCCAGATGTGAGGGAACAGCAACTTCTATTGAAAATGCACAATTGTTCTGTGCCCTGGTGGTTTCTATGGCAGCTTGTCCCTTTTAATAAAGTGACTCAGAGGTATATGGCAGGCCAATGGACAGCTCTCCTAGTGCCCTGGAATAAGCTCACTGCACAGCCTGTATTGAATAAATGGTTGGAGGAGGAAAGGATGGATATGATGGCCAGAGGGACCTCACTGTGCACGGTTCACCACTGGTGCAGACCAGGAACAAGGTCCTCTCTTTGATACTGTCAAGAAGACTTAAGTAAACCATTTAAAAAGTATCTTACCAACCAAATTGCACCACCATATGTTTTGTCTGAAATTGGATCACTGGATTATTACACTGCTGAAAATGACTTGATAGCTAATAACTAAATAATAACTTTATAATTCATGAAAACTATATTATATTCATGAAAAAGGGTTATACATTCCAAAGATTTTATTAGGATGTTATGCCTGTTTTTTGTAGTTGTTAACAACCGATCTGGTTTGATGGTGCATTAGTGAATGTGTATTAAACACATACTGAATGAAATGGAATCCAACTGGGCACTTGTGAATCTAAGTGTGAGGTCAGGGCCTATTCCCAGTTCTATATGTTCCTCAAATGAAAAGAGAGTAATTTATATTTTGGTGCATACCTAAGTTAAGTCCTTCTGACACATGGCATGTGACACTTAGAAAGCCATTTGTATTTTCAGATATTGTTTTCAGTCAGAAGTAATTTTTTATGCTTTGAAAGAAATAGGTGGGGGTTGTTTTTAAGGAACTATACCCATATGTTCGTCTAATATAAAGATTTAGGTATTTAAGGCTTGGGCCTTTCTTAGTTGGTGTCACATCTTGTTTCCAGTGACTGCATTTGTAAATTTGCGTTCCGTTTGGAGCTTTTTAAACATCTCTCCAAATAAATACAGCTGCTATATAATATTTTATATCTCATTCGTATTGGATTGATGTTGAATCATAATCTCGCTGTATCCGACTGAATCAAATCGTTAGCTTGTGAATCGAAATCGGATCGAATCAGGGCTTCTGTGCCCATACCCAGACCAAGTTTTTATGGAGATTTTCTTGAAAGACAGCTCTGTATAATGGCCTTTTCAGGACAAACGGTTTCATCTTCCTTTGAGAAACCGTAACAGTCCCATGGCTCACATTCGCATTTGTATTCACATCACTCCATAACATTAGTAACTCCACAGTGTCATACAAAGGGCACTTTTACGTTGACAGTCATTCGCATGTCAGTGAAAACGACAGCCCGCTTCCCTGATGAAGGTCGCTGCTCGAGAGACTCTGTAATTTTCCAAGTCAGAAAGAATCCACAAAACTGCCAATTATGTCCGTGCGAAGGGAGAGGAACCTCATCTGATCTGGAAACACCCCCATAAAGCAGCTGCTAGCTCAGTCAGAGTGAGGCGAGGCAGAAATTCTGAAACAGATTCACAAGTACTGTACAGAGGACTCCTTCCTTATGATGGCTCCTTGTTAGAGCCCTTGGGGTAATTAAAAGGACTTTTTGGTCTATGCCAAACACTCACACTAAGAATATCGTAGAATAACCTCTCTGGTGTTTTCCTGAGAACTATGAAATATCCCCACAATGTGATAAAAAAAACCTTATGGGGATATTTTTCTGGTCCCACAAGGGGACCCTTAATTTAATAATAATCTGTGACTGCAATAAAATAATTGCCAAAAATCTTGTATTTTAGCTGCTGACCTGTGATTATGGTTAGGGCTAGGTAGGCGTTAAGGTTGTCATTACTGGGTTTCGGGTTTGTCCCATAGCAATGGATATAAGCTGTTGTTAGGATTTTCAAAATAGGATTACCACAGTTATCATATTCTGGAAAAGTCACAGACATTTCAGGAAAAAAAATACAATGCATTTTTTCATACTTAATACATACCTGCATAATTTCTGTCTCTGTATTTTTCATGAATATCCAGGCAACATTTCCTTCTATTCTCCATCAGGCAATTACAATAAAAACTGTACTTAGAATTGTCATAACTGTATTTTGACTACACCTTATCGCACCTCTGCTGAACCTTCTGGGCAGATGAGAAGCATCACTCTGAAATCACAGTCAGTCATCCACAACAGGGAGAACAAGATCACTAATGGCTGGATCCTGCACTGTCATGTAATGAAAACACCCCAGTGTTTGAGGAACAAAGAAATCAAAGGGTTTTGTAATGGCCTGTGGCACACGTGTCACATTTTGGCAACAGGGCCGGTTTTGTCCAGGTTGCATGCTTATCCTTGCCATGGGCTACTTAATCCTATTTTTAGGAAAGGATCCAGAAGTGGGACTGGACATTGGATTCCATCCACAAGCCACCATTATAAATTCTAATTTCACCCACCGTACCATTACCAGCACACCAAAAGGAAATTTAAATATCACAAGCTGCCGTCTAGTGTCCGGATGCGATATTTCACCAAACCTTGACTGAAGGCCGTCTCTTGTAACATGATCTGAAAACAGCACCATGTGCCAATAATACCAAGCAGATACTGTACTATCAGTCGCCTTGATACTTCATAAACATAAGCTTAGTGCTGAACAAAAATGTGTACTGTGTATGCACAGCTATCATAGCTGAGTGTTAGAGGTGCCCGAACCAAATACGTGCCTGGGATTATCCAGTCATATGTCACTGATATGTGAGGTGACTAAATGTTAAATAAAAACATGCATGAGAGGGTGGATTTGGAGAAATAACCTGTAAGATTTAATTAGGTAGGGGGGCAAAAAGATGAAGGGGATGATTTCACACCCCAGTGACTCCCCCTTTCTACACCAGGCATGGATAATCTTATGCTTTTCGCCACAGGGCAGTAAATCCATCAAACACGTACGGCCAGTTGTTCGTCTGCCTCAGTGCCGCTTCAGCGGTTCCTATGCCTGCGAGCTTCTCGATTCGCCGGGGCTAAACAGCAGCCAGCCACACACAAAAGGACCCTTCATGGGACGGTGAGCATTGAGCAAGCTCTCCATCGCCAATCCCTTTCACCCAGATCTCTCTGCACATCAGAAGCCTCGAGTCATATTCCTGGGAATTTTTTATTTCTACGTTTTTCTAGAGTAGACCAGGACTATTGATTCTCCCCTGATTTCCACTGATTGCTGCAATCGAAAGCTCCCGTGGTGAAAAACCTCCCAGCCTCTCCACCTGATCCGACATGAGGCAACATCAATCCCATTTAAAGGCTAAAGACGGCAGACGTGACATATTTGATACATTTTCTCAGTCCTTAGACTTTCGTCTGGAAACCACACCAGGGCTGGTTAGGGCCAGATAACAGCATTTCATTATCCTTGGCTTGCACATTAGTAGAGTTGAACAACAGTTCTCCCTGTTAATATTATTAATAAAACTCACTAATTTTACAGCAGTTACAATAAAAGTAAAACTGCTTTGGTTGTAATAAAATATGGCTTAGTCATATCATTTTATTATTTGCTTAATAGTCATGAAATGGATCAATCTATTATTACAAATGCTGCCAAATATATTCAGAATTGGAGATTGGGAGGATACCGGTCATGGAGGTTAACCTTCTAAAGCTGGGGGGCAGCTGCTTCCAAGCCTGTTCCAGCAGGAGCTGCGACCCCCCCCTGTGCTACAGTCAAGCTAATTTTCTTCTTCACAGGTGCTGAGGGTTCGCAGGCACAATGATTCCCGCTATCCGTGGCACCTCCCACCAAAAACCTTGGGAGGATGCCGTAGTCCTGTGACAACTTTATAGTCTACACTGCCCCAGCTGCTTATTATAGAGCTAGAGTGGAGTATACTACAGCTTAATGAGTTCCACTGCCTCGCTATAATTTTTGTTTATAACATACAGCAGGCCTTTGTTATGCTACAATTAATGCGTTCAGCTGCAAAGGATTCTGAGCCAAATGGGCAGCGGATCCCGATGTCTGCTTTCCATGAAAGACCCGCGACTGTGATCTGTCGTGGATCTATGATTTGTTGTGCTTGGGAAAATTGTTATTGTTACCATTATTGTTTCAATGGACACCGACCTGTTGCACTACCATTGTGCTGCAGGACAGAACAGAGTCTATATTGTCTTTAGCTGACAACCAATTTGACATGATTTGACTTGTCTATTATGTGATTGAGTCATGCTGCAGCACTTGTAGAACTTTGTAGTATCTGCAAAAAGGCCTTTAATGGCCTTTAAAGTCCTTATAAGTCCCATGTCTTTTGTCCAAAAACAGAGGCAGCAATCCTCAAAACATGTTCTAGAACATGATGGAACCTCGCAGGAATCCACTCACATGTGTGCAGTGAATCTGCCAATCATAACGCATCGAGCATTTGGCTCAGAGACAAGTGGGCTCTGCTTGGTGCCGTATTCCAGTAAAGGGAGACTTTTAAGAACATTAGAAAGTCAGTAATATGTGCAAATACCCTCGAAGTTCCCCCTTCAAATGAAATTAAATTAATAACATTCTTAGAAGGAGAGCTGCACTGAACTAAGTGCATGTGTAGTTCCGATATTCTACCTCAACAGGACAGGCAGTCTGGAAATGATTCCTGCATCATTCATCACAATTTAATTCACGAGTGC
Organism: Brevimyrus niger; assembly: GCA_015164015.2. NCBI lineage: Eukaryota > Metazoa > Chordata > Actinopteri > Osteoglossiformes > Mormyridae > Brevimyrus > Brevimyrus niger. The sequence continues at coordinate 11,933,044 of JAABNY020000001.1, forward strand.
ATTTCAGTTATGGGGGAGCAGAAATCCTGGGTTGTTGTGCTATGAGAAAATTGCAATTAAATGCTGATGGCTGCATTTTAGTGACCAATCTTCTTGAAAGCATTTAGCATTTAGAAAGGTTGTTAATGTCTTGTGATTTGGAGGGGGGGGGGCGGTGTTTCTGAGATATTCCCAGACATTTCTGCAGACAGAGCCCATTTGACTTGCACAGTCCTGTAAAACATATTTCAACCACAACACAGAAGCACTCAGATGCTTTACCGGATCTAGTTTGCTTTTCCGGTTCCAGAATGACTAGAATGGCGGTATAACAGCCTGACAGTTGCAATGCTGCCTTTGCTTTTTCTTCGTAATCAGCTTGCATCAACTTGACAAGGGGGATATAAAGGATATAAGAAAGCCAAAGTTTCTGCATCCAATAAAACTGGAAAGTTAGAAATACTGAAGATATGTGGAATATATTGGTAGGAATGTCAGACAGGATAGGAAATGACCAATTCAATAACCTCAAAAATCATATTAACCCCTGGCTGATAGAGTCAAACAGAACATATGATGTCACTTATCCATGTTCTGTAGAGATTTATTTTCAGAGGTAATGAGCGCCGAATGCCACACCCACCACACAACGACCAACCACAGCGATGAGAACCTGAGTGGAGCTGTGTGGTAGGTCACACCTCAGCACCACACTGGTCTAAATAGAACAAAGTGGTGTGAGTTTTTTATAGTGGCTGGAGTGCCAATCCTACCACCAACCCCCAAGTTTTCCCTTTAGGTTGGAGGACCTGCTTTGCAGAGCTGGATGTAGATTGACATCATATCCCTGACAAACCAGCGACCTTTCAAACGCTGCCACAGGCCCCTAGCCTCACCCTCCCCATTTTTCAGCATAAAAATAACTAAAAATATATATATATATATTTTTAAGTCACGACTCACAAGATTAACCCAAAATGTAAACATCAGCTTGGATTCCTTCTCCTTATTCTTTTCTTTAAAAGGAAGTAAGACATTCCATTTTTTCACTGTTAAAATCTGAAAGCCCAAGATGTTACACCTGTGTACTGGAACTGTCTGACAAATCATTTAAAGTTATTTGACAAATTAATGGCAGGAGCCTGCAATTAAGTCTCCGATAGCCTCTGCGAGCCCTTTCCAAGGTCAAAAGGTGGGATTACTGAGCAGTGGAGATGACTTACTGTGGAACATGACTCACGTTTTTGGTTGTAGATATATCTGGCCTTTTTCTATAATGAAAGACTAGTAAAGATAAGTAATTAATTTCCTGCATCTTAGATTTCTCAGATGTATGTACAATACTTTTCTGCAGGGAATTTGGTTCAGACTCCTACTCAAGCTCAAATGTCTCAGAGTGATTAGACCAGCAAATTTTTAGCTGCATATATATATATATATATGTATTTATGTATATCGACAGCCGCATCAGGGGCCTTCCAATAAAGCTACTGGTGACAGTTACCTTATCTTCATAATTTACTCTTAATCTATAGTTGTGCTAGAACGTTCAAATACCCAGCTTAGCTTTATATTCTTAAAGAGAAATAAAATACATCACTGCTGTTATTTCTATAAGATATCTTACATTTATGTAAGATCTCTGAGTACAATTCTCACTGCCCATGCCTCTTCTCCACATTCTGCATGGATGGAATTCTCACCCAGTCAAGTTCTAACTACCAATACAACAAGCTCCGCAAATTTTGTACACAAAAGTATACTTATGAAGTTAAACTAATGAAATATCCTTCCATTTTCCAGCCCCATTAGGGTTGCAGCTCCAGTGAAATATTGAATGAAATGTTTAATTGTAAATAATTTCAATTATTAAATAAAATCATTTTAAAGCAGAAACACAGGACTGATTTCACTATTAACCAGTCCTACTACTGTATCGATCTATTGGAGAACAACGTTGAATATTGATTTACCATTTAATAGGTACAAAATACATAATTATTTTTAACATGTTATATAATTCTTACCTATTCAGTTATTGCACTGGACTATTTTGTTACCACTACAGGCTCTCTTAATAAAATGCATGTTATACTGGTATACCTGGTGCCATATGTATTTTATTTCATATATTGAAACAGACAACCCCCCCCCCTCCCCCAGGCAAAACACAATATATACTTCATACGTTTCATTGCATGTTTACTCATGTAAAGATGCAAGTTTGCATATTTGTACCATGTGTCGCCACATATGTATGACCTGTGCCAGACCAAAACAAAAAGCAGTTTTACACTCTTCTATTACACTCAGAGGCAGCTATTATTTCAGAGGAAACCCCCTGCGGGACTCTTCTAGATGAAATGACAAGAAAATGAGAGGATGCAAAGCAGCTGGTGTCACACTGTGTGCACAGTTTACAAACTCCTGCCGACTGTAGTGCAACACACAAACATTGAATAATATAAGAATAAACTATGGAACACTTTATCCCATGTGGCCTGTGGCAGACATCTCAAGTTACTAGTTCTCTACTTAGTTTTGGAAAGGTTGTAGTTTGACAGCACTTTGCACCAATGAGTTTTCCTGAAAAATATAAATTAAAAATGACAAACCTCTGCTTACACACGCGCACACACACACGTGAACGATTCATGGCCATCAAGTCAAAATACCTTCGAACAACTTGTTGCAAGTAGGAGAAAACAGAAAATCTCTGACATAAATAAAATATCCCTTCATACACCCATCTCTGGCCTGCTTATAAGATAAAACATAATATAATTAATATAATGAATACCCGGTGAACTGGCAAAGAACTGCGCCGAATTTGCGAATATACAGTATAACTAGCATCATTCATACATCGTGCACATTTCTGAAAACAGCAAGACGATCGCGTATTACTGTTTTAAGTTGCCAGATGAGATTTTGAGTTTTAGTATGGTTTCAAGGTGATTTGTACTAAATGGTTGAGAGGCGGAAGATGGTGTACGTGTTGCACTACGTAACCAAAATAATCGCTTGTGATTATGTTCGGTTTGGTGTGGCAGAAGCAGTTTAATTCAAGGCATGACAGTGCATTTTACGCCAGGTTAATGTACTGGCATCCGTTTTTGTGTAGCCCTGTAAACGAAGTGCAACGGAAGCTGACAACCTGACTCCTCTCATTAACTTTGTTTTAATATAAATAAGTAATTTCTGTACACGCCAAGTAATACAGCAACATTCACGGAATAAAAAACGATGGCGATAATGCAACGGTTTCATAAAGGAAGCGTTTTAAATGCGGTGTTTTATATATTCATATTTTATATATTTATATATCTTTCGCCTTTTTTCTACCACGGTGAATGTGATGAATGTTAAAATCACATTTTACAAGTGCCTTTAATAAATATTTCCAAATTCATCCATTATTTTCCCAATAACTGCTTCTAACTAGGGCTTGCAGTGGCAAGGCATGATATTATCTGAATAACAAACCGCCGCTGTTCACTGACACAGAGTAATACACACATCACTGTGATCGAATAGAGAGAGAAAAGAACAATTTATGGTCATTAATTCATGTCTTTAAACGTGAGAAAAATCGGGCTCCCAAGAGGAAAGCTGGAGACATACTAACTGCACACACATAAAGACGATCATGTAAAAACAAGCAGTTACTTTTCGTATAGAGTTTACAGGGCAGAGAGACGCACACTCACTGCACGCATGTTTCTGAAATAAGCGGGCAGGTTAGATTACGTTAAGAATGATCTACCTGTCATCGTAGCAGAAATCAGCGCTCAGGGTGTTGAGATACAGGACCAAAGCTACAGCGCTACTGATCAACTCTGCGATCATTTCTCACAAAAGGAAAAGAAAAGAAAAAAGAAACTAAAAAGACGAAAAAAAATATCAGTCGACTTTATCAGTCGAATTTCTGCTTCCCTTTTCTCTTCGTGGAAAAACGTCCAGCAAGATCCCTACTCCCATCCTGGCAGAATGGTCCAGAGTGGATCTGTGTAGGCTTCCTCTAACCCATGTTGAGTTGGCGCTGGTCTGACTTTCTCTGACTGAATGGCGAATTGGAAGCACAGCTCAGCGCATTTGGAAAACCGAGGCTGGGGATTAGGGCTGCACAGCTCGCTCGGCTGCCTGTCCCTCAAGAACTGGTGCTTAGTCCCTCCCATTCACGTCCGTTTAGGCTTGAATTACTGCCGTGCTGCACGTCTGCAAAGAGCCTTCACCTACCCTATCTTAATCAAAATTTTTGTTTATTTGATAAACCGTCGATTTTATATTGATGTCGGCTATTTGGGATTTAAAGATTTGGCCTAATCAAAACTTGTGGAAAAAAGTACAATTTCTCTAGAAACGTGATACGTACTGTCGAGATATTTGAAATTAAAATATTTAGATAGGCTCTATTTTTTACCTTATTGCAATACGTTTGAGTCGCTTATCACGCACTGCAATCAAATTTCTTCCCTAAATCTCGGCTACTGCTTGCATAAAGTGTGGCTATCATGTCGGTGCCTGTGCCCATCAGTAATCTTTATACCCAATTTTTTTACTCGAAACTTGACTTGCCGTTTAACAGCACCTCTGCCTGTCCTGTTTATTTCCGGCATGTTACAAAACGCTTGTAAAGAAAAACTCGGACATACAAATGTAGAAGAATTCCTTTAAAAAGATAGCTACATTTTGGGAAAGACTTTATACATCAGTGCTTTAATAAAATATAGACGTAGCGTGTGTATATGTACGCGTATAGTAATAGAGCTGTACAGAATGTAATCCAAGAAAAAAATATTTATCCGTTAAACTTATTGTGATTTATGTCTGGTCTTAAACTGAATTTGCCAAAACATCCTTGAATGCCAAATGAATGGCAGACGAATAAAAGTAATAAACAGTGAATGATTATATTATTATTATTATTATCTGTTTTCTGTTAATAATGGTACTCTTTTCTACAGATATCTGTAAAATGCATTGTGAAAGAGGTCTTTAGGGTTTTGATTACACCATTCTGGTATAACTAATGTCTCATTCTTTTTGGTGAAGTTTAAGCATGTTATCTGGCAATCAGAAGCATCACGACCGTTTGAAATGGATTAGTTTATTTCTCACTTCATGTTTCTTTTAGTATAATAATCGCAGGTGCACAAGTTCCCTTAAATTGTAAATCCCTTTTGTGCTTGCAGACAGCTGCTACAGTGACTGACTTCAACTCCATCCAGTAGAGGGCCCATAGACGATATAAACACATCCAGGCCATAACAGCAAAGCATCCATCCATCCATTTTCCAAACCGCTTATCCTACTGGGTCGCGGGGGGTCCGGAGCCTATCCCGGAAGCAAC
>JAABNY020000001.1:11950610-11963228 GCA_015164015.2 Brevimyrus niger
TACTCACCAGGATTTGAAAAATAAAGATAACCTGTGTGTGGCTTTTATATGTGTGTGTGTGTGTGTGTGTGTGTGTGTGTGTATATATATATATATATATATATATATATACACACACACACACGCACTTACATATATTTAGGGTGAGATATTTATGGCAGATATTTAGGGTGAGATATTTAGGTTCTCTGCATAGCTAAGGTAAGTGAATGAAGTGACACAATATTTTTAAATATTTTTCCTGAGAACAATCCAGCTATGTGTCTGTGTACAAATCTATAGTGTGTCAGAGACCAGGCAGCATCCAGATGAGCTTCTTTAGGTAGCTGTCTGAAAGCCATCTGCAATAAATTTGGGAAGGTGTTGGGATTGCATGGGCGGTCATGGTGGTGCAGATTGAAGCTCCTTTAAGAGATTAACTCCTGTGAACCCAGGGCACACTATGCTTCATAAAAACATAAAACAGTGTTTCTCAATCCAGTCCTCAGGGACCCCCTGCCGGTCCATATTTTTGCTACCTCCTAGGTCCCTGCCAGACAGATCTGTTCTGCCTGTGAATTTGTTCAAGTAGGTGTATCTTTTTCCATATCTTTTCCATTTGTTCAAGTAGGTGTATCTTTTCCATAGCTGTATATGGTGATGTGAATATGGTGATCATGAAAAGCAAAGTTAAAAAAAAAAAAAAAACGTAAAACATAGGTTTAAAATACACTGAAAAGTTAACTGATTTCAGGATGCTAAGTGTAAATAGGCTTCCATTTTATTGGAACAGTGAGGAATGAACCTTGAAACTTCCACATTACTTCTATGAAGGCTTCACATCAAAAATAACTTCTCGGCATATGTGGACATTTCAGGTCCAGAAAGTAAAACCCCAGATCAAGATTTTGTTTTAACCAACCAGTTGAGTATAAAGGCTGTGTTTCAAAATTCAGGGGCTGCATTCAAAGAATGCGCAGAAGTGCAACAAAGCTGACCCAAACGCAGCGCAAAAATGCATCCTTCTTTTGCTGAGTCACAAACTGAGCAGATCCTTTGCAGCCCAAAAATATCCCAAGATTCATTCTGCAGACCTTCGAAGGATGCAGTCTACAAAGGCTATGTAGACCTCGTCCTTCACAGGATGCACCCCCTGAATTCAGACACAACCAGAGTCACAGTCACAGAGTATTCAAATGGTTGGTTGAAACAAAATCTTGTTCTAGATTTTTACTTTCTCGACCTAAAATGTCCACCTCTGCTTCTCAGGAAGAGAAAAGTATACCAAAATTCTGTTGCCTGCCGTAAAACTGAATAAAAATGCAAATCCCTGTAGCAAAAACCTCATTAGCAGTAGTTTAACAGATTAAGTTCACAGATATGACTTATTCTTTGGATATATTAACTGTTTTTCTCTGTTGAAGTCTTTGTTCTGCTGACAGGCAATAACAGAAGCCACCTGCTATATTCATGCAAAAATCAAAAAGCTGTAAAGATGCTTGAGAGTTCTTTTATGGCAATCAATTGGGCAAAAAAATTTGGATGTTAAGGTTGTCTTATTATTGAATGGCTCAGAGTACCACCTTTAGAGGATAAGAATAATGTCTAAAACCGTATAATAGTGATCAACTTCTATATTATTGTTGTTGTTGCTGATGTTATTAGATTGGGACACATTCCTGTTGCTGCTGAATGAAATACGTGCACTTTACTTTGCATTGGGTGTTTTTTTTAGTTCAAGGAAGACATTGTGTCCCAAAAAATAATAAAAAGCACATTTGGCAGTTCTGTGTTGTAAACCGAAGAGAGAACAGGAAAATCTATTACTTTTCCTTCCTCACTAAGTGTCTTGGTGGGCCAAGGAAAATAGTTTTCTCTTCGAAAACACCCGAGTTGTTTTAATGTGGTGATGACATAAATGACATTAATTTCACCCAGTTCCGGTCTGTATAGGAAGCCATGAAGTCCTCATCACACTTAAGACAAAAAAGCCTGCTTCAGTTTCTAAGAATGGTCATTAACATGAACACCTCCATCTTTCAGGAACTTGCACATTCTTCCTTTCATTTAAAAGAGGTCATCCTCTGATATCATGATTGTCCATGATATTGGTGTTAACATGTGGGCAAATAATATAGTGTATTGTAGTGTATTATGCTAGTTAATGATCCATGGACATATATATGTAAATAGCTCTCATTGAGAAAGTGTCTGATTAATCACATGCCTGAGATCAAGTCATTCATCTGCAGTTTAGCCTGGGGGAAGAGAAGTGCTCTCCAAATGAAAGGTATGCCAGGCCATCGCCGTCAGGCTGCGAGAATTCCTCTCTACTCCCTGTGGCGCTGTAATTCTCAGCTATAACCTGCTTCCTTAGTTCCGGATTCTCCATCAGCAACGTTTGTTTGAGGATTCTCAGTCCTCCTTTGGATCGCAACAAGGCCCTTAGTTGTGAGAATATAAAGTTATACCATGCTTAAGTATTAAGGACAGTGTACAGATATGCAGCATTCATGGGGATATGGGTCGGGGCTCGGGGGGTTGTTGTAATCCCTCCAATATCCTCACAGATGAATGTAATTTAAATTCTGTATTCTGGTCTGGGAGGAGGGTCATTCTCTCCTAAGTCTACAGTTTACATTAGGAGCTCAGGGCATGAAATAACCAATTTGGTTGTGTTAATGGGAACCTACACTACCAGTCAAAAGATTTTGCAGAAACTGAGATTTTGTATGTTTGCATGTGACTCACGTAACATTTACTAAAACACACTCAATATTCTTCACTAATAAATAAATTTGCAGTATGTTCACCGTTTGAGTACCTTTATTTAAAAAGTGTCATATCTTTGATTCATCAAAGTAAGCTCCTCTAGCAGTTATAACAACGGCGAAAACTTGAAGGATATTAAACACTGCTCTGTTCATGGGATTAAACAATTAACTAGTGCATTTAAAGTTAAAGGACAGCCTAGAATTTGACTATGCCATCATCACACAGCGGTTAATAGGATGTCAGACATGCACTGTTACATACTCTTTCCATATTTAAAGGAAACTTGTTTTATTTGACTTATATTTTCATTTATACAGTAGTTTGTCACCAAACTTTCCAATTCTTAACAAGAATAAAAAATCTGCAGTTTATAAACTACATGGAAAAGTGGTAAAAAAAATCTGTGGTGTACACAAACTTTTGACCAGCAATGTATGATTACCCCCATTGAGGACAGTGGGGTCTGAGGGATTTTGTCTGTTACAACCTAACTGTCTATTCAGTCACCAATCAATCTATTCATTCATCTATCCATCCATCAGATCACTTACTGTATCTTGGCTGGGGATGTGGGGGGCCTGAAGGCATGGGTGCACTCTGGATGGGGGTGAAAATCCCATGTAAGTAAATCAAAAGCCCCTAAAACAGACCACAAATGCTAGTGATAAATATAATTAATCTATACATTGTGCCTTTCGTAAGTCATTCCTGGCCAACTCTGTGGAAATGTGGAAATGTATTGAATTTGTATGTGGCTATTCTTGCCATCTGATTGATAGTGACTCAAATTCTGTTTAACTTAGTAGCCTGTTCGCTTTTACTTATTTTAAGTGTAAGGAAATTTATGAATCTGTTTTTAGGGATAGACTTCATTGATTTGATTTGCTTGTGTCAAAATCAATACTGTTCTTCACTGAAAATAGAGCACATCACTTTATAAAGAGGGACAAGCTGCCATCGAAACCACCAGGGCACAGAACAATTGTACGTTTTCAAGAGAAGTGGCTGTTAACTCACATCTGGGATTGAGCTATTTCCTCCACCCTCTTCATCCAGTCCGGGGTCTTGACAGAGGCCCCTCCTAGATGGGGGTGCACCGTGGACAGGATGCCAGTTCATCACAGGACACGTGGATCACCAGTTCAACTAGCTACATGATAGTGAAGTAAGAGGACATGGAGAACACGCAAACTCCACTCACCATGTGAGGAACGTACCACACCTGCAGACCTGGAGGTGTGAGGCGACAGTGTCCTTGTCTCCCATTCATGAATAAAATAAACAGGCATATGAATATTTATAGTGCGGAAAGCAGTGTGTTTACTTTGGCATGATCGGCAGAATGGGCTCTGTGATCTTTTTAGCAAGCATAAATTGTGTGGTGGATACATTATTTACGCTTCTTGACATAATTTACATTGCAGTACATTTCTTTGGGCTACAAACTGGTCTGACAGAGTTCCCTTTGCTTACACTGTAGACTAAATATGTAGTTTAAACTATTTATAATTTGTTCAAATTGCCTTTCCATAAATTGTCCTAAATAAGTATTTGAATGTTATCAGCGATTTTGATGAATCACTTTCTCAATGACCAATCTACACTAGTAGTATGACCTATGCAAGTTCTTCTAGTAATTCAGACTGAGATATTATTTTCTTTACGGTTTCTATGAATGTTTTTTTTTTTCTTTTAATCAGGTAAACATGACTCTGGGTACAGTATGAGGTTTCAGCATCCATGGATTATCAATTTGATTTGAGGAATGTAATGATTCTGGAATGGTAGTTTTGCCCTTGGGGTGAGATAGTAATGTTTATGGTAGTACTGCTGAACGTGGTGTTTGCACAGCTGGTAAACACGTAAATGATTTAGCGCGCAAATATTCAACATGTTAACAAAAAGAGGTTCCACAAGTCAAGTGAATTGCCCCATTTGTAACCGTCAACGAGCTTTACAGTACTGTGCCTTCAGGCAATTAATAAATTCTGAGTAACTCCAGCACCTCAGGATGTATGTGTGAAGTCCACAACGAAGAATGTTAATATTTCCAGCTAGAGTTGGCTTTACTTTTTTTTTTCTTCAAGCGATGTTTGAGCCACAAAAAGCAGATGAAAGCAAATCTCATACCATTGGATACGCCCAAGGCAAACATCACAGAACATTGTGTGATGAATACCTAGATTTATTAATTTAAATGCTTCTTTCCAGTTTCCCAGCATTTTTGGCCCCAGTTCCTCTGATGCTGGCTGTCAGGAAATCTATAAACTGTTTGAACTGCATGCGTAGTCTGGAATCAACACTCACTGCATTTCTGTTTTACAGCCCTACTGACGCACAGTATTTATTTCCATAATTATTTTGTGGGAAAATATGTCCACTTAGGACTTTTTTTGATAGAAAATAAGCTAGCTGACTTCACTGTGTGTATTTTTCCCCCCCATGAAAAAAACTCATACACATTCTTGTATATTTAACAGTTCTGTTCAGTATCACCATCTGGGGTTCAATGCATATTGAAATCCTGACAACGCCTCAATAAACACTTCATCAATTAGGTGGCTCGCGCTGCATAGAAGCGTCAGGCGCAGATGATTTGAGAGATGTGGTTCCAGGACCAAGGGAACACTTCAAACTCTGCCTGTCACCATTCTGTCCAATACTAGTAAACCATGCCTGTTGTAAAAGGTACTATTCAATGATTAAACCAGGGACCCCCAAATGAAAATAGGCCACCATTAGGGACCCTCTATGCCAGTAATGTGTGCTCACACATTTGGTTATGATTTATGCATTTTATGACTTGGATTAAATTTAGAGTACTGTAAGATAATAAAAATCCATTATCTGGTGAATAGATTACTGTAACTGATCAATCTGAATCAAACAACCAATGTAAATACATATAAAAACGGCAATTCTGGTGTGTGAATATAAGATGCTGCTTGGGAAATGTGGAAAATGGTGGCTGGGAATTCAGGCACCTCTGTCAAGTGATCGAAATAACGACTCTGTCGTATATCCTGCCGTTAATGACAGCGTGTTCTCGCACTGGCGCCCTGGGGTTTCAGACTGCTACCATGACTCATTTGAGCCCAGCTCTCGAACCCGAGGAGGCCCGGGGGGAGGTGCGTGACAACTGTAACGTTTCCATTTCATAGCCACTAACCGTTTCTGTCACATTTCTCCCTCTGTTTTTCTCTGTCCTCATTGTGTGGTAAAATAGTTAAAAATAGCTCAGTGACTGCACATCTTTGAGGACGTCTCGAGATGTGCACGCTGTGGTTCCAAATGCACGTCAAGATGAGGATATTAAAACTATCATTAGATGCATAACAGCCTGTAGTGAAATTTGCTGAGCTTGTCGGAATGCTTTAAACCTTTTTGAGCCAGACTGAGGTCTGTTTCAGCCATGCTTGAAGCATAATTATAGTATGCATCTGCTAACTAACATCATCCTCATCCACAGTGCAGTTTTATCGTTAAACCCGTGGGGGGGGGGCGGGGGGGTGGGGGTTGTCACACTGTCCCCCAGGTCACAAGCTTCCATTTTCCAAGTAACAAGAACAGTACAGTCATGGTACAAAATTCCATACTGTACATCTGTTTTATTTCATCCACAGTACAATAGGCAAATAATAAACATGATATTTGTGATGTATTTGTTTCCTATATGTCCCTTTATGTGCTGTGCACCCCCAACTTCTGAGATCGGCTCTGGACACCTGCGACCCTGCACATGACAAGCCGGTATAGGAAATGGATGGCTTACTATGCTGTTGTAAGTGCTATTAAGTTAAGTTTTAAACATCTTTACTTGAAAAGCTCCCTTGTCAAGACATTACCATTTTTTTTAATTTTGAGATTTTTTTTCTGACTGAGTGGAAACCAGATTGTATGCTGTTTCATGGAATCAATGAAATCAAAACAGCATTGAATATTAACAAAAGTCTTCTTAAATTATAGGGATATCTTTTATAACTTTGGACAAATACCCATTGCTTTGAATGTGATTTGAAAACATGAACAATGAATTTGTCATACTGTTAGTGGATTTATGCCGGAGAGGGATGTGATGTTGAATGGACTTTATAGAGCAGCGAAATGTGGGGGGTGCAGTAATTTGCTGAGGGGCAGGATGCGGTGAACATGATTATGGATGCTGATCTGTTCCATCTGCCTTTTCCCCCAGGTTTTTTGTGTATTGAAGAGGGCTCTGTTTTGTTTTTCCCTAGTAACCCAGAGCAGAGGCTTGAGGCTTGAGGCTCCCATGGAAAAAGAGTCAAGACGCAGCCTGTTTTTCACCTGTGGTGTTTCTGCTCCCTGCCGAAACAGCTACTTTATTCCCAATGCCTTTTAATACTGCATGTCACATGGTTCCGTTCTCTGACTTGACAATGTGAACCGGACATATCGGACTCTAAATTTGGCCCAAATGTTCCCAACCTTATGTCAGGTGCTGGAGAGGCAGTTGCTACAGAAACCTGCTGTTTGCTAAGAAAATATAAGAGCGGTTAATGTCCGAGTAGAGCAGAGTCCGACCGCCGTCCTCTGACAGTGATATCACCGTTACCTGACAGCAAGTCGAAAGGTGTCCCATTCAAGGTTAATCATCTGCTGTGATTTCATTTGGTGTTGGGAAACAGGCCAAAGTGTAGAGGAACAGGGTGTAACGTGATTCCTGAGAGCTTTTGAATGGAGAGATCCTGGCCGGCACCCGCGCCCAACTCCATAATGTTTACTCCATATGTGGGGAAGAGAGAAGGATACAACCCCAGGGCCTTCCTGTCAGTGGTCAGCGGGTCACCATTCTGAAAGGCCAAATGAATTACTAAGGTTAGTACAATCCATGGTTTTCACTGACTAAGAGACCAAAGGATATATTTCTGGATGTGAGAGGATTGCTTCCAAAAGGAAGCCATTCCTGGACCACAAAAACATTGAAGAAAAATATATATTAATTTACCACTTCACCAAAAAGGCTGTACAGCAACGATAGGAATAGAACAGCCTGGATCCCCATCTGAACTCATATTAGCTTAGCATTGCAGTGGTAACTGTGCACCTCTATTCTCTACCAAAAACACTCCCCATTATCGTTCCTTGCATGGTTTCTTTAATCCATCTTGCTGCCTATAAGTTGTCTGTGCATAGCTGCTGCCCATCAGTATTCCCCAGTATCACTGACATCGCCATATATTGCAGGAGGGGGTCATGGACGCCTCTCAGTTGAATGAAGCTACATGTTCATACTTTCTGTGACGTCAGAAGTGAGGCAACGATGAGTTACACACATGGGGTCATGGGGTCAGCCCCCCGAGATGTGGCCACATTGGCTGCCAGTGCTGGGCTATCTGTCTTTACTGTCAGGCAGCGTTTCCCAATATGGGTTTCAGGGACCCGTACACAGACCACGTTTTGCTCCCTCCCAGCTCCGGCAAAAATATGGACCGTGTGTGGGTCCCCAAGAATCTGATAGAAAAATACGGTTTTAGGGAACTGATTGCTGTCTGGTCAGACATGCCAGCTGTGGTGACATATGGGACTGTGGATTTCAAAAATCATATCGAGAAGAGAACCCGAGGAAAAGAACAAAAATGGATGCCGGGTGAACACTAAGCTTGGGAGTCTTTTTTAACTCACTGTTGTCTTCACTTTATGAAAAGGTTTGAAAGAAACAGGGTTGCTGATACATATAAACGTTTTCTTGTAAATATCCTGGCATCATTTTTGTACCTTTTATAACCCTGGATACTAGTTAATGAGACCAGACACAAGGTAAATTCCAGGTGATGTATTTCATTAGCTGAATTTGATTCAGAGCTTCATGAGTATAAATTCTAGTTAACCTGATTTATGCTGACATCTGAAAAACTGGACAAGATAATTCAAGAGTAGGAAATCTGTGCAGCATGCAAGTGCCATGTAATAAAATCATTCACACACTTTCCTGAACCCCATGATTTTAAATAGTGTTCATGTCCTTCAGCACCCATTCCTTTCCTCTCAGGTATCTTACAGCGTATATTATGTCGTGGTCTTGGGATTTGGACAGCTATTTGTGCTGGCCAAATGTTTTGGAAAAATGAGAATGAGAAGAAATTCCACTTTTCATTTGGGGGGGGGAGGGGTTCAAAATTCAAGAATAAAAAGAATGAAAAACCAAGGCATGTTCTCCAGTAATTACCCACACTCCATTAACCTTGTCAGATCTGGGTTGATTGACTGAGAGAAATATGCTTTATATGCACAAAAAACTATATTACTGACTAAGTGATGGGCTACAATCCAGTTTGCCAGCAGGTCCTAAGTGAACAAATTCCCTAGCTTCCAGTATCTGTTAGCTATGATCAAAATCCTCCCCTATGTCCTCTACAGCTATAGATTATGATTTGTGGCTTGTATGTTTACAGAAATTATTTTCCAGGAATAATACTCAATTGTTTTTGTAGTCATCCAGGGAAAAAAAGTTTTTCCCCAAAAATCATAGATGTTTTTTCATTCCCTCTAGCAAACCCACAAATCTTGACAGCTTGCTTCTAGAACGTATGGTATAATAAAAAAAGATAATTGGTTGATTTTTATTGCTTATATATGTACCTAGAAGGATTAAAAAATGGAACTCGGTATGTAAAGCCTTTGGAACAGTGCAGTTTAATGGTTTCTATGGAAACCATGTTATTACAGTTCTCTGAGACAACTTTCAGTGCTCCCAACAAAGCCTGCAGCACTGTGTCCCAACAGTCGGCCAATTCATATTTAAATAGAAGTGGATCTGATTAAATCAGCTCCCCTGAAACCATTGCAGTGGTGAAGAATAGCAGACGTTTTGCATGCCCTCAGTATCAGCCTTAGCTAGCACTGCAGCGTCATACTTATCAGCAGTTAACAGAGGCGAAGGTAGTGCGTTGTGGTGTGCGGCTCAGCAAGCCGGGCGACTGTATTTGTAATTGGACAATCCCAAGTTCAATTTGCAGGGTCAGTAGAGTGGTTTCACTCTTGGGCTCTTGAGTATGAGCTTTAACCTCCAGTTCCTACAGGGACTGGCCCTGATTGCTCAGCAAAAATGTCACTTTGGATAAAAGCTTCCGCTACATAAAATGCAATGTCTTGTAGGAATATTTTGCCCCCACGGAACTTTAATCCAAGTTTTATTACTGTTATTTTTCCTCTTGCATTAAAATAGCAAATCCCACCCCTTGCATGACATCAGTATTTGCTTCTTGCATCATTAACATCTTAGCTATCCATTCATCTTCTTTCGCCTCTTTTCCAGTATAGAATTGTGCCGTTTTAGCTAATTTAAAAATATGCATTTTGTCCTTGGCCACAATGATCTTCTCATGGAAAGATGTTTAGGATGTATCTCAGCCTGTCACAGAATTGTAAAAAAGTACTTCACTGAATACAAATTATAATCTTTAGTTGATAATGTTTTGGTCTTTTTTGTGTTAAATAACAAAAACTTGTGTGAAGAGCCAAACAAAGGTTTAGCTCCAGTGGATCACATACAGGAGCCAGAAATCATGCAAATGACCTTGCTAGGTTGTAAAAAGCGATTTAAATGAAATAATTCCTTTTCAAATCAGATCACATCATCGAAGTAAATTTCATTAATAACATTTTTAGAAATAAACTTTCCCCCAATAGATTTATTTTTATTTTAGTTTATTCCCCTAATGCAAGACTAAATATTTATAATTAAGTTCCAGATAAAAAGGAAAGTCCGTTCCTGTAACGATTGCCGTGAGTGTAGCACGAACCAAAAAAGCAGGAGTCTTCAGGTTGGAGTAACGAAGGGGTTTATTTCCACAAAGACAGGCAGGGAACTCACACGCAGCTACGCACTCCAGGCGCGCCCACGAGGAGGCGACAAACTCGACAAGACGAAAACCTGAAAAACAAAACAGAACCATTAACGAGGACAAGGGAACAGAACCACAAAACAAAGACAAAGGCAAAAGCCAAGACAGGAGCTGACAAGACAGGGAACGCCGACAGACTAGAAAGGGAGACAGAGGGGGAACAGAGAACGGAGACACAGACGGGCCGGGAGTGAACAACGGAGCCAGACGGGGATGAGGAACAGAGACGGACGGACCAAAGGGACGAGGAGGAGGCAGGGAAGACCAGACCGGAACGGAGGGGGAATAACGGGGCGCCCGAAGGACCCCAGACGGGCGAAGGGCAGCGGCCGGAGGGGCCGCAGGCGGGAGGGAGGCCGAAGCCGGAGGGAACCCCACAGGGGTCGAGGGACAGGGACGAGGGAGAGCCGGAGGGGACAGGGAGGGAGCCGGAGAAGACCCAGGCAAGGGCAGGCAGGAGGGGGAAGCTGGAGCAGGCGCAGGGGAAGCCGCAGCCGACGAAGGCGCCGTCCGACGCCCAACCGAGGTAGGGGGAGGCGGAGGTGATCGACCCGGAATCGGAGGCGAGTCCGAGGAACGGCACCAAGGAACCAGGAGAGGGCCCGGAGACGACCGCCGAGCAGACGCCCCAGGCCTCGCAGGCAGCCCCCGAGCCACGGCCAGGGGCCGAACGGGCGAGCCAGGGGGCAGGGCGGGTGGGACCTGGGCCCGACGTCGGTGTCCTCTCCTTTCGGGACACGGAAAGTCGGGGTCCCAGCCGATGATGGTCCCTCCGGAGCACAGGCCCAGAAGGCCCCAGGAAGGTCCCCGAGGGGTCCCACTCAAACTCCACCTCACCTAGAGGTGGAGCCCCAGGTATATGGTCCGGGACCTCCTCGGAGACTTGGGTCCGGGCTGGAGAGCTGGGCTGGGCAGGAGAGCTGTGCCGGGCAGGGATGCCGGGAGCCTCATCCACGCAGCCAGCAGGGGGTGCCTCCGTGGGCGTCTCACCCATGTGGCCAGCAAGGGCCACCTCGGCGGGCAGGACAGGGGCAGAGTTGAGCGCCTCATACTCACGGCCTGCAGGGGGCGCTTCAGCAGGCACCTTGCACCCGTGGTCTGTAGTGGCTACTTCGGCCAGAGCGACCCTAGCCAGCATGCCGTCAGCTGGCGGGGCCACGGGCAGTGTGGCGACCTCGACGGCCGGCAAGGTCGCGGGAAGGTCGGCGGCTGCAGCAGGCGGGTCCGCGAGCAGAGCGGAATCAGCGGCAGGCAGATCTGTGGACAGAGCGGAGGCGGCCGCAGTGATGGCCAGCGGGGCTGTGGGAAGAGCGGCGAGCATGTCCGCGGGCTGAGCGGAGGCGGTGGCTGGCATGTCCGCGGGCTGAACAACGGCGGCTGTAGCCGCAAGCGGGGGTGCGGGCAACTCTGCAACGGGCAAAACTTCCCCAGCTTTGACCCTCTCACAGAGGGTTGCCCTGGCAAGACCCCGCAGAATCCGCGGAATAGCCTCTCTGGCTGCTCGGATCCCACCCATGCCCAGGCGCTCTTCCCGATAAAGGTAAGCCTCAAGCGGGGGTGGCCTCTCCCCTAAACGGGGCTTACCGGGTACTGGGGTGGCAGCAGTAGGGGTGCTCGCGATCGTCTCCCAAGCGGGAAGAAGCGAGCAGGCTCTCAGGAAGAGTTTGGGCTCCTCCTCCTGGAGCCCCTGGAGCTCAGTCAGTCTCCTCCGCTTCTGCTTCCGGGAGAGCAGTGCTGGGTCAATCTCTTCCCCCAAAAAGACCTCGACCGGTTCCACTCTTAATTGGGAGAGCCATTCTCCCAAACATTGGAGGTACTTCCTCGCTCTCTTTAAGGGGTATTGTTGCCCGGGCGAACGCTCCTCGTCCAGGAGAACCTGGACCCAGGTAACTAGGTCAAAGGCGAGGGGATCCTGCTGCACATCTGGCTGCCAGCTCCAGTATACAGCCTCATGCAGCAGACCGAACCGGATACGTTTGGTCTGCCGCGCTGTGTTGTC
>JAABNY020000001.1:11974039-11988133 GCA_015164015.2 Brevimyrus niger
CGTAAACCATACCCCCCCTACGGGGCCGAGCCACGCCCCGCACGGGCTCCAGGGCCGCCCCCCTCCTTCTTCAAAGGCTTCTCCCCCCCCCCCCCCCCCCCCCCCCGCACCGAGCTGAGACACGCTGTCTCTCAGAACGGACAGCGGAACACGTGGCTAAATTATCCGCCAGCTCACACTGTTTCTGTATGCCTACATTCATGCTAGTAAATGCCCCTGAAATGTCTGCTGCACTGCCAAAGCGCGGGTCCTGTTCGGAGGCGCCGATTTATCTCTCTGTCAGTGGCTGCTGTTGGAGTCAAACTCCTCCCAGTCCGTTGATGAGCAGACATTCACAGCTGAGACGTGGAGAAGTTGCAAGTCACCGGTTTATTCTCAATTGCAATCGAGAGCGACTATCTGACATACATTCAGTATGTGCATCAAGAAGCTCAACAATAGGTCTGGCCTCTGCCTTCTTAAAGCCCCTTTGGGCTTCTCCCCCTTCTCCTGGCATTGTTCCACCTACGTGACATCATATTTCAACTTTGTTCTAGTTAGTCTGTTTGTACATGTGTTTTCACCCCCCTGACTTCATCCTGCCCACAGGTCTCTTTCTGGTGGGCTAAAGATAAGTATGGGCCATCTTTGCTGTTTGGCTACTTCCTCTACCTGCTGGGGTCCGGTCACCCTGGGTGCCATCTAATTCCCGTTTTGCTCAGTTTCAGTCTTATGTTTTTAGTTCCCCAATTGCAGCCTCTCTAGACTTCCCCATAATTATTATTAGATATTAACTGTCCTTTAGATTTGTCCTTGATTATTAGATGTTCATGGCCTAATAGGCCTTATATATGTATCCCCACCATTGTTAGTTAAGGCCTTATAGGTTAGTCCCCACAGTGCCCTAAGTAATTCACACCTCCCCCCTACACACACTCACACCACAGCCTATACATTTTTACATATAGAAATGTGGTCATTAGAGTTTCTCGAGAAACTAGTTTTACGCTGTCTTGGTCTTGTCACGGCCTCGACAGTCTATTGTCTGTTTTGGTCTTGGATCCTTCCTGTCTTGGTCTTGCTGTCTCAGATCGACATAGTGGCCGGGAGATTTGGAGCGAAAAGTATCCGACACACAACGTAACGTTCAGTAAAGCAACATTATTATTATTTTGGCATTCGTACCCTTCAAATGCAATCATTCAATGACATACATTAGTGCTGGATAAAATGATCTAGAATATTTATCGATAAAAAATGAGGACGATCGAACACAGAGACTATAAAACTCGATCAAAGTTTGATCCGTTTTAGAGAATGCGCTGAGACAGACAACTTGATGGCCTATGGAGCAGGTTTACTGAACGCCAGCACGACAATCAGCACCAATCACTGACAACATTGTAATTTTGCCCATCCTCCCTTAAAGAAGAAATGGGTGCGTTTGACTTGGCTAACTACGGCCAAGTCGGACAACTTTTTCTCCTCATAGTCTGCGAGACCTGACTGCAATACCAGAAGGGTGTAGGTAAATCCATACAAATATCACCTGCATGCACTGCTGATACAAACTGTTAGCAATGAATAAAATTATTGTGCTTAGTGGCTCTGTGTAAAAAGATAGCTGCCAGGAAAAAGATCAAATACATATATTTCAAGGATTCAAAGTTTTTATTGTCATGTACAGAGTACATGAGTACTTCACAGACTGGACGATTAAACAAATAAAGTAGCGCAACATTATAGCAACTAACAATAAATAAACCACTAACTTACGTGTACTGTTAGAACATTTATGTAATTTATTTAAACTTTATTTTACCAGGTGAATTAACTGAAAATCAGTTCTCACTGCTTTATGTGCTTTTCGGGAGAAATAGCAGATAACGCATTGGAACTTCCTGGGATACAAACATCATGCGTGTGACTAAAATCTTCAGCCAATAAGGGCAAAGTTTTGTCGTGAAGGCGGTTCAAGTTTGTGCTGCATGGTCTGTCTAAAGTCGTCTTGTTCTCGCATGTATTTTGTACCATGTGACATGGTGACGGGTTGCAGTCAGTTCTATCCTGCTTTATGTTTGCCCTTTAACATATTTGCAATATTATACAGTTATGCACATTAATTGTTGCGTTATAATATGGTTTTGTTCATTAACAGTAAAACAGTAAAATTTGTTGGAAAATAAGTATTTGTTTACTAATCTTGTTTATTTCCATGTATTTATTATTTATTCCAGAATAGGGTTATTTTAATTATTATTTACATTATTACATGGAACAGCATTGTGAAAGTATATTATTGATAATTATCGATATCAGTCAATACAGGAAAAATATTGTTATAATTTTTTTGCAATATCGGCCAGCTCTACATGCATTTTGTTGTGATTCAGACATTGGCGCTCATCCAATCAAAATAAAGTTAAATGTGTAATCACATGCCACTGCAGACATCAAGATGTCAGAATCTTTTAAGCATTTGTCCTTATTCTTATTAATGCACAATTTTATGTGCAGTTTGTATTGGTACATAGTTTTTTTTTCGGTCTTGGTCTTGGTCTTGGTCTTGACTCGATCTGTCTTGGTCTTTGTCTTGGTCTTGTCTTGGTCTTGTCTTGGTCTCGATACCCTCTGGTCTTGGTAGTGTCTTGGTCTTGGTTTAGGTGGTCTTGACTACAAGTCTAGTGACCACTAGCAACCAGAAATAAACAGTTAAAAAAGTTTGGAGAACAAATACTTTACACCACAAAATGGCACATAACCACATAAACTGAATAAAACTACATAAATGGAACATTTTTTTTTGAATACCACTCTTGTATTATATATATAGCATACAATTAATGGGCCCTTACAAAGCACCCGGATTGAGACCCACACCCTGGCACCTCAGAAAGTTGGCCAATCACATTAAAGCTTTTACAGCACATGCCTTTGATCTTTCCTGTGGATGCCCCGCCCTCCCGCACCCACGAGATTAGCACCTATGTTCCTGTTTCTTGTTGTGCTCCATAATGGTTGTGCTCCATACTGCTCTCACAGCAAAACGCTGAGTATGAAATTAAGCCAATTCCTTTGATAGCTTCTGTTTCATCTATTGTTAATAGGAGCTCTGTCTTTACATCTGTGTTCTTCTCTAGGAAAGCATATGAAAATAATTTGCAAAAAGTTGGACATGTTTTCTAACCACGCCAACCAGAGCACTATAAAAAAATAGACTATTCACATAAATAAGGGGTAGGGCAGCAACACCATGATTAGCATGGAGATCTGGAGATCAGGGTTTGAGTCTCCTCCTTGGCCCTGTGAGTATAGAGTTTGCATGTTCACCCTGTGCCATTGCTGAATTTACTCTAGTTTTCCCCCCACAGTCCAAAAACATGCTTATGAGAATTGGAGCTACCAAATTGTTCATAGGATGTGGGTGCTGTGAGTGTGCCCTGTGATGGGCTGGCACCCCATTCTGGGTTCTGGGTTGTTCCCTGCCTCATGCCTGTAGCTTCTGGGATAGGCTGTGGACCCTCACAACCCTTCATAGGGACAAGCAGGTATGGAAAATGAATGGAGAGCTTCCTTTGATTATGTTTTTAAACTCAGCTCTAGGAGAGCACATTCCCATAATGTTCCAGATGTGTTCTTTGTTCCTTTTTTATTGACTACACCAAAAAGTCTATCCCCTGCTTTCTGGTTCCCATCTTTGGATTTATGTTCACAACCGCCACTTCCCAGCGCTGTTCCTGTGACCTTGAGAGGAAGAACCTCATTCCCAGTTAAAACACCAGTCCTATCTCCAAGCTCACGTACTTCTGTTTGCCATGTTGTCTGGGGGCCATGCCCACAGCCATATTCAGCCCTTACTGATTGCTGGAGGCATCAAAACTGCAAATGAACATACAGTATTAATTAAAGTATTGATCTGTTTTAAAATGGTCAAGCAATATTTACGCAACCTACTCATTGCCATGATCCCAGCCCAGTTGGTTAGCATTTCTTACCTGACAACAGGGACAGGAGCCATGATCATAAATTAAAGAAGGTTCCCTGATAATAACAAATTATCAGATACATGACAACCAGTGCTCATGCCAGTGTTCCCAGTCAGAGACATAATGTGTTGCTGAAAACAAACATTCCTCCATTTCTGCACTAGTTGAACTGTGGCTCAATGCTTCCACTCTCACTTGTGTCATCTTAGCGATTAAGCCTAATTACGCACCCTCAAGGTCTGTTGACTGGGGCTTCATCTGGAATTGAGTGCTTATTGTGAAACCCTCCCTACAGATTGTCACATTAAGTCATCTTGGATGTTTAAGGCACACTCTCCTCAAACTGTCTTTCTACACATCAGGTCAATGATGCCCTCAAACCAGAGACAACAATCTGGTTAGAGCTTTTAATGTCTTCAGATCAACACTTACATATTTCTACAACTGGTGCATCATATTTCTTGGGATACAACCAGTCATATAGTTTAGAGGGAGTTATTTTCAGTGAGTTTTAGAAAATACACTGAATGCTCAATGTACAGTATTAGGGAAACCTGCTGATCGCTACAAATAGCTGGTTCCTCTAAAAAGTGCATCATATGCCTGCAACTTTTTTCATACAGGCTCAGGTACTGTTCACCTGGGTGTTAGAACAGCTAAGATGCCCGATATAAGTATTTTTATGTTATTGTTGGTGCCAGACATGGTGGTTCCAGTACCTTACTGGGATTCTCACATACTCTTCAATTCAGTTCAATTCAATTCAATTCAATTTGTTTGTATAACACATTTTCACAACACAACTTTATCTCAAAGCATTATAATGTCTAAAGTCTACAGAGCCTATGCTATTGGTAAAAACATAGTAACTGGCAGTTCTATGAGCAAAAGAAACTGCTTTTAATGAAAGGTCAAAGGAAAAAGGCTGGACTCATTAGAGCTAATATGTAGGCCTCAAGTGCATAAATGACACCTCAACACAACAGTGGTGTACAGTGGCTTCTCTGAACACACAACTCATCTACCTTTGAAGCAGTTCAGGAGGCTAAAGTGGGCTCTACCAGATCTTAGCTATGTGTACCTAATGCAGTGGCCACTTGACAGATGCAGAGGTGGAATGTTCAGGTCAAGAAAGTACAAATCCAGACCAGGTTTTGTTTCAAACAACCAGCTTAGTACTCTTTATACTAAACTACTTAGTTGAAACACAACCTTGGTTTGGATTTGTACTTTCTGGACCTGAATTTTCTACCTCTGAACAGATAAATAATGTTTCACGAGATGTGATCATCTAAAGATTCCTTATAGAAGATTTCAAAAAGTTACAATTTGGTTAAAGCATCAAGGTCCGCAGAGTGATTTCCGTGCCAATGAGAGCACAATGAGTGGATGTTTTCGGCCAAATCCTATACTTCTTCATAAAGTTTCCAAGAAGTGATCATCTGACGTCAAAGATGGAATCGTCACCTGCTTCCGGCCTGTCAGCACAGCTACGTCGCCAATCCACACCTCCTTGCCTGCCGTAACTCAATTATTCCTAACACCGAAATGTGACTCTCCTAGTGTGATCACAAAATATGAAACAAAAAAAAACGTGACAGAAGAACAAGAAGCCTGGCTCTCAGTAAGCAAGCTTTATGCCGAAAGAGGAAATGGCGCACAGCTGTACACCTTACAGCATTGATTAAAGGTGTCCGGTGCCGCAAAACACTCCGGCCAACTCATCCACCCACGGGATGAGGCTGGCACACGTCTGGGCCATGCGGAAGCATCTTCCCACCGTTAACATTTCAAAGCTGAACTTTGGCACAGGGTTGTAACAAGGACAGAGGGATCCTCACAGCCTCAGTCACACATTAAGTAAATGTCACAAGATGCTATGCAACAAAAGGGTAACAGAAACAAGAATGGTGATGTACATCACTCAGACATCAGTGCTGACGTTAGTATAACAATGGAGGGCCGTTCTTTTAAGTTAATGAATGATAAATGACATAAAGAATGGAAAAAAAATGTGAAAACATATAAACAGTAAACATATACATCATGTGGTGCATCATAATGAAATCCTACCCAACATGCACCTTGCCTTGTACCTGAAGCTACCTCAGACAGTTCATGGAAGGAGAGATGGATGAATGTATATTTGTCTAAATTCATCATTTTGAAAGCTTTGTGTCTCTTGGGTTTGGAAAACTAAAACCATTATTAATGTGAAAATATGTACTTATGGTGGTGTGAGGGTGTTATGAACTTGTGAATGATAGTGCTAACTTACTCTTTGTTGTAAGTCTAACTGCTAGGCCAAACATCCGCTAGCCAGTTATCCTTCACACCCAAGAATTATAATAATGCTGGAACAGTGGGAACAGTCAGATACTGTAGCTGTTGGCACAGGAATGGAGTGTGTAAGTCAGCCTGTGAAAGATGCTTGTCAATTCCTGTGGTCTCCAAAGAATCTGTTTTACAAACCTTTAGTATTTGACTACATAGTGCATAACCTAACACACATACTTTCAATCTACAAAAAAATAATTGACATAAAGCCATTCACCAAGCCTCATAAGACTCCTACAAATATAAAACTTACACTGGAGTGCAAAGGGATGACCCTCCAAAAAACAGAAATATTTTCTTTGATCTGAGAGCTTCTGTTAAAACTAAACACAGTATAGCATTATGGTAGCTCAGTACAGGGACGCTCCTGGTGTGCTCTCTGCCCTGTCATTCACAAATTCAAAGCATATCATTGGGTAATGATAAGGTTGGCCCTTCTGTATGAATTAAGGCCCCTTTATTCATTATTTGATGCTGGCTCAGTGAGTAGCAGCGCTGCCTCATGCCCTCTGCCCTATTTGTGTGGCATTCACTAGTTCCTTCTGAGTTTGACAGGGTTTCCATGGGCCACATTAGTTTCCTCTTGCCATCCAAAAGCATGTGCTTGTTGAATAGGCCTCACTAAATCACCTACGCTCTTTGTGCATGTCTGCCTACCCTGTTATGCTCCAGGCTCACAGCGAACATGCACCGTAAAGTCATTCACAGAGCGTGGATGGATGAACACATTATGATCATGCTAGTACCACTTATTTCTTGATAATCTGTCTGTAACACAAGAATTCATGGGAAATCATACCCAGAGCTGAGTGGATCCTAGGTCAGCCAGTGTAGGGCCATGTGTGCTTATCAGTCTGCTCTACAGAACTTTGCAGCCTTGTTGATCACAGTCAACCCAGTTGTGTCCTGCACTGTGGCTAACACCATCACAAGCCTTTAGTGGAACCACCCAGGCATTGTGGGCCTGGGTTATTCCGGGGGGAGGGGGAGGGGGGGTGAGATAGGGAGGGTGATGGATGTGGGAAGGGTGAAGATGGTCTTGACACTCACTGTACAATTGATGAACACCACCGCAAAGTCGTGGTTCAAACATGCTCCTCTGTCAACCAGTTATTGTCTGTGCTGAGTATTCATAATTCTATAGGAACTATTAAAGCTGTAGCGCAATTTCCCTAATATAGCCATAACTAGCACAAACATGATATAACTCCCCTCGTACAGCAGGGGGCATGGGAATCAAACCCATAACCTTCGCAAGCAGCCAAAGCACACAACCACCAATATTGATATAGGCTTTCACCTTTTTGTTTAGCCAAATAATGCACTCTGTGCCTTAAATAATTAAGGAAGAGATTGCAGGGCTTTCCCTGACAATTCAGGGACGGCCATGACCCACAGCTGCTAAATTATGCAGCGGCCTCTCTGGCAGTGCTTAACATAAACACTTTCACAGTCATATCCTAAGCTGCCACCTTTCCGTAAAGAACCTGCAATTTTACCTGTTCATTCAGCTGGGTATTTTCTTAGAGCAATTAGGGTTAAGCATCTGGCTTAAGGCAATGGCAGCAGAGCTCTTAATGAGACTTGAGGTACGAACCGATGTCGTTATGCATTAAGCTACCTGCCGCTGCCCTGTTAATGTGGTGAGGACATCTCTTTCCCCTCATTTAGCTGTGTCGCGACTGCTTTTCATGTGTAAATTCAGGGGCGTCTCCTCTGTTTAGTAGCCAGTGAGTGCTCAGCTCTATTTTAATTTCGTCGGAGTGAAAAGCGAGGCAGTATGTTTCACTGCCCTGCATTTATCACCGAATTCACCTCTTAGTTTGTTTTGTCAGTGGTGGCATCAGCCATTTTGTCTGGGAAAATTATCAGTGTCTTTTTCTGTGGCCAGACAGTGTCGTAAAGCTGTGAATGTGATTTTTGTTTTGGAAACCACAAAAATTGAAATCCAGACATTCAAAAATGTAGTGTAGTTTATCTTTTGTACTATTCCTAAGTAGATGATTAGTTAACAACTTTGTGAAATAATTGTGCAAATGTGTGGGAAGTCAATACCCCCTTCAATTCATCCAGTGTTGTTTTCTGAAAAATCATTATTTATTTGACTACGAAGGTTGTAATGTTAGTTTTGAAATATAAAATATAAAGATATGTAAATATATTGAGAATTTTTCATTGTTTGGTAAAGAATTAATAGATGCAACAGCTAAACATTTAATGAAGTAAATATTATTAGAAACATGTACAGAAATATGTTAAGATATTTTTAATTCCTCTACGCTAAATATCACGCTTTGGCCTCTTGACAAAACACAAAATATAACAATTCAAAATCAGTACACCAGTCTGGTTTCTCATGCATTTACCACATAAAACAAGGAGCAGGGGGTTGCCGTGGTACTGGCATCCCAAGGAGACACAGAAGCCTTAGTGGTGTGTTGTCATTAACAGTGACCACACCCCCTATGTACTGTGTGCTGGAAACAAAACCGGTCTTGGTTTTCACAAGGATACTGTCTGGCTTGGTAAGCATCTTCAGCCCTTCCCATATCAGCCTTTTACTGTCCACATTCCAGAGGACTTCCTGTCAAGCATTGAGTTTTGAAAAGCATTTTTTCTGTGTAAGTCCAAAATAAGTTGTAAAAGAATAGTAGAAAAAGTCAAACGGAAATGAAGCTGTTAAATCCAATGCAGTGGGCCGCAGAACTGGATGCAGTTCACAGGAGTTAATCCTAGAAGTATGTCAGAATATATTACTGCAATCTGTACATCAGACGCCCATTTGAAGCCAAGGCATCATTTTCATTAAAATGCCAAGTCAGATGGTTTGTTTAAACTTATTTCAAGTATACAGATATATTTATTTCAAAGCTGTCTAACATACTTGTAAACAATTTCATCTCTATTTATGTGTTCTATTTGTGAATATAAAATATTTCCCATTTTCTGTGTCCGTATACTCCATCATGTTCGCCAAGGGCCTCTGACCTGCTTCGCTTGTCCACTCCAAGGTCCGATCTGAAAACAAAGTGTGACCCTGCATTTGCAGTCATGGCACCAAGACTTTGGAATAGCTTACCACTGCACAGTAGCTGTTTGTCTTCAGTTGTAGACTTTAAATCCACACTTAACACTCATCTGTTTTCATTAGTATTTGAGGAGACTTAAGCGTATTACAGAGCAGATTGCATATCTGTGTTTTATGTTGGTCTTATGTCTTGATATCGTGCTGTGATTTTATGAGCTATGTAAAGCACTTTGGTCAGCAAGGGCTGTTGTTAAAGTGCTATATAAATAAAGTTGACTTGACAAGAATAAAAATAGTCTGGGAATGATATTGATGTTGTATTTGCGTAGTTCTTCATGACGTGGTGGGTATTGGGTAACAGTGCTGTGTCAGGCCTACAGAATTGGGGGGGGGAGTGTGATCCCTCCCTTGTGTCTGTGTGTCAGGTAGAAGACGTCTGTTCTCCAGGTGATGGTCAGGTTTTCTCCAGGTACTCAAGGTTTTGTCTACAATCCAAATTTACAGTAGTGGTGAAAATTGTGAAAACACTTAGTATTTTTGACATTACACTTAAAAAAAATTTATTGTTGGTAATGTTTATAAACGATCAATGAATGTTACAAATATCGAAATACGATTTAAAAATTTACTGGAGCAACAGTTCTACAATCTCTAAAAAATGGAAGTGTTTACACAATTTTAGCCACTAATGTATTATCATCTGTAAGCAGTGGCGTCAGAAGAAATTGGAGGAGGGGGGTGAATTTTCCCAAGAGAAATGGCTGGGGTGGTGGGGGGTGACATCGCAATGGGGACACGTGCAGTAATCACATTGTGAACGGATGTGATGTAAGAAAGGTTTTTAAATTATTTTTGAATAACAACAATCTCATTTAAAATAAGACTCACACTGTTTCGGGTACAGTATCACTACAAAACATAATGAAAAAAGAAAAACATATCCTCCCCCCTTACTCCCTATTTCTGACACCCCTGTCAACTGTCCATAAGGTGCCCAATTGTGTGTGTGTGTGTGTTTGTGTGTGTGTAGATTATGTTTACATTACATTGCAGGGCCCAAATGTCCCTTACAATGTAATAAAAAAAACCTGCTATTTTGACCGTTTGGGGACCATTTTTCAGGTCCCCACAAAGGTCTGTGAATGAAATAAAAAAAACTAGTCTCATATTTTATTTGGTTACTTATGATTAAGGCTAGAGCTGGGTAGGTGTTAAAGTCGTCATGTACTGTACAGTAAGGATAAGAGTTTTCCCCATAGACATAAATGGAGAGTCCCCCCAAAAATATCATTACAAGCCTGTGTGTGTGTTGTGTATGTATGTGTGTGTGTGAAGAACAGATATCCTGTCCTCGATTTTTCTCTGCTTCCTGCTGCCTGATTTCAAGCCTATATTGCTATATTTGAGCAATGTTGCTGACCAATGTTGCCCAGGCACTTTCCCATTGATATTGAGCAACAAATTTATTTCTGAAAAACCTTCATCAGCAGTGGGCACCTATTCACGATCACCTGGATCCAGTTGAGTCGTGCTTCGTCTCACCTGGTTGGGAACTGCCTGACAACATTGTGCAAAAAGTTGCCCTGTGTATTATCACCTTTATTATCTTTCTGCATGATGAATTTCCATGTCTTAATGTAAGATTCTTCGCATGCTTTCACAAGAAGCCTGCTGTCATTACAAATAACCTAAGAATCCATAATGTGGAGCATCTCCATATAATCTCTCTGTGTGCCCTTGTGTTTCACATCTAAGTAAATAAAAGCATTTTTCTTTAACTGTTTAAACACAATGTAAATACGGGAACCAATTTGCAACACTGCCATTCCCAATACTAGACCTTATTCATCTCCTATTCATAAAAGAAAAGACATGGACTTATGTCAGGCTGTTGGCACTCAGGTTTTTGCATTCATGCTAATGGCATTTTCCTCTAATTCTATGTGGAAAGATTTTTTTGTCCATTAGATTTAGAATCCCTACAGGAAACCTCATTTTAGCTGAATCTCCTGATTTACGAGCATAACTTTATTCCGTGCTATATGTTACTATCAGAGATATGCCAAGCAACACACGTTAGGAATTGGTTCTTGTTTACTTGTTCTACACCCTGGTTTGCAATGGTAATAATAAACTTTTTAATTAGTTTATACAAAAAGTTTGTCAAATTTTAAGTGCATTGTCTTCATTCTTATGTTGCAGGAGAAGAATGATGAGTGTGTGTTGAGCCTGGAAGGCTGTCACCTGCGGCTGATAGTCTGCTTCGTTGTGTCATTCTTGTTCGTTTTGTGTGATCCACCTCCAAAGGTCATTCCCATTCCCCTTCTGCTCACAAAGGCAGAGGAGGGGTGGCCCGGCTGGATCAAAGCCCCGCTCTCTTCAGACAGTCCTGGACGGCCCGGCCCATCTTTGTAGACAGGCTGTCTCCGAGATGCTGGTAATGGCCTGTGAATTGATGACGGGCATTTCTGTCATAGTCAGGCATGGGGCTGAGACCCAGTGGCTCCAAGCTGTCGCACGTCAACGTTATTGATGAGATGGCGTGTATGGAGCGAGGAGGAACTGGCACAGGGTTCTGGAATGTTCTAGAATGCAGTATGGGAACTATTGAGATGAGCATTTTATGGTCATTAACTTCATTTCCATGCAACATGTTTTGGCTGATTTTTTAAAATAGCTTTTCCCTCCCTCTTTATTGTAGGACGTCCATGGCTGTATGGGAACACATCACCGGCAATGCAGTGGTTTCCCCATCATTAATGCAAACTGGATGGCAAATGAGAACAAAAATCCATAATAGAAGCAGTTAAATACAACGTCTTGTGACCCATTCATCAGGGTTTGTTATTGCTATGAAATTTCAGGCTAAAATTTCCCAAGTGAATGTTTGCAGAAGAATTTTAAGTATTTGAAGTCAAGTGAGGTAGGTTTATTGTCATTTCAGCCGTATCCAGGACTTTGGTGCAATACAAAGAACAAAGACAGAAACAACACGAGACTATACAAGTGCAAATACTGGATGTGACAACACACGGTGCAGGCGTCAAAAGCAGTAACAGTACTAGTTTGAATGAACACAGTATTATGAAACATACCGCATTCAAGCAGCAGGAGTGTGCAAAAAATGCAGGATTGAGATCGATAGCATCAAGATTTTCAGAGTTTTCAGTTATGATTCACCACATCAGAAGGAAAGGCCTTTAAGAAGTACCCTCAGAAACCAGAGGCTTTCAAAAGCACTGACTGATTAATGGGGTGAGGTAATAAGGCCAGGTATGGAAAAAGGGGCTTGTTGATATAAACAGCATGTTCAGTAGCATACTGCTCTAAAATTGTTTAAACCTGTGCTCTTTAACAGTTAATGGACACACCCCCTACAGTACTGGACGACCAATCTAGAATTTGATGAAAAACAGATTGTTCATATGGAATACAAGGTAAACTCTGTAAAGATTACCGATTCAGTATCACCTATATAAATAATCATGTCACCATTTTTTAGATATTTATTTTGTTTCAAGCATATAACTACTTAACAATTGTGGCACAGAGAATGCATTAGTACTACTGCCCTTATCTACCAAAATTTTGATAGCAGTGGAAGGTGATCCTTACATCACGTTAGCAATTTTAGCCTGGGGCACAAAAATCACTCCTAATGCCTACCTGTGAAGTGGTGTCTATAGCAGGGACAGCAGGGATCTGACTGGGAATTCACAAAAGACTCCACATTACCCAGCATCCCCAGCACGCGCGACACCGTTATCCTGCGTATGTATCTGCTGCGTTATCTCGGCACTGGGCTGCTCCAACAGGAGCGAGCTCTAATTTCATGCTCCGGGGGTTGCCGTGATTAGCTTCCCACATTAATTCCCAGCCTCCCACGGTCTGGAGAAGGACTCGATCGGTTGGTGTGACACAGGTCCTGCGCTATCTGGGCTATTTCTGGCACGTTGGCTAAATTTAGACAACACTAATGTGTCAAGTAAATGTGCATTTAGAGGAAGTTGTGAAGAGGCGACTGCCCAGTGCACATCCGGACGCTTTCTGGATCGTTTTTTTTCCCTTTTAGCCGGGGTCTGCATCCTTGCTTTGTCCTCATCTCATCCATCTCCTCAATCCTGTTGCAGGTGCTGGTGTAATCATGAAGACACCATATTATCTGGTATCATATGACATGACAGCAAGTGGGTGTTTGCTGTGACATTCTCGTGGGCATAACCCAGCGGCAGGCTTGTGTCCGTAGCCACATTTAAAAGGTCATTTAGGGCCACCCCTTAGATGTTTCAAAAACTAACAAAATATCTACTGAGTACAGTCATAGCTAGCCAACTGGTTGGCAGAACATGCTGCCCCAGCATCTCCTAAATAAGGAACACCGCAGACATTCTCCTCATTTAGGAGAACCTCAGAAGTGTTGCTTTTTCTGTGGGGTACCTGTGAGTATGTCTATATCTTGGGTTCCTGGTTTCCTATTCTCCACCAATCAGAGCGCCCTCATCATTAACCCACCCTGCAATGACCTCCCCCACAACCACCATCAGCAGATCAACATAAATACTAGAATTCAGTTACATTGTCTCTCCCAAGTACTTCACATTTATTCTGTTGTTTTGTCTTTCTGACTTATCGAGCTACAGCAGCTTGGCACACTTCAGTTCCAATCCTGGAAAGCAAAATAAATTAAGCATGATGGTGCTAAAGATGTTTTAGCTTGTAGAACCACTGCCTTTGTGGGGAAGCTCCCTACCATCAGTGCTAATG
>JAABNY020000001.1:11988233-12006903 GCA_015164015.2 Brevimyrus niger
GCATGATGGTGCTAAAGATGTTTTAGCTTGTAGAACCACTGCCTTTGTGGGGAAGCTCCCTACCATCAGTGCTAATGTCCCCATCCGTCCAACATTCTATAATTTACACATTCTACACAGATAAAATTCACTTGTTAGATTAACTGTCATGGCTGTCAAATTGCAGTGCAACTCAGAACGGCGTCATTTAAAAACCCAGGACAACCCTCTGGCATATAATGCTGACTAAAGAATGCTTTCAGTTGCCTTAATCACACCGGTCTCTGCATTTCAGTTTCTGTTTGACTGACGGTGACGATAAAACTGTAGTTTGTGCAATTTAATGCAGAACCAGCTAGGTGCTCTCTCAGACCCACTGGATCTCTTCAGATAATAGGAGCCGTGTTAAATAATTGGCGGGTCTGACATATTATAAGGAAACGTCAGTTACTCTTAAAAAAGTTCTTTGAAAAGCCTTGTCATCATAAATGTTTAAATATTGAATATCTCAGTTAGTAGGCTTGAATCACGTCTGTGGAAAATTTTTATGTCATTGTAAAACTAATATGATTTCAGGGGGTGTTACAAGTATTTTTGACTTTTTACTGACATGCATTTGTGACATTAACCCTTTTCTACTGTATATCCTGTCAAATATATTTTATATCCCTTTCATGCCTGATCTTGACTCTGATAATGGCAATAAGCTCTCGTCAGCTGATTAACACGTTGAATCTCAATCATGCTCACACGTGATTCACCGAGACAGCTCTGTATGTGTCACCAAGACAGGATATCAAGGCTTAGCGGGAGCTTATGGTGTACGTTACTCAGAGCTTTACCGCTATGGACCACTGGGAACAGACCCTTGCAGCATCCACGTGAGCTTGTAAGCTGGCGCTATTTGGAGGGGGGGATGCATTAAATCCGTAATCATTTTTGCGCCTACGCTGGCGGTCGACACGGCAACAGCACCACATCCCCAGGGCCATGCCGTAAGTGCGAAGGGTGACTGAAGCGTGATGGAGTCGTCACCGCTTCACTCTGCTTGTGAGGATCATGGCTCACCATCTGCCGTCGATAATTACCGACTCTCTCGCCGTCCTCCGGCTCCCTGTGTCTGCAGCATAGTCAGATCTAAGTAGGAGGTGTTCAGTCCATCCACTTGGCTGCATAATCACAATTGATTGATAATCTTCATAAAAGTACAGTACTGTGAAAAAGTCAAAGGAAATGTTTAAAAACAGTCAAACACAGTCAAAGGAAATTTGTAAAGTAACCTGAGTAGTTAGAGTATGCAGGACAAAAAAAACAATTAGAACATATGCAAATTAAGAGTAAGACAATAAAAACTAATACGAATTTCTTCTGCTCACTGAAAATGTTACTGATTTCATGTTGGATGGCTAGATGAACACTGCTTCAGTTCCCTAATCCCTCCTCAGGGACACCTCAGCCATTACGTGTTTTTGCTACATTTCACACTAAATTTAGTTAATTAAATTAGTTTAAAAAGTCACTGAGGTATTTGACTAGCCATATGAGGTGGGATAGTGGTCAAATCAAAAGGTACATGGGTGTATTGAATGGTGACTGCAAACACTGGAGTGACTTTAGAGGAGGATTCGAAATGGCTATGCTGACACACTTTGACAGACATATTAATATATATTTACATAAACATTAAGCACAGTGCTGTATATTAGAGAGACAGACGAACCCTTAACATCAATGTCATTGCCTATCGAGAGGCTTATTACCTTCAGTCTGGAAACGGTTTATTAGTGTGGCGATGAATAAAGACATGACTGAGAATTAGCTTGTTCACATGTCAGCGTTGCTTATTCCGCATGTCCTAAATGATCTAATTTATACAGCCGGTATAGAGACAGGTCCATGTCTGCCAGGATGCTCATGCGTGAACGGGACGTGTTAGGCATGGCAAATGTACACAGATGTACTTCCTAACCTATAGCCCGGGATGCATTAACAGCTGCCTGTCAGTTAAGCCCAACAATACTAGATGGTTGCCAGGCAACTGTGGGCTAAAATGACCAATCATGAAATACCACAGTATTTATTGGGGGAAAAAAGGAAGAAGCAAATAATCTAGGTTCTTAGTTTTTCTCTTCAATAGTATATGAATGTAACAGATGTTAAGGCAGGATGAAGCCCATTTCAATCCATAATCCATGTTTGTTTGTCATAATCTGTGTGCATGTTAAAATCAATTAAAAAAATAATAAACAGGAAATGACAGCTGACCCTGCAAGACCTTGCAGAAATATACAATAAATACTAGGAGAAATTGAAGCAACACTTGGCACGCTTCACAAATATAATTGCCTACGGCTTATCTATTCCTCAGAATTTCTACGCCTTACCAAGCTGCTCTTGTACTGTCCGTGATGTCAAATGCGAATAAATATTTAGCGACAATGTGCACTCTAAGAAGACTAAGGAGAATGCCCTGTTTGTGCATTTTGCTGTCTGCAGGGGGAATCATTTCCAAACATGGACATGTCGGTGTACGTGACGCTCCGGTTAATGTTACTGTTAGGGCTCCCTTTGCCTCTGATTGCTGTTGCTTCGCTCTCCCTACAAGGAGGTCCGCTCTGCTCTCAGGTTTGCAGAGGCGACAAGGCTGTATTACGCTGCAGGACAGAAGCTGATCGCACCACCAGGACTGCTGTGGAACTGGAAACCTTGGGGATTTAATTACCAAATTTTACATGTAATTTTTAGCACGTATATCACACAAATTTAAATAAATTAACATTTGAATAACAGAAAATACAGTATTTCCTTGATTTGCATGACAGATTAACTTAGCGTTTTGTTAGCATTTTCAATTCGTTCATTTTTGGAACAGTTTGGAATAGGAAGGGAGCTTTCATTTCCACTGCTGCAATTGAGATGTGATTTTTTTGTGACTCTTTATAGAGGTTTGAATTGCATTTGGATAGATTTGAAATAATGGTGACAGAAGCGTCTGTGTCCTGACCCAAAGATTGTTTTCCCTTTAATCTTGGAAAAAGGTCGCCATTCATCCCAGAGTATGCAGGAAGATTCTCAGATGTTTCCCTGACCAAATATGGGGGGTTTAAAAAACATTTCAGCAGTAGTATCTGTACTTTATTTCTGAAAACCTTGCATCTGAAAAACCTTTATTGTATTTAATTCTGTAGGAAAATGGACCTGAATTATCTCTGAAAAGGACAGGGTGCATTCTCCTGCTTCCAGGAAAGATAAAAAGTCCTTTACCAATACAAAGCAAGCCTTCATACCACCTAAGTTACATAGCAATGAACTTTTCCACATTGGACTACATGCTCTTTGACTCTACAGGTTGAATGTCATTATGTACAAATGAGGCCATTTAAAGACTCAGATTCCTTTGCCCATCATAATTGTCTTGAAGCAGGAATGCTAATTCACTCCTGGTTATTCAAGTCTTGATCTGGGATTGCCAAAGGACATCACATCGGCGTCCATCCAATTAGCTTGTCGCTCGCGGTCCTGCCCTCGGGGAATTCGAGTTTTCTTTAATCATTGAAAACTCGGGTACTCAAAGTTTCTGACTGATATCTGTGCAGCAGAGATCTGTGCAACTTTCTCAGTTCCACAAAAATATTTAACTTTTTTTTCGTATTTCGAAAGTAGCTGCAGCATAAAGAAATCACTTAAGATCAGTGTATGATTCCAAAAAATGTGTAATTTTACAGACAGATTGTTCTCTCAGAGATTGCAGGAGAGATTCTCTATGTTAGAATAAAAAGAAACGCATCCTGTGTTTATTCATACAATTAAACCAGCAGCCAAGGATCCGTAATGAATGACAAAATTTGGTTTGTATGTGTTACCATGTGTCTGTCAGCAGTCTATTTTGTAATCTCATTAATCTCTGAATCACATTTAACAAAGATTTTTATAGCAGCAGCGATTGTCTCCTTAAAGTGTAACTGCTCGTACATCTTTCGCCCGTCCCACTTTCCCGAGCAAAGCTGGATTTTCTCCTCACCATTCACTCTGCCTTTCCTGGTCAGTGTTCCTTCCAAACATACAGTTCACCTCAGGTCACCTGAGGCAGCTGTTTGGCTTTGCCACCAGTGAATATCACACAGTTACATTTTAGATGCTTTGGACAACCATAGATGTCTAGTGGAACATATCTTAGATCACAACGTTGATCAACACAATGACATGAAGGGACTATCACCATTTTTCCCCCAAGTTCACACAATTCTCCTCTCATTCTGTGAGTCCATATAAGTCCATGAGAATCCACCTACAATCCACGTTACCAGCTTAGGATGGTATGCCATATAACTTTATTTCACAGATCGGTTTAAAAAACTCAGATGGTTCCATTCCTCAAATCTTTCAACAGAAGCACTTTTTTCATTCTTTTATTCCCAAGGACGGCCTTTGATTTGCGTTACTTGTCACTCTCTTTGAATAAGTTGATTCCTGCTCCTGGTCTCAATTTTCACATTATGTTTGAAGGTCAATTCTGAAAACGACAATTCATTGTTGCCTCACAGCAAAACAGAGCTCAGTCAAGGTTAAGAAGCATGACGCTTGGGTCAGTTGACCATCAAAGCATTAAATACTGTAGAATACTGTGATTCTCTGCACAATGTCCTACAGCACATTCATACAACAGACCCATATGTTGCCACAGAATTCTCATTCATACAGCATTAAGAATTATGAACCCAGTATTTTCCTCCTACGTGTTGCAGGGTTGCCAGTTCTCACACACCATGCATGACACGCAAGCTTTCAACCTTTACCTCACTGTCACACAAGCAAGAAACCTCACACCAAATCTATATGATTCCATCATAAGCCTACAATTAGCCACATCAAAAGCATTGGAGTAGTTTGCAAACCCTACAGACCATTTAAGAGACAGGAAACATACATACATACAAGCACGTCTGTGAGAATTTTTTTATGTCATTTTAAAACTAAATTTAGGGGGTGTTTTTTGTGACTTTTCACTGACACTTTCACTTTTTACGTTCCTTCCGTCAATTGTGTGCATAAGCGCACACACACACACATATGAGACTTGTCTCGAATTGAAAATCTCACTCTAACCAGCTGACCAAAGTAGGCAACCCTGATATTGCTTGGTTAATTTACAAGTATTCTAGACCTTCATTAAAGGTACTCAGTGTTGCTAAAACCTGGGGAAATTTTTTGCCATAAAGTAAGAGGGGAGACAGCAATAATTTCCTAGCAAGCAGAGGGAGCTTTCGCAAAAATCCAGCAGTATTAAGGCTTGACCACATGAACTCAGATGTCTCAGACGGTATGTCTAATTTTATGTGTATCAGAGTGAAATACTGAAAAAAAATAGTAATTGTACCAAAAAAGGGATTGCTATATTTTGTATAAAGCCTGTGGTAATTCAAGCCATGAAGTGCATACAGAGTGAGGACTGGGGTTATTTGGCATATAGATTTTGAGGTTGGTTGCTACAAAACACAGTGTATTTTTGACTATAACAATAACTGTGCTTTTGAAAATGTATTTGGAGAAAGAATGAAGATGACATATTTAAAATGTTCCATGGCCCATATTTTATTCTATTACTATTCTTATTAGTCTACTAAACAATATTTAAATTGATTAGATATTTTGAGTGTATTTTAGATTCAGTAGTGTTGTTTCACTGACATTGGACATTTGAATTGTGTTTGTGTGTGTTCATGTGTATATTAGGCTACTCAAATTTATTATTATAATAAAGTGACTAAACAACTGAGAAACTAAAAATGCCAAAATACTTTTTGTCTTTTTGTTTGGTTACTTATGGTTAAGATTAGGGCCGGGTAGGGGTTAAGGTCGTCATGTTGGGATTAGAGTTTTCTCTGTGGAAATGAATGGATAGTCCCCCCAAAGATATAATAAGAAACCTGTGTGTGTGTGTGTGTGTGTCCTTTAACATCCACTCTCTGTTTTAGCTTCCTACTGGCTGTTTTCTTCTTCCATTCTCACTTATGAACCCCGTGTCAGTGGTTGAAGTTCCTGACCATCTTCCTCCCGGAACAAATTTGTGACGGGTTTGCGGCTCCTCGCTATATCGAGGACATGCTGATACCTCGTTCCTGACGTGATTCTTAAAGTCGTACAGTGGTTTGAATTTAAATCAAACCAGCTGCGTGCTCAAAATCTGAATATTACATGTAGTGATGGTCAGCAGGCTGGCACGAGATTTTAAATTCTAGAATGCGCACGCATTTACGTGTATATAAGAGTTTTATTACCATCTAAATAGTTTGTAGGGTTGACAAACTACCCCAGTGCTTTTGATGTAGCTAATTTTAGCTTTATAATGGAATAATATAGATTTCATGCAAGATTTCTTTCGTGAGTGTGAGAGTCCGACAGCGTGAGTGTTGGTAACTCCGCAATGGTCATAACAATAAATGTACAGTTCCTTTTTCGGTCTTTCTTTTTTCAGTTTTAAATTTATTTTTGTTGCTGTCAGAATAGCGGGAATTATATGCCATCCGAGAGAGAATAATACCACACAGCTTTAGTTTGCTTGTGAGATATGAAAGAGTTTAAGAAACGAACGAAACATTTATCTCGCCTCGGAATAGACTCGTCAGTCTCATCCTCCAGGGTGTTAACGTTAAGTAACGCATTTGCCAGCAAGCCGTGTAAATTCAACGAAAAGTCAGCAAACAGGAAGCCATTAAGCCAACTCATGCCCAGCTTAAGCATCGGGTCTGATCAAGTAAAAGTAGACATAAGGAAAATTCTCACAACTTTATGTTGGTTGGATTACTTCACTGAAACTCATTCAACCATGAATTTTAATGCGAGATTTTTTTTCCATCATTCAAGGATGCTTAAAAATATAATTATTTTTGTTGCAGGAAGACTCATCTTCTTGATGTGTGTACTATTGACTTGACAGTAAACGAAAACTACGCCATCTAGTCAACAGATCATTGAGATTTATAAAGAATGATTAGCAATTTTGAAAACAACATGTCAAAATATTACGGTGCAAGTCGTAGGGAAACTGCTGGCAGGTTAAATGATTCATATTGAATTCTTCAGAAGTGCTAACAGGAATATTATGCCTTTATGCACCTGACTACAAGCGTACAGTACCATGTCCCACCATAAATATAAATAACAACTATTCATGTTTACAGTGTTTCAGAATTCAGAAACTCTCCACACATGCCCTGCAGAACTGGATAATTTTTTTTTTATGAGTATTTTTGTATTTCTTGTATCTAAACTGCGTTTTTTTTTTATAAATATTTTATATGACACATATATAAGAATCATTACTACAGTAGATACCGTTATGATTTTTCTATGACGTTAACACATCTGATGTAGCTCGATCCCTGTGTTGGATGCCCTGCAACAGATTGGCGCCCTATCTGTTAGCCCTAGTTCATAGGCTCAGAGGTGCACAGACACAGTTTACTCACAAACACAGAATGCTAACTCGTTTCTGGGTAATTAGGAAGAGGCAGGGAGCTTGTTTGTTTGGAAGATATATTCTGCCTGGAAAAAGCCTGCACAGAATGGGCCACAAAGTCCGACATCAGCATAAGAGCCGCAATTCTATGATTAAAAAAAGCAGATATATGATATACCAGACATCTGTTTATAAACAGTTTGCAGTACTCTTGATATGATTCTTTGGCTCTGTGTGTCATTCAATGGTCACAAGAATGGTTGCCACACACAGTCATTGAAGCCTGCATCGTCGGCAGCTCCCCTGCCTAAAAACATGTGCTGACAGTGGAGCCTGCCCTGTATCAGCGTGTTACAGACAATGCCATGAATCTGTGTGCCACCTGCAAACAGAGGTAAGAAGGTGGAAGAAGCTTTTTATCAGCAGAACACAGGAAAAACGTTCTACATGCTCACAGACAGAGTAGGTGACTTTGTTAATGCTGTATGGGTAAAATGCACCTTCATTCATCAGCTAACTCCAACATTGTATTTAATATTTAAAACCCTATTTTAGGAAGTTATCATAAAATATCAATTAAATTAGGCTATAAACTAAGAATCAAAATTCACTTGGCCAGGTACAACTGCATGCACTAGGAATTTATTCTGGCAGTATTGCCGCATAAATTCACAGACGACATAGAACATAAATTAAGAAAAATGAAAAATTGTCTTACTTGATAAGGTTTAATAAAATTGTGCAAACAGCGCAAAGCTATCAGAACACACTGAATTACCGAAAAAAACATGTCAAACAAGGGCATAGCAACACATCAAGGCCGTGCGTGGCGCCATCTTGGATCTAACGTAAATTACACATGCGTGCATATGACACACTTTATGACAAAGCATTAATTTCTCTGTCTTGTTCTGAAGATTAACAATAGACTTTAATTACCTAAATTACTTACTCATTACTTGTCTCTGAAATACACTTATATAAATAATAATGCGTTAATAATTAACGTATATATTGAATAATAGCCAGCATATATATACTACTTACTGAGAGAGGATGTACCTCATTGTATCTGATATATTAACTGTATAATCAGCTGCATGTAGTATAAATACGTAAAATTCGTTTTCATCACAACCATTTTATTGTTCAAAATGTCAGTAATGTATGTATTTATAAAAAAACTAAAGTATTGCTCCACGATCCTAATTAACGTAAACGGTCAGATAGATGGTTGTGAAGATATTTTCTAGGTTTGGATGGATGGATGTGCTTTGATACCTGTAAATCTGACATCGATCCAGACCGGTTTCCCTTTAAATTTACTCTATTGTTTACATTAAATAATGTTACAAGAGAAGATATGTGTGAATTAATGTCATTTCATAGTCCAATGACTCGACCTAATCTAATTCACCTCAGATGAAAAATTTGCTAAGCTGTTCCTTTTCCTTCGGGGGAATAAGGTAATAAACCTGGCTTAATACAGTATAAGTTCCACAACAGTGAAAAATATTAATCTATAGGCACCACGTTATACTGTACAGAGCAAACAATGCAAGTTGGCTCCTTTAAATGATCCTCCCGCTTCATTATGCCAAACCATCGCTGCAAACCTATTGGAATGGATGCATTTTAATGAACATGGGAGACCACATGTTTACAAATCAGGTATTATTAAGGACCAGTTGCATTTAATGGTCCCTAAAAATTTTATTTTGCATGAAATAATGAATAATGGCCTCACGCTTAACCTCGATATCTTGGTTATCTTTTCATGCTAATAAAAGCTGAAACATGACTGATTTGTATGTATTGAAATGCATAAACCTGGTGAGCGATCTGATTGCTTTTTCACATGAATAACTTTTATTCTCAAGTGTTACTAATCC
The DNA here is from genome assembly GCA_015164015.2 of Brevimyrus niger. Classification (NCBI taxonomy): domain Eukaryota; kingdom Metazoa; phylum Chordata; class Actinopteri; order Osteoglossiformes; family Mormyridae; genus Brevimyrus; species Brevimyrus niger. The sequence goes on from JAABNY020000001.1 coordinate 11,997,564, forward strand.
AGAATAGTCATTTCACACTCATGAGTTTATAACAAGTATATGATTCCATCAGAAGGTCCTGTCATGAAAGGTATGTGGATTAATATGGCAAAGTGAAAAGTTTCCGAACCGAAAGCCATGCGCCTTGAGTAAGATATGTCACCAGAAAACGTTAGAAGGTTGCAAGCAGAGGCAACCGTTAGACGGTTAGAGCATAAAGCATCATCAGAGAAATCGGATAAAATCAGACCACCATTTATTTATTTATTTCGTCCTGACAACTTAAGGAATTACTATCTTTTAATATAAAATCTTAAATGCCGAACGAATAATTAACTACTGACTGTTTACTCTATATATATATGCATTGATTTGCATTCGAAAACGCGTCATAAAATAGCAACTGCTGTCCTCAACTGATTTAGGCATTTTTTGCGTGTATTTCTTAGATAGCATGGTCAAATGATTATCCATGGTCGATTTCCAAGAATGTAACCCCAGTAACATTGTCAAAAGACATAACAACGAATTCCCTTAATCATTAAACCCACACTTGGTCTACAAACCCGGCTAGCAGATCGCTTAGAATATAGAGATTCTGCAGCATTTATATCTAATTGCGGATTTACATACAGTAAATATGGTTAAAACGTATGTACGTGTTGGTATTTTCATGTATAAGTAAAGGAACTATTATATATTAGTTTATATACTCGAAATAGTTTGTAAAAAAACAGCTGACTGATACCTTTAATTAAGCGAATTATGTATGCATGATCGTATAGTTAATCATTGTATTGAAGTATTAACACTAGGTGGTCGATGGGAGCCCTTGCTGTCCGGGCTTTCCCGTGATCCCTGCGCTGTATCAATTATGCCCAGATAATTGAGTAACACCTGTCGTCCCATCACTGCCGAGGGGGATGAGCATATAGGTAGTCCTTTGGGTTATGCTTGGTGGTAACTACAGTGACCTTATAAACCAAAACAGCGCTTCTGAGGAGTGCGAGTTTCCCTATCCACCCGCTTATAGGAGCGTAACGGCCAAGGCAAGAGCGATTACTTCACATTTATTTCGGGCTCGGCGGGAACCACTCATGTGAGCGGCAGAGGTGAGTGGGCAGGTAGGCAGGGGCTGTATGGGCACCGTAGGCTTAATGCCCCACGTCTAAATCCCGGCTAATTTAAACCCCGCAAATCATACATTCTGGCATGTTTATGATTCGAGAATATTTATTTAGTCACGTCAACATGTATATCAAAGCTACATTTGGGTGACAAGGCAAGCCTTTTATTCTTTCATATTACTGATTTTATTTTCATTTGGAGCAGTGCGTCTTGCAGGGGTACCTGTTTATTGCGATTACTTATTTCAAAAGTGCTTGTTTAGAAAGCATAATTTATTTTCTCCAATCTGCATGGCCAAACAGTGCCAGTCTCCTCAACGAAACAAAAATGAATTAAAAAATGCACAACTGCAACTTTAAGACGAGCCCCCCCTCCGCGGGCGCTGACAATGGTCTTTACCGGGGTGCGCTTTCCGAGGCATAGATTGCAACGTGCCATCTTCTCATCAATGGGTATTTTTGGAAAACGGGATGTCACCGGCGAGCTGGCCAGTTTTAAGTTTTTTGCAAAAATGCCAGGCGTGGATTTAACCCCGGTGCCCCCCCCAGAAAGCCCGGCTTGCGTGTGGCGGCGGTTGGCGAGTGAAGCCCTTTAACGCCGATGGTCCCGGAGCGGGCAGCTGTGTGATTTCGGAGACTGCGGCTGTCGTTCATCTACGGTGGGCACGGATATATAAGTAAACTGTAAGTATGACTAGTCTGTTTTTTTAAAATAATATATGTATTTTTTTCCCCAGCTGCTAATTAATATTTGTGAATGACGGCTCGCCTACCTGTGAGGTGATGTATTCGGACCGCCCTGCATGGACGCTGTTAAGGGAAACTTGCACAGATGTGCGTGGTGCCGGAGTGGCATTGCTCCGTGTAAATGTAATTACTGTATTGTTTCTTGCCCGAAATGAGATAATGGTCAAAATTATGCAAAATACATCTGTGTGCATCTCTGCTTTCAAGTAGAAGAGTGGAGGGGGAAAGAGGGGAAAAAAGAATGATGTCATGCATCTGAGACAATGGGGACGAATTTTTCCTCAATTAATATAAAAGCACCCTGTAGGTGGTATTTCAGATATAAAGGGTGTATGTTGGCGAGAATCACCGGTGTTTTAATAAATGTCAACGTGAAACGAGAAGTAACCACCCCTTCTGTACGTGGTGGTCTGTGGGTTATGACAGCATTTGCATGTGTGAGATGAATGAAACATGCGGAAATGTGCACGCAAACGCGTGTGTGGCGCCCTTGAAACAAAGTAACCGTAGCATTGCCGCTTAATTAGCTTTATAACATAGATTGCATTTTTTTCCTTTGGTTTTTGTGCATGAATTATTGATTTATCCTGCTTGCTGAAATATTAATGAAAGCATCTTAAAAGGCAACAGTGATGTACGTATTATTGCTGAGGAATAATTCTATGGTGCAAGTTATGTGCACGGGTTATGGATATCCTGGAGAGTGTTCGTAAAATCTAGAATAAGAAGTTAATTTTAATTTCTAGTGTTATCTTGGTTTGCTAAAATACCTGTGGCTGATCAAGTGTAGCCTCATACAAAATATGATTTTTAAGCCTGTGCAATATATGGATGGATATCGGTGCCGATAGAAATGGAATCGGTGCATACGCCTTTGATGCCCAGTCACACTGACCCTCATGCTCTGCTGCAACTAGACTGGCCATAACGTTACTCTTTATTCCGCACTTTATTAAATCTCCATTGATTGACGACTATCGGTGACCTTGCCTTTCGTGGGTCTCCAGGCGGCACCGTGGCGATGTCGCCGGGGCGCCCTGCGCGAGGCTTCCTACAGGCATTCCAGGCGATAATGACATCATACGGGATGAAACTCAACTCACCCCCCCTCAGACCCTCGGGCAGCTCATACATGGAAGACAGAGGGTGTTGGGGGGCGGGGGGTGGGGGTCGACTGGGGTGACTTCCCTTAGATTTTTTTTTTTTTCACTAATTTTAATGTCGTCCAATATGCATCCGATAAGCTGTGGCATTTAAGTCAATTTCTCATTTTCACAAAAGATCCAGTTCCAATAACTTGCAATCTAATATTCATTTGATTAATTAATTTGATTAATATTCAATATTCATTTGAAATATTTCACTTTGTTACCTTCCCAAGTTTGATTTTTGAGTCACATTAGTCCATGCAAATGTTTTTAATTTCTATTTTTCTGTAAGTTCAAGTGAACATTTATTCAGATCATTCAGGATTAGGATCAAGGCAATGTTTAGTAATGGCCACAGTACAACCTTCCCACTCTGAGGGGCTCTGTCGAGTACTGTGTCTGCAGAGAGTTGCTTTTCACCGAGGTCCCGATTCGATAAGATTCCCAAAAGCAAGCCTTGCACGTGGAGGAGAGATGGGGATCTGCCGTCACCATGGAGGAGAGATGGGGATCTGCCGTCACCATGGAGGAGAGATGGGGATCTGCCGTAACCTCGCGACTGGATGGAGACTGACAGCGAGAAAAGTAGAAGAGAGAAATGGGGAGCTGGAATGGCAGTCTTGCGTGGCGCTTGGATGGAGGTGGCTACTGTGGATTTGCTGCTTCTGCAGACCAGCTAGTGATGGGTAGCAGGGGCACATCGCACTGGGTGGTCTCCAAGTCAACCAGCAAGTCGGTTACCATGGTGGCTTGATAGGAGGGGAGGGCCTTTCTCGGCTGGGGAATATTGTAACAGGAACTAAAATATTGCTCGAAAGAATTAAGAAATCCTGCATAAACACGATAAGAAAATGCATGCTAACTAAATGTGCCACATCATGAATGCCTCTACATTTCACATGGGGCCATGCAGTGTAAGCTCTGTGAAAGCTGTCAGTACAGCTGTGTGCTTGTTATCTAGGTTCAATCTCTAGGGAATGACATTGGTGTTGTACCTGGAGCTCAGGCCGTGAGACCAGTTCATTCAGTCATAAACATGTGCTGACATCCACATAAGACAGTATACAGTAGTTAAGGTAACACAAAACGGATTAATTTTTCTTTGCAAGTAAAGTCATACAATTGTGATGTTATCCTTAATCACAAGGCGGTTAAGTCCATCATCTACAGGTTCCTTTTATACATATGTCAATACTGTACATATCTTGGTTTAAACTAATAATTCAACTGCATACTAGTATGGCTGCTGTTTTTTTCCTTAAATTTGAATTGTCTTATGAGAAGAATTTAGAATGATGAAAACATTTTCTGAAAAATGTTCATTTTTAAAAACTGACAGCCCTCCTGCTGCTGTAGCCGGTTCAGGTTCCTGTGGCCGTAACCACGTCTAGATCGAGGACTGAACATATCCCAAAAGCAGGACCGATGAATTTCCTTATATGGAAAAGATCTGCACTCTGCTGAAGCACTTTTAAAAAGCCACCCCTTAAAACCATAATTTCTGTCTTTTTAAACATTTGCAGTTACTGGATACTTTTCATTAAAGAGTAGCACCTAGAGAACGGATTAAATATTTTATTTTTGCTCTTGGATAAAAGAGTAGCTATCAGGCTTCTGTAAAGTTCAACAGTCTTTCCACTTCAGTTTTCCCTAGAGCCAGAGCGTAGAATGTCTGAAATGTTTAGAGTTTGAAAAAAAACACTCTCTGGTTTCTGAACAATGTGTGAATTGTCTGGGTGACTTGGTGGGCAGCACAGTAGATTCAAGCCTATTGCATTGTGGGTATGATTCCTGCCCCCACTCTGTGTGTTTGCACACTGTGATAGACTGACATCCCATACAGGGTGTGTCCTGCCAAGTGTTTCTGCTTTCCTCCCCCCATGACCCAGTACAGGATGAGCAGTTATGGGAGATGGATGGATGTATGTCAGTATTTTGAGAGGCTTCATATTGATGAGTCTGGAGACTGTATCAGTTTTATTGGACTGTTGTGCTGGTTACTGCTTGTTCTGTGAAGGGCCAGGCGCCTGTTTGTTCTATAAAACAGCTAGTCTGACTGGTTAAAAATATACAGAGAAATGTCAGTTAATCTTTTATTAATTGATCCCAAGCAGATGGATTGAGTCCTGGCTCCTGTGGGTCTGTTTTTTTCATTCTCGGTACAGACAGGGGCATAGGTTGAGGTGTGTGTATTCTGCACAGAATAGAGATGCTGTGATGAGGAAATTCTCTTTTCCCCTTCCCCTGCAGTCCATGGGACACATATACAGGTGAGAGGAAGTTTGGACGTCACAGTACAGGGTCAGCCAGCATGTGGCGCCCCCTGGAACTGGGGGTTAAAGGCCTGGCTCCTGGGCCCAAAGGGATTTCAACTGGCAACCTTCTAATCATGAACAAGGAGTCCTAACCTGCTGAGCCATACGCTGAAGGTCTAACGGCAGTCCCCCCCCCCCTCCAACAACTGCCAGTTGGGCGGGGCAGGGGGGGGGGGGTTGGGTGTGCGGTGGCGGGGTGGTAGGGGAAGGTGCTGGCCGTCGTGCCTGGTGGGCTGCTCGGTGTGTCTGCTGCCCTTCCTGGGATCCTCCGGTGTTCCCGGCATCATGCGGCACCTCCCCCCCCCCACATCCACCCCCTAACCTTCCAGCCGCTCAGGTTTCCAGCAGGTGTCCGCGATTCCCACATCAGACTGTGCTTTGGGACTGACGTGTGGCGACAGGGGTGGGGGCCTGCATCCGGCATGCTTAAATTATTCACCAGCTGGCATATGGCACCGCGATGGAACACCAGCGCTTCTGCTGCATTTCCTGTGTCGCTGGTGTTGCAGTGCCCTCAGCTCCTCAGCCCCATTCCTATTTCCCCTTAGCTTTGTTGTGCAATGATTGCGATCATTATGCACAATTTACATGTAAATTTGTGTCATGTGTGCCTGAAATGCCGAATAAAGACATGCGGTTGTGCTGGGTTTTTTTTTTTTGTACAGAATTTTATGTCTGCATATAATTGTTTAGTAATTTAATAATTGTGGTCCATGAAACATTTGAACAAAAAGATATTTTCCACATTAGAACAGTCAGCAGTAAATGGTATTCTATTAATTACCATGGCAACTGCTGCTTTATGTATTACTGTATGTTTATATGCTACCTCCTAATTTTGCATTGTGCCCGTATTCTTTGCTTGTGCTTTGTTAGAGAATCGGTGATGTAACTTCCTTGACTTAATGATGATGCGGCACCCATACAGCCAGCAGCCACATTATAAGATACACCTGCAGATAGTCTGCTGATTTGCATTTGTTTGTTTAGCAGACGCTTTTGTCCAAAGCAAAGTACAAGTGTGGATCAGAGAGCAGGGTCAGCCACCGTCCCTTGAGCACTTGGGGTTAAGGGCCTTGCTCAAGGGCTGGTTACGGTGACATCACTCTGTCAGCCGTGGAATTTGAACCAGCGACCTTCTGATCACAGGCACCGTGCCTCGACCTGCAGAATCACACGGTGCCTCAGTTTCAAACAGAATCATGCAGCTGCAACTGGATATATACAGCAAGCTGACAGGGACAAGAGGTTCAGTCACTGACAGAGTTTTATGATGGTGGATGCGGCATGATGGACATGATGTAAATTGTGGTGTGATGCCTGGTGTCAGACATGGTGGTTCCAGCATCTTGGAAACAGGCACCATCCCGGGGTTTTCATGCAGATTGGTGTCTAGAGTTTACAGAGAATGGTGTGATATACAAGAAGATCCAGTCGGTGGAGAAAACGGGGAGGTCGGAGGGGACACGTGCGAAAACGTGGTGAAGTCTGTAAGGGATCATCCCATTGCAGTATTTTGTTGAATCCATGTCACCAAGAATCCAGACTTCTCTGCAAAACAGACCTGGTATTGGCAAGTATACCTAATACAATGGTTACTGACCACACTGTGTAAGGGCAGTACTACATCAGGTACACTATTTGATTTAATACAGTTTGGTAAAATCAGTTTTAATCTGTTTAAGAAAATCTGGCTATTACCCCCAGGCCGGCCAATGAGTCACATTCAGAATCGCCACTTTGCTCGTTAATCCAGACGGGCTGATCCTTATGGGCAAGCGCCTTTCCCTCTTACACACGGCGGACTTGTTTTGTATTCGATACGATGATTAACGTGTCCACGATGTCCCCCATTTCATCCCCGTAACATCGTGTGCCCTCTTTTTCACATCATGGGCCAGATTTTTATTTTTTTCAAATTTGAACATAGGTAGCAATTATCATTAATTTGGTATCAGCACAAATCATAACTGCCACAGAAATGTACAGAGTGTCCCTGCCAAACATTAAAGTTCTGCACATTCACTTTTCTGTTAATGTGTTCCTGGGGTGTTCATTTGGTACCGTTAGGGCCAACAGAGCCAGAAAACAGGCTATTAACTAGTTTCAATCCTGGGCAGTGCCACATAAAAGCTTGATTGGTAACTTCGGTAACATTTTACTTAAAGTAAATGCATTATATATTAATTCATAATGCATTATACATACATTATGATTGGATTATGAAGGTCTTATACACATGGCTATAACTATTCCTAAACAGGTATAACACATAATACCCATGTGTATTATACATATTGAATGCTCTATGAAGCCCTCAGCTGTAACACACTATAGATACCTTTATAATGCATTATATTGGTCGGTATAAGCATCAAGGATGCTTTGTCTTGCATTATAAAGGTATCTATAGTATATTATAGAAGAGCGTTTCATAAAGCAGTCATAATGCGTAATGAACTGGCTGTTATGTGTTATGCCTTTTTTTATAAATAGTTATAGCTGTCTGCATAATACTTTATGAAATGTATTATAATGCAATTTGAAGGCATCTATAATGCATTATGATGAAGTAAAGTGCTACCAAAGTGTGATTAGCTCCCTTCCTGCTAATGACTCCTTACCACCTGGTGTGGCTCTGTGGTGTCCCTGTTGTGTTTAACTGCCAGTTCTGGGGGGGGGGGGGGTCCTTGTAAGCAAGCAGCAGCTTGTTGGTCTGAAGTTCTCAGTTATGTTTAGACTCTCTCTCATGGGCTGTGTGTTACTAACTTACATGCTGATACAGATGAGCGACTTCCCAAGAGTCAAACTCTGCCACTCAGCTTTTAGCTCTGACTTTTCTACTGTGTGTAAGGTGGAAGGTGAACAATTTCACTTTAGCTCTTCATTCCCAGCAGATTAATAAGGTATTATTTTGATAAACAGAAGATATTCTGATAACTTGTAATACCTGGCAAACACCTGCATGTTAGTTTATCCATCCATCCTTCCATCCATCCATCCATCCATCTACTGGTTACTGGAGGGTCTGCATCCACTCCCTGGCAGCACAGAGGATGAGGCAGAGAAACGCCTTGGTCCAGCCCAGGGCCACATCTACTCACACAGCCTCAGGCGCATGCTGCAGGGCCCCCATCGCAGCAGGTGTTTGGTTAATGGCCGCATGTCCTGGCTGGCGGACAGTGCGGATGGCAGCGCGCCTGGTCCACGCGGAGAGCACGATCTCCCGGCCCAGGCGGTGTCGAGAGACAGCCCGGCTGTTATCTTCTGGCACACGGGGACATGGGGAACATTGATGTTTTTGCTTTTTTGCATTGCAAACTTGCACTGCCATATTGCCACAGAGCTTTTCAGATGCTGATAGTCTATGCAGCTTGGTGCTGCTGCTGGCGTCGACAGCCTCTGGCAGTCTGGAGATGCTTGTTGCTGGGTCTGCTGGGCTTTGGGGGCTGGGCTGGGAGCACAGCGTCCCATTAACTGGGTTTATAGTCCTTCTGGACCCTTTTAACGTGCTGGTCTCCCAGAACAGCTGCACCCGCTCTGGGAAGTGCAAGAGTTTCTGTGTCTCAACTATTTTGCTTTTTAGTGTTGTTTGAGGTTTTAAATGAATTTTACTACTGTTGTTCATCTGTCCGTCTGCTGTTTTTAATTTGCCTCAAATGTGCTCCTTGTTAATCCGACGATCCTAACCTGAGCTGACATTGACAGATGGGTACCTCAGGAATGCATGTTCGAATCCCGATCAGCCCCATTTAGGAATCGGGGCCGTGCAACACGTTCACTACAGATCCATCACATTGCGTAACTCGCCATGTGAGAATTGGGCTGACCCACAGACCATCTGAAATCTAATCTGTAGTTGAGCGGTTGGATCTTGATTTAGAAAAGTAAGATCTATATCTATCTGTCTTTGTCTGTCTGTCTAGGACCTATAGATAGGAGATTTTTTTGAGGGGTAGGTACTTGACTAGTAATATCTGCCTGCCATAGATGACCTCGACCCTCTGCACCCATCGCTCTGCCC
>JAABNY020000001.1:12031631-12044600 GCA_015164015.2 Brevimyrus niger
GGACGATGTGAGTGTGTAAGGGAAAGAGAGGACAGAGAGGAAGTGGAGCGGGGGGGAGGGGTGTGTTGAGTAGAGGGAGGGGCTGCTGTTGAGCTGCATGTTAGTTTGAGATCAGTAAGGATCTCTAAGGATTACATAAGTCATTAACTTAGATGTTTTAAAAATCTGGCAGGTAAAGATTACTGACTTATGCCTTTTTGCATTAAATAAATGTATGATTATTACTGGTGTTTTTGTCAGAGGCAAAAATTGTAGCTAGGAACATTTGATGTTATTTGTAAGGACATATTGTTTATAGTCTCAGTTAAATATTCATGTATTTTGGTTGGTGTTAAAGATAATCATTCTAAATGATTAGTATTAATAATAAGCAGTGAGGACCAGTGATAGTCTTCTGTGTTGAGCATTACACCTTGCACAATAGATGTTTTATGGCAAATTATGTTTTCTTTTAACCTGCCCCAGGTTATCTAAAGACCTTGTATCTAAAACAAGCAAATCTATTGTTGTTATTACGAGAAGCCAACAGAGGGCGCCATGGCCTAACAGATGCACAAGGGAACTGTCACTTTAATAGCTTGCTGTAGCAGTTTTGTTGTAACATTCATTTAATTAGAATGCTGTCATTAATTTGCCTGCACCCCTGGTACGTGGTTATGACTGCATACAAGCATTTGAAGAGTGATGCTTTTGACTTTCTCAGTGCATATATCTGATAGGCCTGCATGTAAATGTATTTTATTGGTAGAATGCAAACAGCTACTATACAGCTGCTAATCAGAACTATAAATCGTAGCTTATTGCAGTCATCAATGTGATTCAGCCTCTGAGGACCTGAGAGTCCAGGTCAAAGAGCATGCCACTGTCATTACCATAAAATAAATTATTTTCATTCCTTCATTAATCTCATGGCTCTGGACTTTAGCTGCTGTTGACAGTAATTGCCAGTCCTTTGTTATATCAGTGTCTTTACAGGCAGTTTCCTCGCAAATAAATGCACTTGTATGAGCTGACAAATTAGGCACGTTGGACGGTGTCGAATCGCTGCGACTCGATGTGTCCGAGCCATTCGTGCGTGTCCCTGTTTTTAATCGTCAGCCTGTCTGTCTGCTATTAGCCCATTTTTCCACTCCTCAGATCCTGTCACTTTGCCACTGAGTGCCATTAATGAGACCGTCTGCTGACAGGCTGCCAGTTAATTGTGGTGATTTCTGGAGGACCTGCGAGAGATGGGAGGCGCTTCTGTGGGTGAAAAGCACGCACACGGCAGATGTGGGCCTTTCTTGAATCCACATCGTCAGCCATCATTGCTTTTGTAGGTTTTTATCCCATGTTTTCAGAAGTCTATCCCAAGTTTTAGAGTCTATAATTAAGTGTCTGACTTTGAGTCATTTGCTGTATATGCAGGATGCCTATTATTTATTTATTTTATTTTAACGGTTGACTTACAACATTCTTTTTATAGGTTCATACCAGTTCATGTCAGGTGGACATTAATGGTTAAATGTTAATTACATCATCATGCATCATTGGCTTTTCTTCTTCATGCAAATCATCTCAGCCTCCTGAACCACTAACCTCATTGTCAACCCCCCCCCCCCCCTCCTCGTTAGCCTCCGCAGACTCTATTTGTGGAGTGAAACATCACCTCTTCAGGCCAGCAGAGGTAATGAGAAAGTTATGAGGCTGTCCTTTCGCCCCCGTAATGATTTATGGGCCTGGGCTTGCAAATGAAGTCAGAGCGATTGCTGTGGCTTTCCTGAAGTGTCCCCTGCAGAGGCGACTCTGACTGGGGCTCAGAAGGCCTTGTGGGAGCGAACTCCCAGTGACGTTCTGAGATGTTGGTAAGGTGGCTGAACTTTGGAGGCCTGCCTTTATTTCTGCCTAGTACAGCGTTATGGGTAAAGTTTGCTTTTCGTAGAATCAGTCAACAGGATTTCCTTTGGGAAGATTAGCCCTGATAGCCGGACCCCTGGAAATCCTTTGTCGTGTCCTTGACCCCGTCTACAAGATGAAGCAGATTTAAAGACTTTCACTGTCCTGTTTATTGGCATTGTGGACCTGAATAACCCTGAGAGTTTGTGCTACTTTTAATCCAATCCACACCTTTATTCTTCTGGATCTTGGTACATCTTACACTCATATGCACAAACTGCTTGTATCTCCTTGTCATTTTTTTTGAGATGGGGAGGAGGGGGGGCATTGTTGCCCTGACTGCGGCCACTCAGGAGCTGTCCGGTGTACTGAAACGTAACTGCCTCGTTCTTTTTAACTAGCTCTTCGCAGCTCTAGTTGCAGCGCAACAAACTCAAACTTGTCGTCATGGTAATGGTGCTTTTATTGTGTCTGCATTAATTATTCAACAGAACAATGGCTGACAACAATCTGCTCCCGCAACTGAATGCGTTCCATCAAGAAACGGAGATGCCGAGGCTTTTGTTGTTTGTGTTGTTGTGGGTAAGGAGTGGCGCATTGTGTATGTTGAGTCCCCGCTTGAGCACCACGAGCTCTCTGCATGTTAATGGATGCCTGGCATCTTGCCGGGGACAGGGGGCTGTTTAGCTTATACCTGAATCACGCCTCGGCTGGGGCTGGATCGGAGAGCTGTCCCGCGCTGTGTCCCCTGCACAGCCAGGGGCCGCCGTCGCGCTGACATATTTCTGTGGTGCTGAATAACAGCACAGTGGGGTGTCCTGTTGTGGGCCTGGCCTTTGCTCTATTGGTTTGTGCATGTGTGACTTTAAAGGAACAGCTCATGATAATAGCACAGCTGGTTTCCTGTGAGATATTAATAAGAAGAATGTGATTCTGCATATTTCCTTGTGCGGCTGCAGTGTGTCTCATTTGCTTTCCTCAGGGGTGCTAATTTGAACGGGGCTTTTTATCTAAGCTGTCACTTTTCATAAATGTTAAACACTGTTGTTCTTGTGAAGGCTCAGCTTCTGAGCTTCTCAGTTTGTCGTTTTTACGTCGGGGGGAGCAGCAGTCTCCCGCAGTGTCTTCCAGCCTCGGCCGGATGGGAACAGGGGTCCGCCATCGCCGCTGTCAGCACACTGTCCGGTCTTCGCGATGCATTTCCTGGCTGCACCTTTCGGTGAGCCAGTGGGTGTGCCCACTTGCTGGTGATTGACAGCGTGGGATGCATTTACTGTCATTGGGCGGGGGGCAGGGATTACATCACCACCGGAATCACTGACTGACCAACCTGAAGCTGACCTGAAATGCTTCTCTGAATTTTGAAACTTTACGCCACCTCCGCCCCCTGTATTGTCATTGGTGTTTTTCTCTCAGTTATATCACTGTATGCAGAGTCATTGCATTTCTGTAAAAGCTGCCGGCTTATTTTGACTGAAGTAGACAGCTGACAGCACTGAGGAGTCATTTGAATATCCTGCACAGGGATTTTAAGCAAAGCAGGATCGGGTGACGTGGGAGAGACGGTGCGCTGCTACGGTATGGAAGCGGGCAGCCGGCCTTAAGAAGCTCTACCTTCAGGGAGGAGCGTGATCAATGGCTCTGTTGTGACACGTGTGTAATAAATAACTTTTTGAGAAAAACTTTAATATGTTTTAAAAATTAAGATTCTTCTTGGCCTGCCCAAACCCTGTTTAGAGTCCTCCAGCTGAGTGACGCACTTACTTTTAGGAGTAGGTGTTCGGAATGCTCAGTACAGCTTCTATGGAGCCTAATTCAGCAAGTTTTCGTAACGTATTGATGTGTGGGAATGGGGGCTGAATAAGGGGCTGCATTTGCAACCCAAACGATACCAGGAAAGATCTCTGCACAGATCTGGCCCAGCCTTCGCCTCTTGGTTCCCTGCACCTGTGCTAAGGTCAGACATGAAGGCGCATGCCCTGCCTCAGGAAGGTCGAGGGGTCAGCCAGAGGTCGGCCGGGAGCAGGAGAGTGGATGCGGGGATCCCGGGAGGCTGGGTCCTCCGGAGAGCAGAAGACAGGAAGCCTGAATCTGCCTCAGCGCCGGCTCTTCCCGACGTGTCATTCTACTGAGATATGGCTAAGCCGGCCTACCGATTCGACGGCCAGAATGAGATTATCCTCGCGAGAAAGAAAGCATCGCTCAGATTATTTGGAATGGGAACACATGACTGTAAGCGAAGCAAATGCAGGAACATGGCGAACACATTCAGGCAGCCCTAACTTGTGGCGTTCTGCGAGCCTTTGAAAGAAGCGCCCGTGCCTGGCGTGGATCACGGCGTTCTTCCCACACCACTGCTCTCCATCCAGCTCCATCCATTAATCCTCGGCACGCTGTTTGCCGATAAGTCGCTTGAGACCCTCTTATCATGAGAATCCCAGGTTGGGAAGGGGGGCAGGGCAGGCTGTGGGAGGTGGGGGAATGGGTTCCCGAGGGGGAGTGACTTTGAGGGTCATATTCTCTGGCAGTGCGGCTGGACGGCTTGCCTTCCGCGTCACATTCCTCACCAGGAACATGCATCGAGGGGCAGGTGCATCACCTTCCACCCGGGGGCAGTGTCCCCCCCCCGTATAATTAGCTGACCAGGGGAGTCCCTCTGTAAATTCTTCATGATTGCACCCCTTTCCCAGCACATCCTCACCCCGCCTCATCTCCATGCAGGAATGTAGATTCAGTGCCTACAGTGGGAGCCCTGTGCCTTCGGTGGAGATTCATGACATGAATGCAGATATGTCAATACCTTCTGTGCCATGATGACACTTAAATACACACACACACACACACACACACACACACACCTTAGTAACACTGGTGTGAGGTGCAGATGCAACCTTACTGTTGGCTTTTACCCACATCAAGTCTTGCACTTTGCACTTTACCTGCCCACTTAGCAGGTGCCGACATCTGGCTCAGTGTGTTAGGCCCCTGTGCCCGTGACCGGTGGAGTGATGTCACCTTTGGGCTGATGAGGAAGGCCGCCACCCCGCCATAGGAGATGATAGGAGGGAGAGCTAGTGAGGCCCTGTAAGTCCAGTGGAGCTCTGGAAGAGAGTGCGGGTTTGCTGGCCGCACCGTTTGTTTCTGGAGGTGTTAATCTGGCAGCTTTTCTTGAGGACTGTGGTTGTTGGGGTTGGGGTGGGGTGTTCATATGTTGCCAAAGGTGCGCTAATCATGCTGGAATCAGGCTCATGGTTTTTTGTGCCAGACGTCTGGTCTGTCCTGGACCTAAAACTGGCACCGGAGAGATGCGGCTCTGAAATGCCTGGAAATAGATCCTCCCACTTCTTGGTGCAGGAATTTTAAGAAAATTAGTTTTGAGATACTTTAACATTTGTGACAGTGTGAAAAATGAAGTGGTGGAAAAGGGCATGAATTATTCAAGGGACCACAGTGGTTTTCAGATAAAACAAAAAGCGTTGCACTTTTATTTTATTCTATTTTATTTTGCTAAGATCTTATCCTAAATAAGGAGCATCCTGGAAGTGTAGGTTTGGTATTAAAAGATTTAAACTGAATCTTTCTTTTAAATTGTGAAAAAAAACAGGTTTGTTACGCAAAGCGGTCTTTTGGAATCAAACTTTTGGCTTTTGTACAACATATATTACGCGTGTATGTATGTGTGAGAGAGATATCTGTCCATCCATCTTCCATTACTGTTTATCCAATATAATATCCAGTACGGTAGTTAGGTTTAACCTAGGGTACAATTGCTGTTTAATAAGCAAAGGTAACCTATTTTTTCAGAAGGTTAATATCTCATTCTCAGTTTGAATTGCACTTGTACATTATTAAAAAAACAGGGCATTGATATAGGTGGTATTTTGCCTTGCAGGAGTAAACAATATAACAGAAACATCAAATGAAAAAGTCCTTTAACTTTGAATAACTGAATCACAGTTACAAATACAGCTAAAAAGGTGGCTTGTATTAGTTTGAATGCCAATTAGCAGAATGTGTCGGCTCTGAAAGCTCTGATAATCAGCACTATGATATTTGAGTTTTCAAACCAATAAACAGAGGTACTAAAAAGCTAAATAATGCCCAAATCGCAGATGCATTTGTTACGAAAACTGGAAAATTATTTAATGAGTCACGACATGGGCCAACTGCATTGGCAAAGAGACACAAGCATTTTCAGTTAAAGCTCACCAACAGAGCTCCATGGAAAGTTTGGCCACAGGAAATACCGCAGAACAGAATCAGCACCTCTGTGACCCATTCTAAACAGAGACTGTATGTTCTGAGCTTCACAGAGCTGGCAAGGCCGACGTGTGGAAACTGCTTGCATCCAAGGCCAATGTGCAGAGACGCGTAAGCTGGTGTAACGGGTATAAAACACTGAACAATGAAATAAAATACGAGCAAGGTCTGATGACTCATCATTCACACCACTTCCTGCGTTTAGAGAAGGTCAAAGGGTGTGCTGATCCCTCAGTGCCTGTTGTGGGCAGCTGGTCTCGTGGGGTCACTGGCTTTGGCGCCCGCTCTGCCTGGCAGCACGAAGTCTTCCTGCAGGACCAGGTGTGAGCACCGTTCCTTCATCACGCTCCTATATATACTACTGAAAAAATCAAGGGTTCTTCACCTCATCCCTGAATTCCATGGATTCCTTTATGGGATTTTCTGCATATGTTTTCACATCCTCTGATTGTCAGGGAATTTGAGGACTTCTTGAAGAATAGCCCAGTATCCAACTGCAGCCAATCCTGGACTGTGAGGCAGCATTCAGTGAAGGACTGAAGCTGTTCCACAAAGGATGTCCCTACTCCTTATTAACTCCTTGATACACAGGCACAGACACACACACACTGGTATATATGTAAAGTTATGTTTTGTTAGATGTTCGGGTTACATTGTCCCTCACACATATATACATACTTGCAATAAAATTTGTCAGTGGGGGGGTCCCTGTGTATGTGTATGTGTGGCGGGCCCCAAAAGTCCAGCAGGGGTGGGGTGGGGTGGGGTCCATGGCTGATTCCACCACAATGTACTTTGTCAGGAAATGTCCGCCATGCCAGATGCCCAGTCCAGGCCTGTCCCCCAATACATGATTCAGTGCTGTGTGTGTGGGGGTCACCAGAGCCTCAATTTCGTAGCAGATGCTAGTCTCTACTTAAATATGTATGGGCACGCCTGGGCGCACACACTCTGCACACACACACACACTCATGCACATGCAGCACGATGTCCCCCCCAGGAGCACGGGGACAGCTGACATCGGCTCCTCTGAGTCTCCATCCTCGCCCTGATCAGCCAGCAGTGTCAGCGAGCGAGGAGCGAGACAGTTCTTGTTTCTGCCCGCGCTGGTAACACACAGGGGTTGGTGGGCCGGGCCTGATGCTGTGTGTCATCTAAACACACGCTGCCCCATTTGGGCCCTCGGGGGAATGGTGCATGAGTTTTGGTCCAGATTCTGATATGAGATTTGGGGGGCAGGACCTCAAACTGTGCAGATGATTAAATAATGTCCTTTATGTATAAATCAGAAAACACTCTAAATCGGACCTGGGAAAAAAACAAGCACGCGGGTCATATTCGGCCCGCAGAGCTATTTCTACTGGCCTGTGTGATCATAAATAATTTTTAATAAATAGGTACAGCTTTATGTTCAAGTCAGATGAACAGATTTAAATGAAAAAAATATATGTTACATTCAGCAGGAAAATATTCCGGTTCTGGTGGATTCTAACTGTGTTTTCGAGAAGGGGAAAAGTAAGATCTAACAGGTCTTACTGTAGCAATCATGGGGCATGAAAATAATCATTAAAAACGTCCCTTGCTGACATGGTGAAGCTTGGATTTAGCCCTCCACAGATAATAATTTCCTAGGCATGCTCTAAACAGCCATGCCTGGAAATATTATCTTAATATTTTTGTAATACTACTCAGTGGGGAAGGTCTTCTCCGGACCATTACATCGCCGTCACCACTTACCGCTCCGTGGGTTTTGCGGCGTCTCATTACCCCGTGAACCGACTGCCCCTCACATCTTTCCCCCGTCACCTCCTGGTCTTAAAACCCAGCTCAGCGGCCGCAGCTCTTGCTCAGTTGGATTGTGGCGTTTTCTCCTGGGACTCAGCACGAGCAGGACTGATGGTAATTGCGTGCAAACCTGGTGCACACGCACACTCGCCTGGACCCAAGGTCACAGATTTAGCTGTGGATGGTGGGGCCTCCTTCCTACCCACATTGGGGGAGTACCGTGTATGTGTGTGGGGGCGTGGCGCTGCACAGATGATCTGGCCCCTATCGATGCTGAGAGCAAACCTTGCCTGGTTCCTTGTATGGATTTTCTCCTCACTCTGACTCTCATTTCCTGCTCTCATCAGTCTCATCTGTCCGCCCCCTTGAAAACAGCCATCTCCAATAATGACGGCCTTGACTATGTAGGATCTCATCATTGGCCATGTTATCTTTACTCAGATCATGTACCAGTGTCAATAAAAGACATTTTCAAGTGAGTGAGATTGTGAGTGACGTGCAGGGGGGGCACACAGCACTGATGAAATAATAAGAGTCCACATTGTTATCAGTATTTCGGGGAGGGGGGTGCAGGCAGCCCCCCCATGTTTGTTGTCAAACCTCCTTGTGAAGCTCAGGAGGTGTGTCTCTTACATTATGGTTTATTTTCAGTTTGTCCTCCAGCAAGACATTTTAAGCAGAACAGGGAAAATGTCCCACCTTCACATTTGTTTATGATGCAGCCTAAAACCTTATGTTAATATCGAAAAGACTGTCAGTCTCTGTGGGTTTTTCATTAAAATTATAGAAATTAATATGAAATAGATATAATTACGGTAATTTAAACAATTATCATGTTGTAGATGCGTATTAGTCTTGAAAATAAGTTCTAGTTATTGTGTTTCTGCTGTATTTTTTTACAGAAAAACCCCTAACCTCTTCAGGGTTACTTTTCCAGCTACAGAGTAGAGTCTGGCACAGTAATTATTGTGCAGGGTCTTTTTTGTAATCAGCGTTAATGTACTACACTTGGGGATAGGACTTATTACAGCAAAATGAAATCCAATTAAAAACTTGCAGCTGTTAATTGGACTACAACAGACTACTAGACTACAACAGTCGTAAACATGTGAGGGTGGCACAATGGCATCAGGGGCAGACCCACAATGTCAGCCAATGAACAGCTGGGGCTTCTGCATCCTTGAACCAATCACAGTCATGCAGCCTACCTCCTATTAACCATTGCTTATGTACCGCCAGCGCGATTGCATTCCAGTCCTTTCATTTGCTATCTCTTAGTTTAATTTAAGTACAATATGAAGGGACTGGAAACCAGCTGGTATGTGGTGCTCAGCAAATTTACTACAAAGTTAAAAAATTGTGCTATAAAGGCTAATGAACAGATTTAAAGCATGTTTCATCAGCCAGGTCTCATTAAGTGTACATATGGATCTGAGATGCCTATGTTGATGTCAGCATAAATGGAGTCCATATTAAAGCATCTGAAACAGGTTTCATAGGAGCCAAAGGCAGGGGAGAAAGTGACCTTAAAGGGACAGCAAACTGGAAGAATAACATATATTATGTTTGTTGTGTAATACAGGGAGGACTGTTTCCTGGTCAGAAGTATTATGAGACATTACCTGACGGTGGCCACATGTCACCCAGCTTTGAGGGATTTCACTGACCCCCCCTCCCCCTTTTGAGCACCCACTTTCAGGGGTAAATGGATATGGGTGTATCTCCAAGCTTCAGGAGCTGCAATAACAGAGTAATTTGCTTTAAAGTGATTGTTGGTTCTGTCCCTGCATCATTAAGAGATGGCGACAGGTTTAATCGCCTGGTGCAGAGGGATGGCTGTTTGCCCTGAAGGCCACTCCCCTTCCCATTCCTAATAAGGACACCTACTGTACCTCAGCTTCTGTAAACACCCCCTAGTGATCGCCATGTGTTCGTTTTTTGACAGAATTATCAGTAATACTGCTATGCCTGTAATTCAGTTATTACGTATTATTTGTGCTGCATGTGTTTTATGCTGGTTCACGCAACCAGTCATCATATATTGCTGCCGTTTCCAGCATGTTTCCCCACAGGGTGGATGAGATGCAGTCATAATCAGACGTGAGCATAGGATTTTTTACAAAGTAAAATAAAGGTTATTTATTAAATAAACAAAGGTGGTACTGAAGATGGTATTGGACCATTCTTCAAGAAAAGTACGATTTATATTCTTCTGTCCATCAGTGGGGAAGCAGGCCAGAGCCAGGCTTCAGTCACATCACCGTGGGTCTGATTTGCTGCATCTGAGACCGACTCTCTGCCAGCATTTTGTCAGGCAGTCCGGCCTTCAGTCTGCTGTCCCCAGGTCATCGCTCTGTGTAAAACAGACAGGAAGTTTGGTATAATGCACTCAGTCGATCCCTCCGCAGCCTGAACATGGCCGTACATAGGTGTCATCCATCCTATTACCGGGCTGCCCACCGGAACCTCAGACATCTCTCCATTAGAGCTCCTCATTCCCTAGAGCTTCTCGCCAGTTTAAAGCCAGAAGATTAGCAGACAGTTTGTGCCGTTTGAGGGGCGGGTGTTACTGTGTTCTGTATTTCTGAATCAAATCCACACCAAGAATGAATAACCAAAAAAAATCATTCATAACCTTAAACTGGTTAATGGGGATGCCGTTTAATACGTTTTCTTTTAAAGTATTGACTGTAGTGTGAGGTGTGCTTTGTGTTCCTTTCATTTTTTCATTATTTGTGAAATATTTTACCTCAAAACTATAACTAAAATATATTGCTTTTTCCTATTGTTACTTGTAGTAAATATTTGTGGGCTTCATAAGAAACTGGTCTCTCACAAAGAGGCTTTTGGTTGCTATTTTATTAATGTTGAATGGAGAGGTTTTTATCATGGAGTCACGGAGTGTGAAGAAATCAATAGGGAAGCCATTACAGGGGTTTATTCTTCGGGAAAAAGGCGAATGCCGAGGCCAAAGCCTCCAAACGCCACCCCAGTCGCTGGAAAGATAAAGCTGTCCATGCTTCATCACGGATCCATCTTTGTGCGTTTGATAAGACACGGTGAGTTATGTCTGCGCCCGTTTTTCGGCCGATAAACTTCGAGTTCTGCGCTGAAGGATTTTGAAATGCCATTGTTGTCTCCCAGCAAAGGCGTCGCGACCGGCAACTGTAAAGTGATTCGTCCATGAGGCAGAGTATTGTACAACAGATCACCACCATATCAGAGATCGTTAACTTACAAAACAGTTTTTAAAGCTTTTACTGCAGTATCTTGTAGAGTATGTTAGCTTTAATACTGACATGTATGGTAAGAATTCCTATGAATACCATTCATAAAGCTTCATAAATCCATCTTCCATAAGAACTTATTCGCGACAGAATGGCTCTTGATACTGTGTTTTGTATGTGTGCATATATAGAATATAGGTCTATACATTATAACATGACACAAGATACTGTTTTTACTCACAATATCACTTAAAATTGTATAATATTAGTAAGGCAGCCAAGAGGATTTTTTGTTGGCTTCGGTGCAATGCATCAAGGGGGCTGGGGGTCATGAGCAATTGCTTCTGAGAAAA
Organism: Brevimyrus niger; assembly: GCA_015164015.2. Lineage (NCBI taxonomy): Eukaryota > Metazoa > Chordata > Actinopteri > Osteoglossiformes > Mormyridae > Brevimyrus > Brevimyrus niger. The sequence continues at coordinate 12,043,132 of JAABNY020000001.1, forward strand.
TCAGTTATCCGGGTGTTTCCCAGGCCTCTGCCACATACGTTTACCCCCGCTGGAGACAGGGAGGTCAGCAATGTGGCAGGGTGATGATGCAGATCCTAAGAAGTCATTACAGCATGCTGACCTTTTACTTAAAGCCTGTATCTGCTACCCTCACCTGTATCACAGGGGTGTCAGCCTGCATTTACACGACTTTTCAGTTATTAAACAACTGCAAGATATAACACATTTTATAAGGGGCAGACTTTAAAGTCTTTGGAATGCACAAACAGATGCACATCTATTGTATATAATTTGAACATAGGCGTGCGTAAATATTTACAATAATACGATCTGGTGTTGTGGCGGTGGTATTTAATTCGAGATCATGCGCCACGTTTCTTGTATAAGGAGCGTGTCGCCTGTCTGTCCTGCAGCGGGAGCGCACATCCCCGCAGCTTCGCATGACAAACGGACGCGCTCCCTCTATCGTAAGCGCCTATGTGTTATTGGTTAGTCGCCTATGATGCGGCGCATAATCGCTGGCGGAGCCCGCGGAGGAGGGAGGCGATTATCGTTGGGAGCAGATGGGCTGCCTCAGTGCGTCCAGAGCGCAGCCCGCACGGAGTAGAGCCGCTCCTTCACCTGTGCATCGTCTTTCCCTCTTTTACTCCTATTCTTCTTTCAACATTCTTAAAAAAGAGGAGCTTCTTTTACCCGTTTATGGGGGGCTCAGGGTGGGAGTCCTGTGGGTCAGGTCTCACTTCCCCGTAGTCGCGTCCCACCGCAAGCACACGGATTTAAAGTACTAGAACCCGGCGCCGTCCATCCCCATCTGCTCCGGAGGAAACATGATCTTTTCGGACATGAATTCGGGGACAAATTCCCCCAAGGTTCATCCGCCCAACGGGACCAGGTACTACACCTTCCAGGCAAGTACTTTTTTTTCTCTAACATCCATCATCATTGTTATTCTTTCATCCGTTCATCCGTCCGTATAAACATTTGAACGATTTGCATCGTTTAACAATGTAAGTAGCTTTTTGTATTGCTTGGCTCAGGCCTTATCTTATGTTTATAAACCTTGTGTCGCGATGTGCGGTATGGATATATGCGGATACGGTGCGACTGAGAAATAAGAGATATAACGCGATCAAGCGGTGTGTTGTGGAGCGCAAACACAAAGCACACTATAAAAATATGTTTGCTGTTTTTATTTTTAGGGTTGTCATTAAAAGGGCTTGATGATTTCCAACTGATTATGTGAACTGCGTTGTTTATAACTTAATCGTGGTGAGTGTAGGTCTCCCTTGCTTTTGGTTGAATATTTGGTCTTCCTGAAGTGTGCTGCGTTTGCGCCGATAGGCGTTAACCGCGGCTGTCAGTTAATGTTCTTTGCTTGGGGACTTCTCAAAAGATGGCTCTGGACTTCAGAGCCTTAGTGTTGTACTTTTAAAGCTCAAAGGGGGGTCAAGCTTAGGGTGGGTGGGACG
>JAABNY020000001.1:12044900-12067511 GCA_015164015.2 Brevimyrus niger
GGGACGGGGGGGGGGGGGGGGTCTGGGTCTCCATCCCCTTGTGCTTGAAGTTCCTTGGGGGCGGAGCGAAGCTGCTAGGGAGCGAAAGGCAGCATTGATTTCAGCGCCAGCTGAGTGGCCCCCGAAGCCTCAAAGGTCAGCATGTGAGGAAAAGCACTGTCTTGCTCGTGGAAATGAAGATGCTGTTTTCTTTCAAACTCAGAACAAATCTGTGTTGTTTTCTGTGCATGTGACCTTTCTTGTCTTCATTCCTTAAAATGCCAATGTGAATCCATATTAGGTTGTTCTGCATTGCTGTGAAAGCCAAAGAATAGTGCTTCTTTTATATTACTGTTATAATTATTGACTTACTTTATTTATAATGAGCTGCCCTTTGTAGTTTGGTGTAGCCCTGACAATTAAAAAAAATCCAGTGCAAGTACAATCAAACAGAATAAGCAGTGGACCTTGTCCACTCATCTGTTGCATTGAATACTAGAGTTTTCCACTGCATTCTTCATAGATGACATTACTTGAATTTCTCTGCTTTGCAATTTAGTAACTATTACCCTTGCTCATCGTGTTCAGCCAGTGAGGCACACCCCTTTAATAGTTATGGACCTATCAAATCATGCCTGTCAGAGCCTGTGTATATTTTATAACTCATGTGCATAATGTCTTCCACCACTTCTCTCCAAGTCATAACATTGTTCCTAACAGAGGTGCATGTGTGATTACTAACCACAGCAGCTTTCTGTTGCAGTCTCAGAACCTTCGATTCCAATTACCGTGCCTTTTAATGAGTTCCCTTTCGGGGACTGTTATGGGGGATGATTTAACTTGCATGAGAAATGTTTCACATGTTGGGGTTGACTTGCACGGAGTGCGGTGACTTTTTAAAATTCTCTTTTGCAATATAATGCGAAGCAAGCAGTCCTGGCTTGATGAGGAGATCCTCCCGGTCAGTCTGCTGGAGCTAGCATCAGCAGATAAGACTGGGTCCTCTAACAGCTGGGTGTCACCACAGGGAATGATCTTTAACCAGATTAACTCCTGTTGCTGTGATCAGGGCTGGTGGGGGGGGACATCTCCGAATCGATAGATGTGCACTGCTTTGATGTGGCTGAAATCATTGCAGACATTAGGGTATGAGAAGCTCGGTCTGACATTCATATCAGGATCCGCCGTATTGAAAAGGGTCTGCATTTGACGGAGGGCTTTCTTTTCAGGCTGACGCTGTGGCCCTTCTGTAGTGAGCTTTATAAGATGAGCTAGATTGGGTTTTATTTAAAGTAGGAGCGAAACTGGGGCCTTGAGAGCATAGTAATGCTGAAGGCATCTGAAGGGGGTTTCGAGGTCGAGTATTCTGCCGGTGTTTCCTCATTCTTATGAATAGCTTGGATGAAAATAGATTTTCTCGCTATAAAATAAGAAATAAGAGATGTCAGCATTTGACTTTTCTTCACACGTCGTATCTGTTTTAGCAGATGCAATGGTTTCAGTTTATTTACATTTAAAGCCATTTATTTATACTTGTTTCACAATAAGCTTCTAAGATGCATTATTTTCCATATAGCATGATATATTGTGCAAAAAATGTTTCCATTATTCAGACCAGGCTTTTTAAGTTGTCATGTTCCATTATGCAAGGCCGGTTCCACACTACTCTCTTGAATCATTTCAGAAGATCCAGTGGGAATACATTTGAGTTGTGATACCATTTACGGTCAATGAAATTGCAGGACAAATTGGATGTTTTGCTGTTGGCATGAAGTTCTGTTCCAATTAGATGTATCGCATGGGCTGAGAATATTAGACTCTGGGGCAACGGGCTTGAAAACCCGTCATCAACGAGAGCTCATCCCAAATAGCCAAAGGAAAGTTCATAGCAGCCCCACCTGCTTTGGCTCTGGCAGGAGGAATTAGCACAAATCCTTCCAGCTGGGCCCATTAAAGTTCTAGTTTGGTGTTGCAGGAGTTTGAACCTAGTCTTACGATATCACTCATCCACGGATCCAACGTCCAACTATGTGGTTAAAATTAAGGCAGACTACATGATGACAAGAAGCATTTAGATCGGCCCACTCTTCTGTGCACGCTCCATCAATGCAATTAATGACGGTGTTGATGTGCAAGACACTTTACAAATTCTCATTAGTAGACCAACATTTTGTTTCAACTTGTGGCAGTACAATTAAAGCCAGAGAAAACCTTCCAGCGTCCCCTAAAACTTACGGTCAGTTGAAACATTTAGAAAAAAGGTTCTTCTCATGAGTTGAGGACTTGAGTAGAGTACTAGTCTGTGCATAACTAGTGACATGCAGCATCCTGGGGGTGATGTGGATGACAAACTGTAGCCTTTCCTGATGGGATTTTAAGCAAAAGCCCCGTTTCCCTGTAATGACTCATCAGTGTTTTCCCAGGCTAGAGAAGTTAATGTAGGATAATCATGTCCTTTGGCAGTTTTCTTTCTATGTGTTGCTGCAATTATTTGGTCACGCTTGGAGTCTTACAGCATTGTACATTAGTGATAAACATTCATTTAACAGTTTGCATTACATAATGGAGACAATCACTCTATGGTATATTTGTGTCGTAATGACTTTATGGCTTTATGCAAATGATTTAATTTTAGCATTGAGAGATCAATTCAAATAATAACAGTTTTTAACAATATTATTTAAAAAGCTGGTTTATGTTACTGTAAATAAGCAGTTATTGTAGACTATGCAATGAAACTTAAGTACCTTCATTGGGTATCCTTATTTAGCCAACCAAACAGTGCATTTGTATGAAGTGAGTTTAAAATCAGAAACTGGTTTGCTGGTACCCAGACTCTTTCTTGCTGGACCAGTCCCTCCCCAACCTCAGACCCAGCTGAGCTGATCTGCTGGCAGAGAGCAGTCTGCCCAGGCATCCAGACTGTCCAGGAGTGACCAGGCATTGAAAATCGGGTCCAGCAGAGGATGTTAATCTCATACAACTAGTGTCAACACCTTCATTAATGGGAGCATCTACTCACTGTTGCTCACTATGCAGAGGACCTGGTTGTTCGGCCGGGCCCTGGCTTGTGCCGCAGCAGCCTGGCCATATTTACCCCATCGCAGGATTCAATGCGTGTTGCTCTGATTTAGCATGTAGCACAATGAATATGTAGCGATCCGCAGTGGCCCTGGTGAGTACACTGAGCATGCGTGTTGGTAATGTGTTATAAAGTTGAACGTCGCTAGGCAGTTCATTTTACAAAGAAGGCGAGTTGCATGACATGAATAAGATGTCAGATTATGTGTTATAAAGTGAGCTGCACCCACCATCGAAATGCGATGCATCTGCATATCCTTTCTGTGTCAGAACTGCAGCACAGCCATACACTTATATTTCTAGAAAGTCCTACTTATTAATGGCCTTCGGTATTTCAGCTTCCGTTTTCCAAATTACTTGTATACCATTCGGTTCCCTCGTAAGCTTGACAAGTGTTCAACTATTAGCATTTTTAGATCATTTAAATTAAAATAGCAGCCCAAGTGAAATGTTAAATTACTGTTACACATTATAAAACAACAGATTTTTACAAACGTTTGCAAGAATTAAGACATTATTATTAGAGTTTTAGAAATGATGCAATTTTTGCATTTATAATTTTGTTATTATTATTATCATCATCATCATCATCATCTTTTTGCTGTCATCATTATTTATTTATTTTCTGGCATTCTGTGCAGGATGTACTAGAGTCTTTCCCTGTGGTGTCTGGGATAGTGTCCAGTACCCCCCAGCAATCCTGATAAGTAGAATATGGGTGCTATCATAATAATAATAATAATAATAATAATAATAATAATAATAATAATAATAATAATAATAATATGAGCGGTAATAATGCTCTCTGACAGTGTTGTTACTTTACAGGCCAGTGAGTGAGTTTTCATGGTAATAATGGGCATTAAAACACCCCTGGCTGGGTATTGACCTGACGCCCTTAAATAATGAACTTCTTGAGAAAAGCTTGGTGCTGTGCCATCACTGAGTTCCTGTCGGCGATGCCGGTCCGCCGTACTCCCGCTGAGGCCGTGTCACCACCATGCTGCCACTCTGCGTGTGCCGCAGTGCCATAATCATTTTTATTATGCTGTTATTCTCTCTTTCATGAATATGTGTTTATTTTTTAATTAGAGAAAATACTACTAGGAGTAGATGTTTCCTCTGGGAGACCAGCTATTTAAGCTGGGCTGCTGCTGGAAGAGGTGTTAGTGTGGCCAACAGATTAGCCCATCCTGTAGTCAGTGTGGATCCCAGTGTAGTGATGGGGACACAGTGGCCAACAGATTAGCCCATTCTGTGGTCAGTGTGGATCTTAATGCCCCAGTGCAATGACAGGGATACTGGCAGACAGGGGAGCCCATCCTGTGGTCAGTGTGGATCCCAATGGCGCAGTGCAGTGATGGAGGCAATGTGCTGTAAAAATAGTGCCGTCCTTAGGATGAAACTTAAAACCGAGGTGCCGACTCTTTGAGTTCTTTGCCTAAAGGTTAGAGAAGTGTGCTTGTGATTAGAAGATCACATTGTGATTTTGAATCCCCAATCAGCAAGGTACTGCCCCCCCCCACACATACTGCTCCCTGGGCTCTGTGTACTGTGGTGTGTCAACAACAACAATTCTTCACCTTTACTACTTCCGCTACTACTAAAGGGTCAATGGGCATCTTTCAAGTAGTAGTAGTACTCCGGTGTCTTGGCTAAAATTGCCCATTGTAGCCCTATCAGATCTGGCCTTCTAATGATCCCCTGTATTTAATTGGTAAATTCTCTCCTTCCCCTTTACCAACTTGGCTACTGTGTGGTGAGCATACTGGTGCAGAATGTCTGCCGTTGCATCCTCCAGGTTGGTGTCACACAGTGGTGGAAGTGGCTCCCCATTGGTTCTGTAAAGTACTTCAGGTGTCTTAGAAGGCGCTATATAAAAGTAACACTCATTCATTTACTGTGTATTTCCAAGACCCCCATGGTCTTTGATTCTAATTTTATCCCTCTCTCTGTCAGCTTTATGCATTAAAGCCCGTCTGGGCAGATGGGTAGTGGAGTTTGACCCAGTTTGCTGGATTCCACCGTGATTATTGGAGAGCTTTCAGAAGCAGGAGCTCTGAGTCCTCTTTGTCTTGCCCATTATGAGCCAAATGTCCACAGTCTGAGCCACATTAAGCACGTGCCCAACAGATTCCCTCATGCAGCACCCCCCCCCCCCCTCCCATGCCATCACCAGTGTGTCACGTGACCTGCAGCCTGTCGCGTTATTGGTACAAGTCTGTTCTCAAGATTTAGGCTACAATCCACATCCCATGCAGGCGTCTGCACATACGTGTGAGTGCTGCCTGCACGTGTATAGTGGAATATTTATTATCCACCCCCACCACCACCTTGTTATTCTTGATATAACTGGAATCCTCCTTATTGGGGTAGCTGATGATTGGGGCTTCCCGACACAGCGGCCGTGAAATCATATTGCCACTTTGATGAGATGCACGACACTACAGTGACAGTGTGGACGCCGCTGTCATTTCATCTCCCCAGAAAACAAATCCGTTTATAACCTATGCTGGTCATGCCTAGACTGATGGATCACATCTCTGTCACCTGCGTGTCGCCTGCTCCGGACTGCCTTGCCTCCCAGAGCCCTCAGAGGGCCTCTGCACATGGAACATAAAAAAAACTGAAAATTCAGGTAAAATTTCTGCTTTATTGAGCAATTCAGGGGGGTCATAATACTGTGAGCAAAGACAGGCGCTGAGAAATGGATGCCATTCATTGTACGTCTTCCTTGATGATTGGGGTTTACCTCTTAGTCGACTGCCGGCTGTTGACGAGTTACATTTCTAACATTCAATAGTTTGCACGCAGCAGTATTATGGCTCAAGCCCTGTTGCTTTCATTAAAGTCAATGTTATTTTAAAGGACGTGCTCAGGTGACCATGTGGGGGACCTATGCATCCGTATTGGAGTCACATGGGCTGTGACAGTTGGTGTATGTGAGCAGGACTGTTTTCAGAATGGCTTTTTCACAGACTAGTGGTCTCACTTTGAGTCGTATGACGCACCCTGCAGACACGCTGTAGCATATACCGCCGACGAATGTTTACGAAGTCTCCGAGAGTGCAGCAAAGAAAACACAGGCCTCGTATTTGCCCCCGCTGTTCTTGCACTTGCCTGTGGGAAGTGTTCCTGATGAGGCCCGACACTTGCTTCATCTCGAACTGGTTAGTGGGGCAGCTTGCCACGCTGTATCCTAAATGGGGGAAAAATACTGACGTTGATATTCCAGGAGTGTTCCTGCTTTACCTCGTACTTCTCATCCCACTTTCTCCTGAGCTCTGGTTTGCTCTGTATTTTTAATGCGCGCAGAAGATCTTTGAAAGTCCTCCTCACCTTTTCCAGATGGCTGGGGAAGTGGGCTGCTGGTCAGGGTCCTGAAGTGGGGTCTCGGTGTCCCCGACAACTCACAGACTGGTAATTTCCCAGCCTGTTGTAGCGATCAGATCCACAAGATTCTCATATCCACAGGGGTGTTTGCCTTTCTGTCTGTGATATTATGCCAGCATGTTTTTATTGTTGTTGTTGTTGGTGGTTGTTTTTCTTTTTAGACAACACATTAGGTTTTTCTGATCTGTTTTGTCCAAATTTATTGGAGTTTTGCATCTGTCAGGTTTTTTGCATCTTCTCAGTCTAAATTGCTAAACACAGGCCAGAAATTTGTGTTTTTGGGCAGAAACGTGCTCACGGAATTAATTGGTATGCAATTACTAGATTATTAGAATGAGATCGAGGGCAGATCTTTGTAAAAAATTTGCAACGTAGGGGAGTTTTTCATTGTTGTCTACCTTTACTCTAGATTAAAAAAACATGATCATTCATCCATTTTTGTAGTTTTAAAGATAACTTTGCATCTCTGTAAAAATGTGTATATCTAACTGTGAGTTTTCAGTGTTTCATTCAGAACAAAATTACATTCATATATAGCTTTCGTTTAACCTCCCTTCCAGCTGTGTTTGGATACAACACCACTAATCCTTACATAAAGGAGTCATTAAGTATTGACATAAAAGGCTCTGGCTACTGTGGCTCCCCGGCTGCCGAGGTGTCTGCAGGCTGAAGGACGCCGTTTCTGCTCGGCCTTCTGCGTATCCTTGTGCTCCAGTTCCTGGCATTTCAGTTTTCACAGGAGGATGACTGACTGATAAAACAGAGCGTCTAGCATCTAGCCTGTACTCTTCTGTTATCAAATGATGTAGATTTTTGAAGGCTTCCCAAGTAAGACCTTCATCGTTTATCCTGAATTAAGGCTGTTGAGGTTCAAACACCACACTGCCCCCGAACCTCACTTCTCTTGTGTGGCCGCAGATATACGACGTCTTACGCCTTGACACTATGCTAGTCAAGTCGCTCCTCAGCCATCAAGAAATGGACAGTTTGGTCTATGTCTTCTTACCGATCCAATGAACGTGGATCTAGTGTTTCGGTGTCTGGTTATGAGAATGCGCATTGCTGTATGTTCTCCAGAAACCAGACCTTAGGGACTGTAATGGCAGTCAACCCTTCCTAATCGTACTGGGAAAATTTCTTAAAGTGGACCCACAGATCAGCTGTGGGTGTTTCTAGTATATATGAAGCATATTTGTTTTTTTTTCTTTTTTTTTTTTAAAAAAAGGCTGCCCTGGAATCTGCTTTTATATTCTTGAAAACACACTGTAGGTTTTTGTCCATTGGTTAATGATTATTGAGTAGTGTCAAAACGCATTCATTAGTTCATTAGGTGATAAACAGTAATTTGGTTTAGCCTGTATTTTGTGTTTTTTTACACTACCCTCTTCCATCTTTGGGTCAGTACTTGTGGGAATTTAATAAAGAATTTGGCTGGTTGGTGTTACATGCTGAGCTGCTTGAGGGCCCCAGAAAAGCCTAGTATTTACACTTTTATATAAGTTATTTGCCTACATCTGATCTGCAAGGTTAGAATCTTTTAAAAACAGAAATAAGCTTAAATGTGATGGTAGATTGGAAATGGTAGAGAAGCGTCTGAGGATTGTTCTCCTGCAGAAGACTGGTGTCAAATCTGTTTCCCAAGGAATCTCCACCACTTAGGTGGCCCTCGGCGATCGATACGCCTCTCAAGGCGACACTGAGGTAGTGTGGCACACCTCAGAAGCGCTGTTTAAAATGCAAGCACAAGCCACTCAAGGATCTGCAACCAGATAGCTGCTACCTTTGGTCTGTCGCTCTTCTGGTATGCAAGTAAATGCAACAAGCTGCCAATGTCCACCTCGGTTATGATCGATGATTGAGTTTTGTAGCACTGCTTAGCTTACATGGGATCCAGCTTAATGAGCTTCATCTCCAAACTTTATTCATTGACTTTGATCTCTATGATCATCGGTGCTTTCCTTTAAGACTCGTTTTACATAAAGACCGTCAGTAAACTTTCAGAGTCCAGTGTAATTGGCCTTTGTTATCTAATTAGTGTAATTAGCCTGTCTCAATCTTCATTCCTTTAAGGGAATTTCGGTTTGCTTAATAGCGGTAATTCTTGTTTGTGCGGAACCACAGCCATTATGTAGCTCCTCTGGGCTTTTATGCAGATTCTGCTAAGATTCTGTTCTGTTGCAAGTATGATTCACAGCCTTCGCCGTCAGAAAAGCAGCTGAATGGATTGCAGCTTGGTACCTGTTAAGAGCTTTGGAGAGGTTGTCTCGGACCTGTTGGCATGGCAGTCTCCTGCCGTCACTGTGCAGATAATGAAGGCTCCCTCGGTGATGGAGACAGGCCCTTGGTGTCTCAGGGCAAGGAGGGGAAGAAGGGGGAAGAAAAAAAACAACTCTGTCAGTTTCGGTAGAAGGGTTTGCTGAAATCTCAGAGACACCCACATCATCTCAACCTTCCTGAATAATGCCAGAAGGAACCAGTAGTGGGAGAGTTAGTGCTACGTAATGGTTATTTTGAGAGCTGCAAAGTTCAGTCCTAACCAGATCCATCTGTGATGGCGTTTCGTAGTTCGGCCAGTCTTGAGGCAGAATAGGCATCTTTAGTTTGGATGTCTCTCTGCTTCTTTCTGCCACCGTCTTGCTGTGATGGACCCCAACGGCAGCATATAGAACCGGAACTGTGAGAAGTCGCCGTACGCATTAGAGATGGCAGGTCGGGAAAGAAAACAAGCTGACGGACCTGAACATCTTATATTTCTTGTGTAATGCTGGCTTTAAGCTTCTCTTATCTGCTCGGCTCGTGTAATTGGTTGCTCTGGCTGCATAGCGCGTGCGTGTTCTCCAGCCGTTATCCGTCACGTCCAGATATAGAAGACTTCTATCTCTAATTTCGCAGCTTGAGAATAATGTTTATTCATGGCAGAAAGAATTTGCCAGTGGCTCGTATATCTTCAAAATAATTTCTTACTTTGGCGTGAGAGAAGGTGAGCAGACACACATGAGGGTTAGTGCTCCCCAAATTAAACCCTCAGGCGTTGAATGACTCTGTTTGACACAACTCAGCATTCTGCAAAGCAAGAATCCTGCCGGCAGACCATGTCGCACGTTTTCCTGACGAAACTCTTAAGGATTACTCAATGCCCAGTGTAGAGCCCTGCTGTGTTGTTCTCAGTCTAGGCACTACAAGAAGATATTCACAAACCTGTACTTTTAGCACCCTGAGTGCTAAGTTCTCCTTTCCATCCATCGAGAATGGACGAGGTGCTCAGAGAATGTCCAGAAATGGACTCCTCAGGCTGTGCAACAGTTCCTCGCGTGGGAGGTCACTGTTTTTGTCATCGTTATAGTCATTGCTGTCAGTTTCTGTCACCATTTTAGGCAAATAATAATATCGGCCTGTACAGCAGATTTGACAAAAGTGAAACTTTGTTTAACATTAACACAATTTGAAATGAAAAAGTGCCGGAGTCTGGCTCTCAGGAACACTATGGATGCTGCCTACGTGTTGGAGTACATTTGATGAAGTACCTGCTTTTGAGCGTGTTGGCTGAGAGAGCATGTACATATTTTGGAAGAGTGTACCTTTCATGTTCTCTGTAGATGCCATCTGTTGTTTAAAGTATAAAACGGACTGCTTTCTGTAATGACTTAATTGCACCTTAAGATCTTTTTGAGGTAACTTGAGTTTATTTTTATGGTCCACAATTCATACCAGGGTTAAGGCACTTTTCCTCCATTTGTGATCATCTTCTAGAAGGTTGTTACTAAGAGGCTGGCTTTAGAAGCTGGCCTGATGTTTTTCAGACTGACTGTCTAATGGAGCAAGGAATATGTTGTAGGGGAAATGGACTCAAATGATAGTTACCTGTTTAATTACCTTATCGGTCATCATCCAGTCGCAGCAGTTTTCATGTTAGTCTTCGGGGGACATGTTACCCTATAAACATGATCTTTATAAAACCAGCCCTGTTTTCACTATGCCAGACTGGGATTGTCATATCACTTGACCCCTTGGCAGAATCACGGTTTCTCCTGCATCTGTCTTTCTGCATTTCTCAATGCATTCTGTATTTACTCCTGAATAATTCATAATGAGTCCAGGATTAAAAATTCAAAACATTTAAATATTCATGAAAATGCCTGCTGCAGGTTGTCCTGATGCAGAACAATGACCATTTGCATTATTATCATATATATTAGCGACTGGTTGAGTAAACTGTGCAGAAGCATTAAACCAACTGAAATATGTTATTACCTCGAAGCTTATGCGGTAGTAAATCAAATCTAGCACTGTGTTTTTTAACCTTATTGCAAAAATGTTAAAAATATTATTTACCATGAACTGCATTTCTTTTGTACATTTGGGTATAAAAATGAATATAATCTTTTAGATCATAAATAACCATTGGTGCTGTCACTGTGATTGGATAAAGGTTGTTATTACAATAACATCTTCTGTTATTCCATTTTTATTTATAAGGATATATTAAAGGACAGAAATGGCCAGTCAGCTTCCCTGAATGCTCTGACATGTGCCTATGGACAGCTCCACTCACCCAGTGCCCGCCTCCTCATTGGACAGCTCCACTCACCCAGCGCACGCCTCCTCATTGGACAGCTCCACTCACCCAGTGCCCGCCTCCTCATTGGACAGCTCCACTCACCCAGTGCCCGCCTCCTCATTGGACAGCTCCACTCACCCAGTGCCCGCCTCCTCATCTTTTTAGTAGCACATGGGTCCTACACCCTCCCCGGACATGCTAATCCATGTCAGTCCTGAGCCACAAAAGTACCCCGGCATAACGGTGCCATCCCTTAGTGCCCTAAGTAATCCCCTCCATGTGTCATTTATGTAGCTGACTCATGACATTTTAAAATATTTAACACTGTCTTTTTAAAAGCATGTCACTATATGACGTATATACATGTGACTGTAGCAGCAATACAAGGCCTGCATGTATTTTTTAATTAATGGAAATAATGCCTGGCTTGTAGTTAGTGCCGGCATCTAATATCTAGCAAATATATCAATATTGACAGTGAGGGAATTTATTTTGCTTCTGTGTCAGACGGATTTTTGACTTGACCCAGATACCGAGCCTGCCAGTCCTGAGAATCTCCTTGGGCTGGATTATCTTTTAATACGACCATTTAACTGTTTTCTTCCCGAATTATTCAGAATCAAGCCTTTTCTCCCATGGTGAGAGCGCTGTGTCTGTGACGTATCCTGCTGCTAGGGGTCTGTCTCTCTGTCTGCCTGTCTTTGTCTGCGTTGCAAGTGGGCCTTGTGTTTCTGGGGGAGTAATGCTACTCTTATTGGTTTCCTGTGACCCTAACCTCTGCCATGTGTTTATGTGTGTATGGGTGTGTGTGTGTGTGTGTGTGTGTGTGTGTGTTTGTGTGTCCGTCCTCCACCCGGTTAGCGTGATTTTCCACCTGTTGCTAACAGGGCTAAAAAAAATGGGTTCAGCAGCCACCAGCATCTTCTACACTTATAGATCATCGTATTAATATTCATCATAAAGACCAGGCCTCCCTGTCTATGTGTGTGTCTCTCTCTCTCTCTCTCTCTCTCTCTCTCTCTCTCTCTCCTTCTGCCACTCCCTCCTTCCCAGGAGTGAGATGTGGCACACTTGGTGAATAAGACAATGCTTGGAGCAGATGACAGGCTGTTGGAGTGAAAGAGTGTATTTGTATTTCACAGGGGACAGACGAAAGCACTGAAGTACAAGTAACACGGATAGACCCTTCTATTGGGTGGCTGAATATTTCATTCATCCCTTCCCCCTAAATCACGACGTTGTTCTGTGGCTGGATCACCATGCGCTTAGTTACAGAGTGGAGGCAGACGTCGCAGCGCTTGAACCTCAGTTTAGTGTCTGAATATGTTGTTGCTTGTTCTTTGTGGAATGAACCAAGTCCCACGGGTCCACCTGGACTATCTTGTAGCCCCCAAGCACAAGCTGGTACGATTCGAAGCCATTTGGGTTGGGGGCAGGAAAGCGGGGGCGGGGGGGAGCAGATAACAAGAACAATGCCTCTTGAAGCATTTTTAGAAGTATCTTTTAGAAAAGAGTCTTGCAGGTTTCCAGTTGGCATATTTATAACTGGTAAATGTAAATTTAGGTTAAATGCTTTTGTTTGTGCAGATGAATGTCTGTGATTGAGTGGCGCAGTGGGAGTGGCATGCGAGGCGGGCTTGCCCCTAAGGGGGTGATTCCTCACTCTGCCATCTGTGTGCCGATCCCTGGCACGGTGCCATCTGTGTGCTGATCCCTGGCACGGTGCCGTCTGTGTGCCGATCCCTGGCACGGTGCCGTCTGTGTGTTCCTCAGCCTGCTGTGGCCCCCCTGGCTTTGCTTGGCACCTACCTATCTCTCTGTTTGCAGAAGTTTCGAAATACTGTTGTGCGGAATAAGAATTCCCTGTGGTTACGGGAAGTAAAATATTTCAGCATTTTGATTGGGGTCATTAATACTGGTATGTGGTTTCAGTCAGCATAAATTGGAGTGTTGTTTTTTCGGTCATGTTGTGATACATTTTTGACAAGGTAATCCGTATGTTCATGTTTCGCAGCCTGGGAAATGAGTGCAGGTCAAGAGACGCATTCCTGTTTCTGATGTAAACATCTGCTACATAAATAAGTGTAAATAAGTTTCTGAATGCAGGTCTTTTCCCCCACTTTCTGCACAAATTGTACTTCCCCACTTCATATGTGTGCTACTATGGATACACTTTAGGGGTGAGTGTTAGTATGGACAAACTTTAAGGGTGTGTGTTAGTATGAATGCGCTTCAGGGGTGTGTGTTAGTATGGATACACTATACGGGTGAGTGTTAGTATGGATACACTATATGGGTGAGTGTTAGTATGGATACACTTTAGGGTTGTGTGTTAGTATGAACACAGTTTAGGGTTGTGTGTTAGTATGGATGCACTTTAGGGGTGTGTGTTAGTATGGATACACTTTAGGGTTGTGTGTTAGTATGAACACAGTTTAGGGTTGTGTGTTAGTATGGATGCACTTTAGGGGTGTGTGTTCTTCAGTGATCTTTTTGAAGTCCTGAGTTTTTGAGCATCACAGTTGTACCTGCTGTAGTTCATGATGTGCTTTTTGAAATAATTCATTTAGCATTCTGCTTAATTGAACTGTTAAGGCTAACTGACCTTTAAAGTGAATCATCTGCCTTTGTTAAGCCATTCTTCTCTTTACTCCTTCTTTCTTTTTTATCATATGTCCTTTCTGCTGTGCTCAGTTCTTGCCGTGCTTCGTTCTGCCGGACCTTTAGTGCCATGCGGAGCTTCACTGGGCTTGCATGACAGCTCTGAAAAATGGGTGCTTTTTCTGCTTAGGTAGATTTAGGCTGTGTTTAGAGTGTTGCTGTGTTTCTCATTTTCTAAACATTTATTTTCATCTTTTTTTTAAAAAGAGTATGGTTTCTGGAATGGTTTCTGTTAATTTTTGTGTGAAATCGGTGACCGGCAGTTATTGAAATGTCCAGATGATCTTGAATTCATATGTTTGGAAGGTTTTAGACACATATTTGATACAGTGAACCCTCGAGTTACGACTGGCCTGACATGCAAACAACTTGTGTTACGACCAAAATTGACTTAAGTCTTGAGTTATGAGCCAAATGCCGGTCGAAGCCAAAATGTGTATCCACTTGTGCGGTTGTAAACAAAGACCTGTGTTGCCCGAGAGGCATTTGTAAGCTTGTGTAACTAAAAGTGTTACTCAAATTAGCAAGTCACGATCAACAGAGTTAGACGAGGTGGAAAGACTATTATTAGTGTGGATAAACGAAAGGCAGATGGCAGGTGATAGCCTATCTGAATCTATAATTTGTGAAAAATCCCGTAAAGGACAAGCCATCAACGAGTCATAATGGTGAAATATTTTGTGCCAGTAAGGGGTGATTTCACAATATTAAAGCGAAAACTGGTGCTCATATCGTAGCTAGGCATGGTGAAGCAGCCAGTGCTGAAAATGACATACATCACTTTGAAACGATGACACAGAGAAATGGTGAGTACAGTATGAAATAGCTGTTTCTGGTAGGTTTTACCAGAGTGCACAGAGTGGTGAGTGCACTAAAAAAAATATTGGTGATTCTGGTAAACGCACATTATACATTTTTTTTTTTATTATGAAAAGGTTGGGTAAGGGGTGCTTTGGGAGGTTCGGAATGCATCATGGGTATTTCTGTAATTTCTTATGGGAAAAATAGCCTTGACCTACGACCAACTTGTCCAGTCCTTGCGAACGAATTCAGTTTGTAAGTCAAGGGTCCACTGTTTTTGATGATGCTAAAGTACTGTAATACTGAAGGCTGATTTGCTGCATAAACAGAGGAATAAAATGCTGTCTTTATGGCTGATTATGTGGCTGAGCAAACAACAATGATATTCAGATATATCTTTTTTTACACAGTGATGCAGTATTTCGTCTCGTCTCTCAGTTGGCAGTGAATCACATTCGCTTGTTGAAAAACAAATCAGCCTTTAAGCCAACAACTTGAAAAGATGACAACAACTCACTGCGGCACTCAGCAAATGTATGCCGTGTGCCTGCTGACCAGACACGCCCAGTCCGCTCCTTTAACTGGAAGCAGCACGTTCCCGTTTAGCATCCCCCATCCAGCATGCCTCCCCCTGGCATCTCCTCCTGATGATCTGCTTTCTTCTTGACGGCTTTCCTCTGTTTGTGGTCACAGATGGGTATCAAGCGCTGTTTAATTACTGCCCCTGGGCTGAGCTCTCTCTCTGTTTTTAAAAAATTAATTTTGTCATGTTCATCAGAACCTGGCCACCTAATTGTCTCACATGTAATTACTTTTTTTTTCTTCCCCTATTGGAGGCTGTGCCCTTTGATCCCTTTACAAAGGATCTGTAAAATGGGAAGAACGTAGCTGGAGTTTCAAGCGTCTGTAGCCGCAACACAATGCCTTTCATTTATTTCCTCATAGAATACAACACCCTCTACCTATACAGGAAAATAGCTGAGAACTCAAGAAAAATAACATAGCCTGATGGGTTTGTTTGCTTAGTGTTGTACTTGTTTATGTACACTCTAAATGTTTTTTTATGTTGCCTTACTTTAGAGTAGGATACAGTCCTTTGTTTAAGCATTTTGTTTGGGTATTCTGACATACTGACAAGCGTTTGGTTCAGCGCACATAGAGTAGAAGTTCATGATCAGTTACTAGGTATTCTGTAGTGCAGTGTTTCCCAATTTGATCCCAGTGACCTACAGTACAAGAACAATGATAGTCCACGTTTTTGCTCCTACCAGGAGAACTGGGAGGGAGGAAAAATATGGAATGACTGTAGGGCACTAAGAACTGGATTGGGTAACAACCTGCTGTCATGTGTTTGAGGCTGAATGCCCTCAGGCAAAGGGACAGTGTCACATGCTTGCAGCTGCTGACAGGACAAAGCTGATTCAAGCTACTCCGACTGTTCATGGAAGGGTTAAGAAAAGAAGTTTCAACATTTACAGTAAGAAGCTCTACCACATTGCTGAGCAGTCCAGTGCAATATCTCATCAAATTTGAAATGAGCACATCCAAGGCGTTTTTCCTGTAGGACAAGGAGCTTTGGATGCCAGGTCATTGTGCTGATCCACTGAGGCAACATTCGACATGTTTGACAGCAGTGAGCACCTACATCTGAAGTCGCTTGTCATTATTGTGTCTGAATGGTAATGCTAAACGACAGCATGAATTGTATAAAGTATACAGTCCTGCTTTTCATAAACTGTGCTGGTCTTAGATAAGTCAAAACTTTATGCTAGTCAATCGTTCATATCAAGTAAGTGTTCTTGATATTGATGTGCACAGCTCTCTGTGTACACTTGTCCAGTGCAATGATTTGTTGACGTGTCAAATTCTGTTATTTTTCTGTGTTGTAAGTATTTAAAAATAGTTAAGCCAGTTTAAGTAATGGTCTCCAGGGTGTCCTTCTTTTCTCCTTTCTGTATGCTCTAGCTTTACCATCTCTCTGTACTGGATAAGTGATATGACTAGCTGGATGAATGGAGCCAAAATGTAAGAAGAAAAGGGAACTCTTTGGGCAGCTGAGGCTGTTGTTCAAAGTTTCTGATTGACGGTTGCAGCCCAGTGGAGTCACACGTCATAGATGGTGAACTGGTAAGGCTTCAAATCCATATCGGAGCCATAAAGTTTCCCAACAGAAGCCTTCGCAGTCTGTCTCCTTCTAACCCCTACAGTGATGTTCTTATAGCTGTGTAGATCATGCAAAGCAAAAGTGACAAGCTGTAAACAACAGGCAACAAAAGAGCACAGATGACACTTTGAGATGGTGTGCAGCTAAACAAACGGCAGTACATCTTAGGCTGCATGGTGAGCAGCAGTGTTGGAGGACCTTGCAGGGGTTTTCATGCCTTTTACACTTGAGCTTCCTTACATCTTGGCAGTGGCTGATGTCTTCAGCAGTTTGTTGGCGGTGATCAAAGACCATAGCCATGTGTTAAAGGCATCTTTCCATCATTGGAAGATGGGGTCTTTATTGATGAATTCACATATATTGATCCATGTTAGGTTTCAGTTTGACTCTAGCAGTATAGTGAAAACAACTAATCATTGTCATTGGCCCAGTTGAGTATGTAAAGCATCATGTAATATGTTATTAGATATGTAAATATTGACAGGAATTAAATGGTATGTTTCACTGTGTTGAAAAATACATATGCATGTAGTGTGTGTGGACACTCACATGTTATATAAAATATAATTTATTTATTTTTTTACCTCTTCCAAGGTGTATGCTCCCTTGAATACATTTCAGTGCCCCCCCCCCAACTTCTGCAGTGACCCTGCTCAGGATAAGTGTTAAGGAGAAGGATAGATGGATGTGTAAATAGCACAAAGGTTTTCTGAGTCATGCTGTTAGGATAAATGGCTAAATAATAGAGTAGATTAGCACCTGGGTGATCAGTCATCTGATGACAGTTGCCATGAGAGGAGTCTTTCGGGGGGGCTTTTAGCAGGGATGTTCTTTAATAGACCCATACCTGGACCCACTGCTCTCCTGTTTGAAGTATGTCTGGGGTTTGTGTCAGCATCAGAGGGTATTGTTACTCAGCCTGTTCTGGTGTGAGTGTCACACTGAGGGGTTGGGGGTAGCTGTTTTATATGCATATTTAACAATGGTAGGTAAAAAGCTCTGTAGCAAATGCGAGATTATGGTAAGTATCACTCTAAAGGTTTCATTAACTTCATTGTTCACAAACGGCTGAAAATGCTGCTGGACGTGAATTTACATTTACACTTTAGTCAATGGTTTTATCAAAAACAAATGATACTTTTGCCGCTTTTATAGCTGGGCGTTTTACTGGAGCCGTTCGATTTAAATGCTTTTCCTGATGGTACCTCATTAGGTCAAGTTCCCAGTGCCCTTGTGCAGGATCCCTCCTGCTGGCCATAATGCATCTGGCATGCACCATAGAGCGTCAGCACCAGAACCCAGACCATAGACGGCGCCATTGGAAGCAGGGAATGTGTAAGCACCATGCACATCAATTAGCCATTATGTTCTCACTAGTTATTGCATGTACTATGAAGTTCTGGAATAATCCTGAGTTAACCCTGCTGGTGAATGTGGTCATGTCCACAAAGTCGGCCAGACATGGACGGGGTCGTCCACGGACAGCAGGGCCTGCAAATGAATCAAATCTATCATCTGCCCTTCAGCCCGCAAGCGTGGTGGTTAAGCTACTGTAGAATGGAATCAATTAGCATT
Source organism: Brevimyrus niger (assembly GCA_015164015.2). Taxonomy (NCBI): domain Eukaryota; kingdom Metazoa; phylum Chordata; class Actinopteri; order Osteoglossiformes; family Mormyridae; genus Brevimyrus; species Brevimyrus niger. Next base: position 12,063,113 of record JAABNY020000001.1, read on the forward strand.
TTTAAAGCTTTTTTTCCCCTTCGCTCCCTTCAGCAAAATTCAATTATATTGAATTAGCTTTAATTCTTTGATAAACCAGCTGGATGTAAAGCTTTCATGACATAGCGTCTTGACTGAAAAGAATCACTTGTTTCTGAGAGAGCTGGGAAATCACATTAAAATCACCTTTAGTCTAGGTGCTTTTTACGCTGCATAAACTGGCTGATAGTCTGGCTGCTAGATACTGTATGGAGATGAGGCGTCGTAAGTGATCAGTGTCCTAGTTAGCTAGTGGGAGATCCACATCTAACCTTCGCTACAGTGTCCACAAATCACCAGAGAGAATACATATGCTGTAATAAATAAATGAGGACTATTTTGGCAGTAAACTTTGACCTTATGGGAGTTCAGTAGTTGATGGGTTTATGATCATCTTTTGCTTCAAAAATTTTTTAATTTTTCAAAAAGGTTTTACGAAAAATTTAACCAAAAATTGTGAAAGTTATAAACTCCACATTGCAGTGCATCATGGGTATTCACGTTTTGGTCTTTTTAAACTGTAGATGAGCAGTGATGTGTCGTTCTCTGATGGCTTTAGACCTCCTGTGATGACGTTTCACTTTTTGGCTTATTTTAATTCCTTCGCTCCCGCTTAGTTATCGCAAACAAAATCTCCTGCCATGAGAACATTGAGCCTCGGTACATCTGTTAACAAGCACAGCGAAGGCATTCAAATAGCCATTTACGGTTCCCGCAGCTCAGAAAGCCATAACACAGGCTGTTACTGCTCTGACACTAGACCTGAATCTTATAACAGATGCTGTCTTCTTGGAAACACATTAGTTTTCAATGACTCACACCAGAGGTTCGTCCACTATCCATAACTTCTTGTGGAGTCAGGATAAAGGCAGGACAGCGATCATGTCGGGCAGGGAAGGGTGAGGGACGGTGGTTTTGTTCACAGACTTACAGGCCAGGCTGAAATCCGGTGCCAGAATAAGCAGAAATACGGCCTGTATCAGCAGTGAAGAGAACAAACAGAGGAGGGGAAGTTCCTGCAGTGCTTCGGTCGTGTAGAGCGCTGTGTCCCCTGAGTGTCCCTCCCTGGTGTATGACTCATTGGGGACAGGCTCCCAGGCAGGGGGGCCGGGGCGTGCCGATCCACACAGCCTGTCCCCCCCCCCGCCTTTGGACTGGGCTCTAGCCTCCAGTACTCTTGCCTATTTGCTGACCGTGTTGATGCATTGCTATGCGTGTGATTTACAGCTAATCAAACAATCAAAGGAACGGCCACATAGCTGAATACTATAAATGGAATATGTTTATTGGCACTGCAATTACGTTTATTAAAAGTGATAAGTGTGTAGCTGTTTGTCAGTTGTCATGGATACCTTTTGCATGAATGTATTGAACTAAAGTTTTTTTTATTGATATAAATAATAGAATTCTATTGTTTTCTATTCTATTCTATTCTTGTTCTAATGAAATTCTATTTTAATCACTAGCATTCATTTTTTTATGTGCCACAATTTCTGTTACCTTATGGTACACAACCTGGTAATCCGTAATAAATGTGAAGTGTATGCGTTTATATTCGCATCTGTCAGTTTACAGTGATGGTATCCCAGCACCTTACCTTCCAAGGCGAATGAACTTGAGTATTCCAGAAGGGAACCGGATGGTGGGAGTGTTTGGCGCCCTGGTCCTCCCCGGAGCAGTGTCCTGACAGCAAAGATGGACTTTTAGGCCGGGGGGGCTGCCTGCAAGTGATCGGCGCACATCCAACTGGATGGCCCTGCTTCTTCATTAGAAGAGTCAGGTGCGGCAGCAGTGCAGAAAGGCAGCAGGCAGCCTGCGTTTCCTAGGTGACGACTTTTTCCTAAGTGCAAATGCAGCCGAATCTGTGCAAATGCAGTCGGGTGCTACTCTTTGTATAAAACACTTTTAGATAAGAAACTAATCGGAGATGTAGCGTGTTTTATGCGGATTATATCTACAAATCAGCAAAATGTAAGCAAATATGATAGTCACACAATATAAAGAATTTCTAGCCATTTTCATGGTTAGGAGATCAAGTCTACAAGCTTTCTTATGTACTTATCAGTAAATTCAGAGGAATTTTGCTCCGTATCTAATCTGCAGATGCAAAAAAAAAAAAAAAAAGTTGTTTGGAAAGGTTATTCCAGCTTGTAGGACCTGCTGTATGAAAAATATTCTCTGACAGCAGCATTTGAGCCTCAGTCAGCAGTGACATTCTCGCTTTATTACCCGACTAAGGATTAATGACTGCAGTGCTTTCATTTTTTTTTATTTCTCCATGTGCTTATTAACAGTGTTTAAATGGCGGCCTCATCAGCATTAATGATATTTTGAAGTATCGGCGAGGTTATAATTGTTTAGAACTGTCGTCTCTTAACCACTTGTCGAGCTGCTGGAGACTCTTGTGCCTGCTGACCAGACGTATACCTGCACTTTGCTGATATTATGCTCAGGCTGACAGATGAGGTCGAGGGTTGAGAGACGCAGCTCGCGATGGGGTGGGGAAGGTGCCACGCATGCATAACTGCAGCGGCACACCCAGCCACGGTCCGCTGTGACGCAGTGTTATTTAAAAATAGGGTTGGATGAATTTCAGAGTACTGGGTGTGGGTTTGGAATGGGTCTTTCTGAAGATTTTGTGGTGAAAAAATAAAGCTGAATGTGAACTCTTACCACACTTTTTGGTATACGGAGGCTTGGATGGTTTGGATTCCTATACTTGCTTACTACATAACATCCTTGTATAAACACAAGGGTCAAGAAATACAAAAAGAATGACACTACTTCTGTGCAGTAAAAATGAATTAATACTGTGAAATAGACAAGAGATGAAGACACTTCAGGGGAAATGCTGTATACTCAGTAATGGGGAAATGTGCATTTCTTTGTTCTTGATTTATTTTTGTTCCCATATTTGTTGTACTAAAAGAAATCCCTGGATGTATTGCCAATCTGCAAGCTCCTTGCTTAAACCCCTGTCTTTCTGAAGTGATTGTCATCTTGCAGATATTAAAGTGATAGTTGCAGAGGCTAATGGAATTTTGACGGGTCAGCATAATTGTCATGATACACGTCATGACAGACCACAGCCGATTGTTGTGTATTTACCCCCCCCCCCCCCCCATCCCCGTTTAGCAAAGATCCTATGTGAAGCAGGGAGCAGATCTGTCAATTTCTCCAGAGAGACTCATCGATCAGTGGGGATGTTTCAGCATGACAGGTTGGGGTCTCTCTTCTGTCAGTAGAAGTTCTTGGATTCAGGTGGTTGCTAATGTGCTTTTCAGTTAATGAGCGGAATGAGTGCAGCCCGTTGTAAAATGCTTGGTCAGCCAGCTTACTGAGGAACCTCACGGGGGTGTAATGACCCACCAATGCTTGACTTCACTGCTTTAGCGCTTTGGATGGATGGAGATAATAGCTTTCACCAGTTCTCCCGGTTAACGGTCTGATTTCCTATTAGCTATCTGAGCGTGACTATTCATATATAAAACCCTGGATATTGTATAAGATAGGTGTAAGGAGTGGCTATGATCAGGAGGTCCCTGTTGGATCAAGGGTAAAATCACTTTACTTGTCAGGTACTAATAGGGTCTTCTCTAGTCCATTTTAAATACCTGCAGTTTAAATGCCTGCCAGTGTTATGCAATAATGATTTATTGAAGGACGGTTTAGGTTACATGCATTGTCTAGCAGGATGCTTTGTTTTCTCTCTAATTTTTGCCTGTCCCATAAATGTACTGATACCGGAAACCAGGGCAACAAAGATAATGTGGTAGGACTGGAAACGAACATGCAGTAATATGTGTTGAGGAAGTTCTGTGACTCAATTCATAATTGGATAATGTTGCCCTGTTGAATTGTGGGTAAAATGTCCCTCAGAGAATACCACTGTAGTGTAATATATGAAAAGACTAGATGTCTACATAGTGACATTGCTAGTTCAGAGTGAATTAATAGAAGTGCTTGCTTAAATTGGCTCTGAGAAAAAAATATTACAAAGATTGATGAAATGAATCAGATTTTAATTAACCTTCAGGCAGAATTGATTATGGTAATTATAGACCCCTATGTAGAAAGCAAACTGATTGCTTATAAGATTGCTCTTTGGAGTTTCAGTTGATATTCAGTCAACAGCTTTTCATGTTCAGAACCTTGGTGAAATGTCTTTGGAAGTCTGTTTCAGCTTAGACTTATATTTAAAGCATAATGAAAGAGTTTTGTATATAATATTCATAATATTCATATGGGTAACTGCTCCTGAAATGGCTGTTTATTGGCTAATTAATTAGCCAATGATTGATGAGTCTGAGCGTAGACGCCCCCCACCCTGCCCTCCGCCACGCACACCCAACAAATGATGAGACAGATAACCAAAACACGA
>JAABNY020000001.1:12079939-12114102 GCA_015164015.2 Brevimyrus niger
TGCCCCTCCAGCTGCTGCCCACAGTGTGCTCTTCCAGCTGCTGCCCACAGTGATGCCCCTCCAGCTGCTGCCCACAGTGTGCTCTTCCAGCTGCTGCCCACAGTTTTGCCCCTCCAGCTGCTGCCCACAGTGTGCTCTTCCAGCTGCTGCCCACAGTGATGCCCCTCCAGCTGCTGCCCACAGTGTGCTCTTCCAGCTGCTGCCCACAGTTTTGCCCCTCCAGCTGCTGCCCACAATGTGCCCCTCCAGCTGCTGCCCTAAGTATGCCCCTCCAGCTGCTTTGTGCGTATTGGATCTTTGTACACAGCAGATGCCATTGAACTGCGATCCCCGGAGAATGAAAGCAAAGCCCCGGGGCCAGCACACATGCCCCAGGCAGCAGGCCCCCTGTTGCCTTCATGTCTTCCAGGTCCCAGTGTGTTATGCTGCTGGACTTAGGAACTGCAGCTTTTCTGCTCTGTATAGTTCTTTCTTAAGGCTTTCTGGTGTATAATTTGTCCTGGCAACAAGGTGCTGTAATGTTACAGAGTGGAGACTTTGGCTATGAAAATGGCAGGGATTCCAAATTAACAGTACAGCTTCTTGTATATTTGCATTTGTTTCCAGTTAGACTGTTTTGTTGCCAATTTACAATTTTCAGAACTGTCTTGATAAGAAGATGCTTATCAGTTTATCTCATTTAGCTTCATATGAGCTTTTTACAGAATTTCACTTGTCTGCAGAGTCTTGCATTTGATTAGAATTCCTTTGGGTTATGAGTCGACATCCAGCTATTTAATTGTTGCATTAGTTGGCTTTTTTGCTCCAAGATTCAAGATTCATTTATCTGTCACATACATACTGTAGTTATACACGTACAACATGCAATAAGCATAAATATAGAAAAGGTATAGAAGGTAGACAGTGTGCATATGTTTAAGTAATAGTATACCTTACTGTACAGTGTGTATATATTTTAAGTACTGTAATACGTGTATATTAAAGTGCAGTGTGCAGTTGTGTTGTGTGCTGAACCATATTTCTGAGGCTAGTGAGTGACAGCAGATGGTTCCATATTATATGTTTGTATTATCAGAATGTGGCAGCATGTCCTGGTTAAGAAGTCTCATGGCCTAATAATAGAAGGTCCTTCTCAGACTCTCTCGTTTAGCCATGATACTTTTGAGACGTTTGCCTGTTCCAATTTAGTATGGAAGTCAATTGCAAGCATGTGTTTTTTTTTTCGTCCCTTAACATGATGTGTCGACTGTTTTCCTTTGGTGCCCTCTCACAGTAAAAAGATGCACACTGAGAGATTTGCCACACAAAAACACAATTTTGAGTGCATTCGTTGCCACATTGAAGTCTAGCGCATGTTCTGCTCAGCCAGCTGTGTGAAGCAATCCTCTTTTACGCTTAGTGTGGAGAGCAGAGTACCATTAACACACAATCGCCTTTATTTTGTGAGCGGATTTCTACTTTCCCAAAATGCTTAAATTTGTTTGTTAATTTGGGCAGGAAATGATTTTGAGTTAAAAGAAAGCCTTGCAGTTAGCAATAAAGTTATGTGTAGCTTTACAGTGGCTGCACAAACACCAATGAGATTGCATCACCGGTGCAGTGGTGACACCGCTGGCTCGTCGCCATGATGACCACATCCCAGGGGACCTCGACGCTGATCCATCTCCCTTGTGATTTCCTCTGTTAGGAGTTTGCTGCCCTGACCAAGGAGCTGAATGCATGCAGGGAGCAGCTGCTGGAGAAGGAGGAGGAGATCTCTGAGCTGAAGGCGGAGAGGAACAACACGCGGGTGAGTGGGGAAGGGGAACCTGCCCCTGTCAGGGCGTGCATACTCTGTCTGTGAGGTTTGTTGTCCTTCACAGAAACAGCCAGAGTTTTGTTATGTAATACTTTCTGTTATGTATTCTTTTGAAGGAAGTAGAATGAAGCATTTCATACTGTATGTTTTAAGTTTTAGACTGAAATGTTAGATTTTGTCTAAAATTATATGGATGATCTAATGTGGTTTAAATGTGTGCATTATAAACAACACCTGGAAGCGGCAGGGAACTCCTATAGAACATAAACAGACATCACGTACGTGTGGAAATCCATGCCGGTATAGTGATATATGCACCACAGGACTGACATGACAAAATATTTACCTGCAGGGGTAATGTGTGCAAATTTCAAAGATTAAGATACCTGAGAGGAGCAAAAAGATCTGAATCAATAGAAATATTTGAAAATGGCCTCCATATAAAATTCTACATATTGCATTATAGGATATAGATCATTTTCAATTAGTATAGCTAATAACCACTAATGAAAATAGTCTGCAACAAATTTTGTCATCAATTTAGGTGCATGTTGCAGTTTGCTGTGTAAATCGTGTATAATGTTATCATCCCATAGCAACATTAACCTGCAACATTAACATTAACGTGTTAAACCTAGTTCATACATCACTTTTCCTTGTGCCGTTACTGTCGGTGCACAGTTGTGCGTGCGGACGCTTGTATGCATATGCTACATTCAAACTGGCCTACAAATTCGACTTAAAGACAGACTTAGGAACGGATCCAGGGACTGCCTGTAGTAAAATAGGTAACTCTTTATGAACAGCATTGAACTTTTGCACTATTACAGTAATACGGTATACAGCAGCATACTGAAATCTTGGCTCAAAATGCCGTGTACCAAGTATCAAAATAATAATTATAATAATAATAAACAAACAATGAAAAATGCTATTTATATATTCATTATTAGTTACTTGTGGGACCTTAAAGGAAGCTTTTGGGTGGTGTTTAGAGGTGCCATTTTTGGTCCAGTATGTAACAGTTACTCTCAGGAACCAGTAGATTTGTCACTGCCAGTGAAATCTTGTTGATGTTGAATCTCCACATCTCAAAGGTTACTGAATCGTAGATAACGTAATACAACTGAAATTGTTTTTGAATCAATTTTTGTAATTGAGTGAATCTAGATTATGCAGATGTGCCCAAATATTAGCGGGACTGACAGTAAATCAATTGTCCCGAGTTGGACGCCAATACAGCCCGTGTGCACAGTGACAGCTGGAAGAGCAAGATGCTATGCTAATAGAGAAACAGACGGTGACCGCTGGGGTGGGGGGTTGCCTGTTGCCCAGCCAAAATAATGGTCATCACCAGGCCAGCACAGATTAAAGGTAACGCCCTGGTTAAGGGCTTGGTTTTGGTCCACGTCCTTTGACCAGCTCAGCTGTTGCAGACCTGAGCCAAGATTTTTGATAATCTGCCTCGCTGTCGTGCATCTTCCAGCTGTAAAGATGCATAGAACGGTGAGTCACTCTGGGCTACAGCATCACGGAAGCAAATATAAATTGTAAATATACAAATAAATTGTAAATATAGTGGGGACTGATGACAAGCTTTGTCTTTGTGTCCTGTGGCCTTGTGTTCCGGAGGGCAGACAGTGACACTGACAGCTTAGCCGACAACACCTGCCCCCCCCCCCAAAGAAAAAAAAAGGCATCACATGTGATGAGCGATGCCCCTAGGGTGGCGGGTACAAGCCGTCAGCCTAGTCGGAGGCCAGCATGGAATTTAACCTGTATATGGACACGTTGCTTTATTTTTTGCTTCGCTTGTAAAGATCAGAGGGTCTTAGGAATGCCTTGGGGAAGCGGCTGTATGAACATGGCAGATACAGGAAGGGCCTGGTGTTACTGGAACTCTGGGCTCCAGCCACTACGCCGCATCATCGCATCCAAAACCAACATGGGTATATAATTTTTGTGCAGTGCCCTTGCTAGCATCCCCTCCCCTAATAACACTTAAAGGATGAACATTACCCTGCGATGGACTGGCCCCCCATCCTGGGTTGTTCCCCACCTCGTGCCCGTAGCTTCCGGGATCGGCTCCAGACCCCCCCAATGCCCAGAAGGATAAGCGGGTGGGAAAATGGATGGATGGAGCCAGTGGAGATAGAAGTACTTTTGGTAGACTCTTTGATGAATGCTACTTCTTGGGGTTTCAAAGTCAACTTGCCACCTTTCTCCAGCTAGGCATAGTTACACTAATAGAGGTCCATGTTAGGTATATGTCTTGTTAGGAATCTTACAGGTCTTAGGGGTTGCAAAAAAGGTTACCATGTGTTAAATGCTATCTGCCAGTTAACACGTCCCTGATGGCAATGGCTATTTGTGGAAAATGGGGCAATGTTTGCGACCTGGCAGCCTGAGACTGTGTGAAAGAAACAGCTAGCGGTTTGGTGTTTCCAGTCATTTGGCTTCTTACTGAGGTATGTTGCTGCTTAGCTTTAATGATCTCATGTCCGGTAGGACAACTGTCACCCTGATGCAGTCAAAACAATCTAGACCTCAGCCATACACAGACAAAGGAGATGGTAAATGACTTTCTCAGTCAGCCTCCTCTTCACCTCCCACTTAAAGACTTAAATGACTTCAAAATTGGCATGGTTGAGTCAATCCTCATCCTGGGTGCTGTGCTGTCCTAGAAACTAAAGTGGGATGAGAACATCACCAGCATCACAGATCAGTATTGGATGTTCCTATGGCAAATGAAGAAATGCATTCTCCCACCCAAGATACACGTATCCGATCCTACACCGTAATCACGGACTCCTCAGACACCGTTTGGTTTGGTGTCATGTCGGCTCATTCCAGAGGGGGATTACACCAAACTCTCTGGTCTGCAAAAATGATTATCGCCTGCAGCCTTCCTTGAATCTATTTTGCAAGAGAGGGAGTAAGATCAAATCTGAAACTTCTCACCCTGGATGCCAGAGATCCCCCTCTGATAAACGCCTTCTGACCATAAGAGCTAAATCAACTTGTCACTTGAACTGCTTCTTTCCACATGCCGCAGTTCTAATTAATCAAAACTGTCCTAGACTTTAATCACTGCTGCCTCTGTGTCCCACTCTGTATTAATGATTGATATTGAAGTCTATCCTTTGATCCACATAAGATAGAGAATTGTGTAGTGTATTGTACTGTGCACTTAATTTATTTTGGTCCGTGCATTCTATGTAACAATTCACCAAAGCAAATTCCATGGACATGCAATCTCCTTGGCGAATAAAATCGATTCTGATTTTGATGATTGTATCAGGCAGTGCTGCTCATCTCAGTCCTTCAGTCCTCTCTGCCTTTGGCTGAGTGCCAGTTATGAGTCCTGGGGTCATTTCCCAAAAGCGCAGTTGCTAAAAATGTTAGCAACTTACATAGTACTCAACGGTTCCAAATATGTAAACTGGTAATGGGAGCTACTTGGAAACATTCCCTCAGTCAAGAAAAGCCTTAGCATGACTGCAGGCTTGTGGGTTTGCTCCGCATTCAGTCTTATACGCTGCTTTCTCATGATACTGTGTCCACCCGGTGTCCACAACCAGAACAAATGGCCGGTGTGGAAATAACGACCCTGCAGGCTTGGAGAACTGTTGCCTGCCCTGTTTTTGCTATTATGTACTACAATCGATGTAAAATCTGGAAACTATGTGGCATGCTGGTCACATGACCCACAAATCAGATGGCTGTGTCAGCTGATGTCATGATGATGGATTACAGTGACACTGTAATGTGTGTGTGTCCCCAGCTACTTCTGGAGCACTTAGAATGCCTAGTGTCCCGGCATGAGCGGTCCCTACGCATGACCGTCGTCAAGCGACAGGCCCAGTCCCCGTCGGGCGTGTCCAGTGAAGTCGAGGTCCTCAAAGCCCTCAAGTCCTTGTTTGAGCACCACAAGGCCCTCGATGAAAAGGTAAGAACAAGCAGAGGCACATTGTTTGCAGAGACTTGGAGAAAACCATTGGCCTGTGTTGCAGTGATTTTCCCAGGTGGTCAGATACTGCATTCTATACTGTGACATGTGCGATGGATGTTGCCTTTCATACAAATTCACATGTCACAGAAAGACTTTTGCTTCAGTATTTAGGGCTACCACCAGCTGAAAAGAGAGCCAGGAATCCACTTAATTTCTTTATTGAATTTGTTTAAATCCTGTAATATGACTGTGTGTATGTGTGACCCTGTGCCTCTAGCATTATAGTCTCATCTTGCGTTATTTATGGTCTCGGCTGAGATATTTCTGCCTGTATAATCAATTCTGCTGACAGCACTACTGTAATAACCAGGTTTCATCATTTGTAACATCTCCAGGGCTCAGAAAGAGAGTGTTCATTAGCTCATATAGCACGAGCACCAGCTACAGTGGCCATAGCAAGTGGATCTGTTCAGTGTATCACGCGGTAGCTATGTGTGGGAATGTTAGTGTGTGGAACCATGTTAGCAAAATTTGTAGCTTGCAGGACTGACAGTTATTTAATCTTTGTTCTTGTCTAGGTTGCCTGGTTACAAGTCAGTATAATAATCAAATGAAGAGAGAGGATTTACAAAGGTATACTTTAGCACAGTCAATTCTGCTGTAGTGCCCCACCTTACCTGTAGTAAAACTTCCTAAATGAGGTGCACTGGCGAGTCTGAACATAACTGAAATTCATATTATCTTTATTATGTAAGGTTACAAAGGTCAAGTGAAATCAGTCATGTTAAATATTGCCTGAAATTTCGGCCTGTGGCAGTAATTTAGGAAATAGATGGATTAGTTTAAACGAATTACATATCTCTACCTTAATGAAGTTATAATCTGCAGAAGTATGACCCGGACCAATCGTAAAAGGTCACAGGAACATAACATGATATCGACCCAAATATAACATTTAATGGTATTCTAAAAAATTTCAGCAGATCCTTTTTGCAATGTACAATCACTTAGAGTAATGAGGAACCTTGACATCCTTTTACAAATTCCTCAAGAAATATGATGCACGTTTTTTTTATGCATAAAGAATGCAGTTGTTTTTACATGCATTCTTCTTAATTAATATGGATGCTCTTACATTGCACTTCTGTTGTCCCAGACAGTGGTTCTAGTGTTTGTTCTGTCATAAGATCAGTGCCAGTTTTACTGAATCAAAAAGTTCAGCTGGGAGTATTTTGAACATCCAGGAAACAAATCAGAATATTAACCCTGGGGCCCTGCTAGTGGGCCCCATGAAATCATATTATTTTGGGCCCTGAAACCAGACTAATTCAATTAGGTTCCAAATTTAGGACTCCTGTGAGGATGTGCAATTTGCAGCCAGTTGTCTTCAAGTCAGCTATTGTCATTTTAGCAAGTGAATCTCCATTAAAAATCTACTTCCTTGTAAAAGCGCTCCTGATCTAGAGTGCTGCGTTTTACAGCAATGTGGACTAAAGGTGTGAAGAATTAAAGCAATTAATGATGACACAGAAGGCATGGACAGAGTGATTCCGCAGCACTTTACCGGATCGTACAGCTCTGTAATGTCATACTGATGTATGTAGTGTCCTGTTAATGATGTGGTAACTGATTAAGATTCAGAACTGGCTGCAAGTAATGGCTTGCATTTTATCCCGGATCTGGGGTTCAGGATGGTATGCTCGTGGTGAGCAATCTATAGTCACCTGAACTGCCCGGTTAATCAGAGCATCCGTCAAACCTTTTGTGAGACGATTATGCTAGAAATGATGTTACTGAGGTATGATTTATGAGGTACAAATCTAACGAGGCATGACGAGAGCTGGGGGCTGGTAGCCATCGTATAGTAAGTGGTGTAGCTCCCCCGGAGAAGCAGCCGCTGATGGGATGTCTGTCCACCACAGGTCAGGGAACGGCTGCGGGGTTCCCTGGAGAGGGTCTCGGCCCTGGAGGAGGAGCTGGCCGCCGCCAACCAGGAGGTAAGTAGCAGACCCGACCTCCTCTGTTTACGGGTGTGACCTGACACATGTGAACTTCCCCCACGTACATGGGACGTGGAGATTGACCACTGGCACCGGGACACCGCTGACCCCAGGGGGCGCATGGAAACCAGAGCATCCTGCCTCAGAGGCGGTTTCCCTGGCAGCGCATGAACCTGCTCTTGACCCCGTCCTTGTCATTGTATATCAGGCTCTACCAGCCTCTTTCAATCCTAAGCCTTCAATGGTTTTTCTTGTTCCTGCTGCTAACTATATACTTAAGCAATACATGAAAAACATACAAAAAACGGAAATCTACTAATTTGAAAACTTATGTGCAATATATAATGGCAGTCAGTGTTCCTGCAAAAAAGTACATGAAAAGTACTTGATTTAATACCCTTCTTGCAGTATTTTGTATTTTTACATTTTCATATTTATTTACTTGTTTAGAGTTCTGGATAATAGCTGAGACGTGCTCCCTGGATTTTTGGTTGTTCACCACTGCATGTCAAAGTGAGCAATTAATTTAAAGGCCTTTCAGATACCTGTACCGGAAGACCTACATCTAGCAAATCGGGGAAACGTTTGAGCAACTCTTACGCCCACATGTGGTCTTTTGCCATTTTGCTAAAAGACTTTGCTATAAGTAATAAGAACTTTTCAGACTTGCACTAACATACACATACTCCACACTCCCCAAGCTCATCTAGCAATTGCCGTCATGCATTTCGACCAGAAGGGAAGGATTCCACCTGGCAGTAGATGTTTCGAAAAGCAACCGATGACCAAACAATTTTGAAGACAGCAGTGTACTGCTTTAAGGACTACACTGTGATGCCGCTGAAGATGTTCATTTTTAAAGGACAACAGCTGTTTTGAGATTGTTGATCTCCACCGCTTCTGCCCACAACATGTCTGCTGCCAGCTTCTGAGACTGAAGCTGAGTTGACGCTGGGAAGGAGAGTAACAGGAACTGCAGTTGAATGGGAATGTCTGAGTTTGGAACCCCCGGGGACAGCGTTCATGTCACAGTGGTGACTTGTTTGGAGCACTGATTGATTCTGGATGGAGATCAGCGCTTAGCCTCTTAGTGTTAAATGGTGTTCACAGCAGTGAATGAGCAAAGGCCTTTGTGGGTTTGTCTGTGATTGTTATATTACTTCATTAGAATCCAGGATGTTTTATTTATTGCAATATGAATTCAGTTCATTCTAAGGCTGACATACACAATGCACCCAGCAATTATAAACGTGCTGTAATGAATAATAATCCTGGCTATGGAAATTAAGAGGAGTATTGAGAATTGCAGATTTTATTACGAGGGGTTTCCCACCAGCATTCAGTCATTGCGAAACAATGTAGCACCAGCTGTTTAAATTATTGAGAGGGCAGAGTATACAAAATTAAACTACCCTCAACAATGGTGAGACTCTAGCCAGTGGTCAGAAAGCTATGAAGGAAGGGTTTTTGGTGTTGATTTCGACAAAGACACCAACGGGAACAAGTTATATTGTTATTCTTCACTATTTTCTTACTTTCTTGTCTTTGTAACTATGCATGAGAGATTAGAAGAGTGAAAACTTTATATTATGCATGCCTGCTTTATTCTCTGGTTGACAAAATGTCTGTATTGAGAATGAGCAGTGAAATTGTTTTCTAGGTAATCAAAGTAAATACACCATTTCAGGGTTGTTGAGTTGATTTGGCTTTGAAGGTTTGGTTTTGAATCTTTAGTGTGAGGATCAAGTAACTGAATAAAATAACTTAAAGGCACATGTTTACCGCATTGGACAGTCGGCGACAAGCTGGATTTGCACGGTAACCTTTCAGCTTTGATGGACACTTATGACTCATCCAACTACACCAGTACTACAGCTCATCAGCTGCCCCTCTGTGGTTTATCATAATGAGTCTCTCCATGCCACATTAAGAATTCTCTTAAAAGGAATGTATGAGGGTATGGAAAAAGAAAATATTAAGAAGTACATGGGGATATTAATAAGATCTGTGCTTTGGGATCACTGCCACTGCTGAAAGCTGTTTCTGCAGATTTGTGCTGACCGTTGTCATCTGCAGTGCACCCAAACATGACCTGTTTGCCTCATTTCCCTGCTGTTCAAAGGGATGTGGTCGACCAAATAATTATGCGAGGATGGCTGGATATCTATATTCTATTAATTACAATAATGATGATGTATGACAGTTAGCGCAGTGTGCAAAGATTACAGTGAAAGTACAGCATAACTCACAATTAAGAGACCTGGGGGGCATAGTTCCAAAATCTGAACAAAGGCTGGAACGTTATTATGCATGTGGGGATTTGTTGATACACTGCTGAGTCATTTTTCGAGGAGACCATAAGCTATTTCTTATATTGAAGTCAGAATGCTTGCTCAAAAGTACGCTATTTTTCCTGATTATTTAAAAAAAAAAAAAAAGCCATGGATTGTGAACTCCTCCATTGTTGTCTGCCATCATATATCCCCTAGATTGTAGCCTTGAGGGAGCAGAATGCCCACATCCAGAGAAAGGTAGCTTCGGGGGAAGGAGCAGATGACCTGTTGGATGGCACGGACACCGGTCTTAAGGTCCATGGCAAGGTAGGGGTTCGCCGTCATTTAGAGCACTGTCAGGCAGCCCATAACACAGCTCACTGTCACCCAGAGCACTGTCAGGCAGTCCATAACACAGCTCACTGTCACCCAGAGCACTGTCAGGAAGTCCATAACACAGCTCACTATCATTTAGAGCACTGTCAGGCAGTCTATAACAGCTCACTTTCACTCAGAGCACTGTCAGGCAGCCCATAACACAGCTCACTGTCACCCGGAGCACTGTCAGGCAGCCGATAACAGCTCACTGTCACTCAGAGCACTGTTAGGCAGTCCATAACAGCTCACTGTCACTCAGAGCACTGTTAGGCAGTCCATAACAGCTCACTGTCCCTCAGAGCACTGTCAGGCAGTCCATAACAGCTCACTGTCACTCAGAGCACTGTCAGGCAGTCCATAACACAGCTCACTGTCACCCAGAGCACTGTCAGGCAGTCCATAACAGCTCACTGTCACTCAGAGCACTGTCAGGCAGCCCATAACACAGGGGCTCGTCGTCATTCAGAGCACTGTCAGCAGCCCATAACACAGGGGCTCCCCAACATTCAGAGCACTGTCAGGCAGTCCATAACACAGGGGCTTGTCGTCATCCAGAGCACTGTCAGGCAGTCCATAACACAGGGGCTCGCCGTCATTCAGAGCACTGTCAGACAGCCCGTAACACAGGGGCTCGCCGTCATTCAGAGCACTGTCAGGCAGTCCATAACACAGGGTGTGTATGTGTGTGTCTGTGTGTGTGCATGTGTGTGTGTGTGTATATACCCTGAGCAAGGTACCACCCCCAAGCACTACTCCCCGGCCGCTGAATTAGTTACACCCTGCTATGTCACATTGTCGCATATGTGTTAAATACAGAGGACACATTTTGTTGTTGTGCACTGTGTGCTGTGGTGTATCAACAATAACCACTGATCACTAAATTTTAATGCCTTATGAATGCATTATAATGCAGTATGAAGGGACGGTATCTATAATGCATTAGAATGACTGCTTTAAGAAAAGTGTTTCCAGAGTTAGTATCTTTTCATATGGTGCACAAAATCTCTGCATTAGGAGGGTGCTATTCATCTCCTGTCTGGCTAGCTGACTGTTTCACTGTACATTTTTGCAGGATAGTTATACTCAGCAGGCTACTTCGTGGGACAGGGGTACACTGGGTGCCTAGACCAGCAGCTCTCCAATGTCATGGGCCAGCTTATTTGGACAGGAGTATGTCACAAATGTTATCACTAGACAGCTGCTGTAAAGATACCCAAACTGACTGTACAGCCCTCAAAGACAACCAACTCATGGGATTGCTGGATGGTTTCTCAGAAGGTAGAGAGTGACCTGACAAGAGTGAACCAGCAGTAACCCTGGGAAGTCCTATGCTTTACCATGTTCTGTACCTGTTAAAAAAGACACATCTCTCCCTCATAACATTGCGGTGGCACTCAAAACTTGAGCTGCTATTGGCTGAGGTAATAAAAGCCATCATCCAATCATTCTGCCTTGCGTTTCTATTCTCCATGCAGAATCTAGCAACATATAACCTTGGTAAGATGGATATGTTGTAACTCCTGTACTTCAGGAGTGTCCTTCATGCTTTGTGCACATGTGGGCGATCGATTTAAGCCAGTTTTTAAGAAAATCTACCTAGATTGTAGTAATACATTAGAAATTAATGGAGAAGTTCACCTTTTTTTAAAAAAGTCTATTATCGGCCTGAGTGTATTAAAGTCTGAGTGAATTGTGTGTAGCCCAATTTAGCACGTCCTGTCCCTGCGCTCGATGAATCATTGATCAGAGGCAGTACAGAGAGGGCTAATTAGATTCATCACTGCAGATGGATGATTGAGGACGGGCAGCTGGCCCTGATCCACGCAGTTTTGTGTCTTTTGCCGACCACATTGGCACGGTTTCAGAGTGCTGACTATCATACCTGAATGACCTGAAACATCAAAGCTTGAGATTGAAATCAGCATGGCTTGTGTGCGTTACCATTTATGTCGGTGGATCACACCAAACAGGCATAAACACGGACTTGTGGTTCACACATTGCCACACCTTACCTGTGATGCCTTTCACATAGTATTGGAGTAGGATGCGCAAAATTTTAAGACTCATCTACTATGTGTGCTCATAGTCAATTAAACTTCAGGGTTCCGCATCTCTTACACATTATGGAGATTAGCTGTCAGAGTCAAATCTGAGTTTGATAAGTGATGTAATGTTGGGGGAAGGAGGGCCTGTCTCTTTCTAAGCATCCATCCAGACCCCTGAATATTTGGCTCACACTTATAAACGTGTCCAGTGACTCTGCCTATTGCTTCTCACCAGACTAATCTTCTGTGTTTAAGAGGAGTATTGCCGCTCCGTGAACTCTAGTTGTACGTTTTTCTACACTTTGGCCTTGTGCCTGTTATCTGTCTGACAGAAGCTGTCAGATGGACACGACTATATTTGTGAAGTGCAATCCCAGGCCCACAGCTGTAAATCCCACATTCACTGTGCACGGGATGCCCTGGTGAGCAGAAGCTCTTAGTCGCCTCGGCAGAGCCATGTCAAGCCAATCGGTCACTGCTGAGGGGGTCTGTAGCACTTCCTCTCACTCTGGCATTATTCTCACCTGATGTATTCTGAGACTGAGGTGAGACATTGCCTCTCCATTGAAACATGCATCCTGATGGGAACGGTTACATGTCAGGGAAAGTAACGAGGTACCTTGCCCAAGGTCAGCCATAAGCGAACTAAGTTAGGGCCCACCGGTGTCGTGATTGGGATTAGGGTTTTTTCCATGGAAATGAATGGAAGGTTCCCATTTAGATAGCTACACTAATGCGTATGTTTGGGGGGGTTTGGATAGATCACATTTGGGGACCAAATTGTCCCCTAAGTGTAGTAAAACCTGAAAATTCTCTACATTTGGAGACGTTTGAGCATGTTTCAAAGCCTTTTGCTCAGGTAAACTGTAGGGTTATGGGTTAATGATGGTTCCTCGAAAGTGCTCCCAGGTGATTGAACACCATCGCTCTATGTCAAGGAGTGGCCTTGCAGCCAGTGACAGGGTTTCTGTGTCCCCATACCCCCACAGCGCCTCTCCAATGGCTCCCTGGAGTCAGCCGACGAGGCCAGCCAGGTGGTGGAGCTCCAGGAGCTGCTGGAGAAGCAGAACTTTGAACTGGCCCAGATGAAGGAGCGCATGTCCTCACTGTCGTCTCGCGTGTCGGAGGTGGAGCAGGAGCTGGAGACGGCCCGCAAAGACCTCATCAAGTCCGAGGAGATGAACAGCAAGTACCAGAGGGACATCAAAGAGGTGGGCGCCAGGGGGGTTCAGCCTTATAGAAGGTGCTGGAAGGTCGTTGCATTGACAGGAGAAAAATGTACAAACTGGCCCTAAATGCTTCACCATTTTTCCATCCAGGAATGTGCCATCTAAATATTATTTAATGACAATAAAGGACAATAAAAGATTTTTCAGCAATTCGACCAGAAATATTAGTCAATTCCACTCTAAGTTTTCTCATAGAAGCCCCACTAAAATAGGCACCAAAATAAAGGACTTTCAAAACAAAACAAAGTTCAAAACAAAATCAACAGCAGAACCTTACCGTGGAAATGAAAGTGATGTCCGCATTCTTCGGGTCAGAGTGTACCCCAGTAGCCGTATCTCAAAAACCGTTAAATATTTTGACTTGGAATATTTTTGTTGTGAAAATAAAACATTCTGACTCATTAAATCTAACTTGGGGCAATTTTCCGTTTTTACCTGCTGGTACCTACTCACAGACATGCATAATAATGGGTTTATGTTGCACCCAAGCAGGGAAAATTGAAGGTATTTGTGTGCGATTGAAGCTGATGGGCTGTCTGGGTCCTGAAATAAACAGTGAATGCTGTTGATCATGGCAGATTTAACCATGATCCTCAACTAGGGAACATGTTCCGGTGAAGCTCTGGGATTGTGTGGATACCCTATCTGGCCTGTTAGGCATACTGACAGTTAATGCCAGTCCAATTTGTAGTAGCGTCCGTGAAACACAGAAGCCCTTGCAGCCGCCCATGTCCGACCTCATCCCAGTGTTTAAATGGCTATTGATCAGCAGCGATTATGTCGGTTCCAGCTCGCCAGTTGCTCTGCTCATCTCTGTTGTTTTTTTTCCACAGCTCAGTAGTTAAAGTTGCTGATGCATCTCGCCTTTAGAAGCTGCAGAGTTCTGTTGTCGTTCTGAAAATATAGCTCATTGTAACACTGAAATAAGTGGGGAAGACCCACGCAAAGCCATTACGTTTGGTATGTGGCAAAGTGGTGGCCAACACTAGGTCAGTTTTTTTACTGATTGAGCTGTTTGTTTTTGTTTCTGGATGTGATTGTTTGTGTGTGTGTGTGTGTGTGTGTGTGTGTGTGTGTGTGTGTGTGTGTGTGCCAGGCCATGTGTCAGAAGGAAGACATGGAGGAGCGCATTGTCACCCTGGAGAAACGCTACCTGAGCGCCCAGAGAGAGTCCACCTCCCTGCACGACATCAGCGACAAGCTGGAGAACGAACTGGCTAACAAGGAGGCCATCCTCAGACAGGTCTTGTGAACCTGGGAACAGCATGTCCCGTGTTTCCCAATCCGGTCCTCATCAGACAGTCCACATTATTGCTCACTCCCAGTTCCATGCCAAATAGTCCACATTTTTGCTTCCTCCCAGCTCCCTGCCAAACAGTCAACACTTTTGCTCCCTCAAGCACACGGACTGGCTGCATGCCCCTGAGGAGCTGGTTGGGAAACACTTCCATACAACACACCCATGTGGTTCTCACTCCCTGGAAACAGGAAGCCAAATCTCTATGTCCTCGCAAATGCAGCCTTTCTTCATTCACACTGCAGACAGCCTGCAAAAACATACCTTAACTTAAAAACATAGAAAAACATAACTTACTGCCCTGGTTAAAACAGCAGAGGGGGGGTTGCACCTGAATTCTGCTCGCCTATCGGGCACCTGGCAATCATCAAGAAGGTTTTGCCCCAATAATGTCACATCACCTCAATTTGACTGGTTTAACTGGTTTTTATTCAGCCACGGCCCTTTCGACAGGAGCTGTGTTGGGTGGGAAGTATGGTGACATCACAGCATAGCCAGAGCATGTGACATGTGTGCCAATGTGGATTGGTTACCACTTCTATGGGGGTAAGAGGTGATCCCTGTGTGGCCTGCTGTGCTTTAAGCAGTCAGACCATGAAGAGAGACAAGGTCACCTTGGAATGGGAAATATGTGGGGAAATGTGCATCTCTCTGATTGTATTGTACTCCAGACAATGCACAGGGTTGGGTGGCAGGTCTGCCCTAGTTAACGACAGGCAGGCTGCAAGGGGAACACCGTACAACTTATAAAAAGACAGTGCATTCAGATGACGTGAGGTGAGAGTCCTTGGGTTTGGTTACATCTGTGTAGAAAGTAGCCAGCTGGAACTCAAGAGCATGGAACCTAGTATGTGTAGGAATGTTTTGATCCTGATGTTCCTTCATGACATTCACCTCAGATTCTGTTGCAAGGTGGCCCAAATGAGAAATGCAGACCAATTTGCACGGGCTCAGTTCACAATTCCAGCCCCTGCATGTCACATGGGGTCGTTTTACCAGCATGTCTTCAGACGTCTAACTGGACACTTATTTGTTATTTTTGTTTACATTGTGAATAAATTGTACAAACGACAGCTCATTTACCCGGGATCACAATTATCTGTATTATAGTTCTGGCCTTGGAAGAATCGGCACCAGGAAGGGTTTAATTGTGGCTTCTTAACTACCTCAAGTGTGCTGTGTATGTGTGTGAGAGATTGGTGCGGGCTGAGTGACTGAGGGACAATTATTCAGTTGCATGAATCAGTGGCCAGTCTCCCACCTGGAGAATTGCATCAGTGCCAAACAAACAATGCATAATCCTGCACTGCAAAATGTTAGTGAAACTTTCCCTTTGAATTAAGTGGGGCAGCTATTTCAAGAGGGCAGGCAAGCTGTAAAAATCATTAATCTGTAAGACCTATAGTATCAACTCCAGTAACATCAGAAAGTGGAAAGGGTTTATCACTATAAGGGAAACTGGGACATAAAGGAGACTGGCTCATTCTTCTGTTCATTGCACTCATGGCAAGTGTTGGCAGTAGGGGAAGCTATACAGTTATGCTGAGAGTCTTTAGAGGATGCCGACCCCCCCAAGCTGATTCCAGGTCCCTGTGCCCCCCCACCCCCCCATCCCTGCAGATGGAGGAGAAGAACCGGCAGCTGCAGGAGAGGCTGGAGTTGGCTGAGCAGAGGCTCCAGCAGACCATGAGGAAGGCAGAGACGCTGCCCGAGGTGGAGGCCGAGCTGGCCCAGAGGATAGCGGCCCTCACCAAGGTGGGCCCCGCCGGTGGGCCACATCGGCCCTTCAGGGGCCGTCCGAAATGCTGGAACTGTCTCTGCCCCACAAAAGATGCCTATTTGCTTTCTGTCTCCGTAGGGCTGCAGTCAGCCTTCGATTCCACCTGCCCGGCTCCCTGAATCCCTTTAGCTCAGCCAATAAGACTCCCTCTGGGCATTTATTGGTGTAATCTGTCCAGCTGTTTTAATACGGCCCTCCGGAGCGGGAACCAAATTGTCCGGCTTAAGTTTTTGTTCCACCATATTACTGATGCGTAGGTCCTGTGGTTGAACGTCACCACAAATAAATGAACAGGCCAACTGATACCCCAGTCTGCTTTTAGTTATAAACCAACCTTACTAATACCCTCACTAATGTGAAATTTTCCCGTATCATCCCCCTTAGTCAAGCTAAATCACTAAGTCGTTTTAACATTTTAATCAATCCCTTGTGGCAATGCTGTTTGTTTTTTATTTGTGGTGATTTACTCATCTCTGAGCATGGCTTGGTGGGCTGAGTTTAAAGTGAAAGTGCAGATACCGTTGCATTTTTATTCCATTTGCGTTCTTATGGGAAGCAGAAGACTAGAGGCTCATGCCTGCAGTTTTTTCTTGCCCAGTAAATACGTTACGTTCTTACATTTATAACAGTCGTCTGCTGTAACACTCAAGGAAGGTAGGGTGGGTTCGTACCAGGATGTTTAAAATGTCTGCCAGGGGATTTCAGACAACTTGATTACTGACTGTATCCATGCAAATTCAATTCATTAGTCCTGGCCAGAGAATCTGCTAAGTGTAATGGCATTAAGGTACAATAGCATCTGTCAAGATATAAATGAATAGCTGCCTACTAAATGCCTGTTAGCACTTAATAAAATACCTTAATATATATTAGTATAATGCAACTTTCCGGACTTGTGTAGAATGTTGCTTCCTGGAATGTTGAACAAGCTGTTCTCTTTTCTCTCCTAAACTTTAATTTGCTGACTTATTTGCTCTATCCTTCCAGCTAATTGAACATGACATTTTAGCGTACGTTCGATAGGCTTTGAGTGTCTCTTCGGGAACTGGCTCCATTTGATACTGCCCGTGCCTGAACCCTTTGCTGTTATCCTGTGCTGTGACGCTGTTAATCTACCCAGAGGACTGACTCTTTGATTTGTCCCTCTCCTTTTCTTTCGGTCGGTTAGTCCGCCCCGAGCTCCTCTACCTCCCCTGATGATTATCAATATGTAATGGAAGCTAAACTGCAAGACATGAACTCCATACTTAGGAAGGTAGTTCCGCAGGTCTTTGCTCTCTTGCTCTCTCTCTCGCTCATTAGAATTCATCATCTTTCCTTTTATCGCGTCGTAGCTGAGCATTGCGCGGTTCTGGCTTAAGGGGGCGCTCTTCTCCTTTCTGTGTTGGAGGACGGCAGGCCTATGCTGGAGCTGTGGGGACATTGCATGTCTCAAGTGGCTGGTTTTCCCTGCTCATAGGTTCAGCCATAGTCTCTCTCTCTCTCTCTCTCTCTCTCTCTCTCTTTCTCTCTCTGTCATGAGTGGGCTGCCTTCCTTTTCTGCTTAGTTTGAAATTAGCTTTAGCGCAGCATAAAGTAGAGGCTTGGCTTACCTGTCTCATAGATGGCTATACACACATCACCCCCGCACTTGCTAAATGGACTGGCCCATCCCTCCCTGCCCCACCCCACCCCGCCTCTCCCCTGTCATTCCTGTGCTTGACAGGCAGAGGAGCGTCACGGGAGCATAGAGGAGAGCATGCGGCATCTGGAGTGCCAACTGGAGGAGAAGAACCAGGAGCTGCAGAGAGTGAGTCGCTCTGGGAAGACCCTGCCCCCATCAGCCAATAGGCTAGTCCTGATTTACACCCGTCATGTGCCTTCATGCGTGAAATTCTGCCCTCTGGTCCCGCCGGACGGCTGCAGGCTCGCCAGAGGGAGAAAATGAACGAGGAGCACAACAAGCGCCTGTCGGACACCGTGGATCGGCTGCTGACGGAATCCAACGAGCGACTGCAGCTCCACCTCAAGGAGAGAATGGCGGCCTTAGAGGAGAAGGTGATGAGATGTGACCTCACAAGTGTTTCTCACGTCACATGACCACACGTGTCACTCCTGCTCCCAGAATCACCCTCACCGTTCAAATTGTGTTACGTCACTATTCTTGCTGCATTAAATTTAGTGTATTTAGGGTGCAATACAAAAGGCAATCAAAGCTGCTTATATGGAGAGTAAATATATATTAAGTCATCTGTAGTTGAACATTATTATATGATAACAAGGTGACCTTCAAAAATATACTGATACATGTTGGACGGCTAGAAGAACAACTCCTTAGTTCCCAAAACAACCATTTCACCACCAGCTCACTAACTAATATAAATCATTTTATGAGGTTATTGATTAGCCAGTCATGCTATGCTAATGATCAAGTCAACAAATGCAATGCGAGTTTATGAGGAGTTTTGAAATGGCGTAGCTAACATAGTTTGACAGACGTGCCATACTTTTGCATCAACATCCTTTAAGCATAATTTTCTGTTCGCAGTCAAACATTTGTGAACAGTATTACATATCAGGTATTTAGTAAAAAAAAAAAGTCTTTTTATGTTTCCATTTCAGAATGTTTTAATACAAGATTCGGAAAACTACAGAAAACAGCTGGAAGATTCCCTCCATGAAAAAGTAGGCTTCTGAGGCATCTTGATATAAGCATCAAACACATAATGTAGCTGATGGCTGCACTCAGTTAATGACGTGCTAATTTTTGACCATGTGTTGTTAAAGTAATTTATAGCTGCAAAAGTACCTGAAAATATGAAAATGAGGTTGAGGTGTGAATCCAAGCCTTTGTTTTGTCTATTTGCTATAGTCTCAGCTTGCACAGGAGATGGAGAAGCTGAGATTGGAACTGGATCAGTTCAGAATAAGGGCCGGATCGCTCACGGAACCGACCCTGTCACGGTATGGCAACCTGCACGAAGAACCCATGGGTTTGGAGCTGCTTTCGGTAATGATTCCGTTTCCCCCTTAGAATGGAGGCAAGACAAAAGGGAGTCTCTACAACCCGCAGAAAATGTGCGCATTAGATGGAGTTATTGATTTAAATCAGGTTACAGATACAGGGCAAGGCATCCAAATATTTAAATGTCTAAAGACTGCAGTTAAATCGTCATAGAAGCTCAGTATTGTGAGGTCTGACTTTGTACCATTAACACATACTGTGCTATTAACCATCTGTGAAATAACCTATTATTGGCTTGGCTTGTTGTCAGTACTAGCTATCCATCCATGTTTTGCCCAGCACTGGATTAGATGTAGATCAGTTAAATTCATAATTGCTGTCTATTAGTAAGTTCCAGTGTGACGGTGACATATGTTACATGGGGTGGGTGATGTGCACTGGTGGCACTGGCCTTTCGAGAGACTCCAGCTGTCTGTAAATTTGGATGCTTATGTAGCCTGTAATGAGAGCAGTGAGCAGGTGCCGTCACTAATTACCCAGTTAACGTAAGTCAGGATCGACTGCGGATCATGTACCCAGTGAGAGCTTTGTCAGATGTAGGCAGGCGACTGTGTACAGTATCCATGCACATTTTATTATGCTTGGCCTCCTACAGAACTGCTTTCATATATGATTTATTGAATTTGTACAGTTTTTATTGTGTTGTTTTATTTACTCTTTTTTTCTGACACTTATATTCAAAGCATCCTGCAGTAGAGGGAAAGGTTATAGTTTATATGTTTTCCCCAGGATTTGAACCCACAATCTTTACATTTCTTAGCTCAATGCTTTACTGGCGATATCATGGTATTACTATATGTTTAATATGTTGTGCAATATGTGCTGTGTGGTAAAGCTGGGCACACTTGCAGTTGCACATGCCGGCCCTAATCCTTCACTGAATCCTTGGCAGTCATTCTTCATGCCCTGGTGGTGCTTCCCCTTTCTTTGTTTTTTTTTTGTGTTTTTTTATGAACAACATTGTCTATGGAAGGGCCATTTAAACGTATTTGTACAATTATAGCTTCTATTTTGTATTTAATTTGTATTTATTAATGCACCTTTGAGGTTGTCCTAATTGTTATTCTGTTGTGTCACACAATGACGACGAAGTGCTTGAATCTTGTTTCACTCCTCAGGTCTCACCTGGACGCCTCCACAGAGCTTCGCTTCTCCTTGGGCTCCCTGGCGGACACCCAGTCAGACCATTACAGGTCGACGAAGGTGATCCGGAGGCCCAGGAGAGGCAGGATGGGCGTCCAGCGCGAGGAGCATAGGGTACACGTCTCTGATTAGCCAGGGGAGGATGGAGTTGAATGGAGTTAGAATACAATACCTGCTATGCCGGATAGGGGGCAGTAGAAAGCATCGACACAGCATTAACGGTAATGCTGTTATAATGTAGATAATAGTCTATGCGCATTCTGTTCCTGCAAGCTACAAATAATTTTATACCTGATGGCAGATTTTTTTGTATTTAGTTAATGTCAGGTAAGGTAATCTTTTTAAAAAATAAATAAAGCGCTTAATGTATTTCCGCTCTGTTATCACTGCACAGTGGATGTGAGTAATCACCATATTAAACACACAATGTCAGCTACATTTAATAACAAAGGCCAAATCGCTGCCCCTCTGCTAGCGTTTTTAAAAGTAAAGATTAATTGGCAGGATGGTTAAAGGAGATCCTGTTCCATATTGGCATTCAAACCAGTGTCAAATGAGCTTCTGCTGTGTATTAGTGCAGCTCATTGCTGACTTTACTATTAGCTTTTAATTAACTGCACTCACTAGGGCTCCCTTGAACACTGAGATGGTTAAAAACGTGCCCAGTATGCATGTTTCTTTTGATAGGTCTCGGAGTGACTGAGGAATTTAAATATTCAGGTATATTGATGTGGATAATTTTAGAAACTCTAAAATAGCTCTACGTAGTATTTCTTTGATGCGGCCACATTAAGATTGGTGGGAGAGCACGATTGGTGGATCATGCTGTCAATCAGTGCAGTACGCACAAGCCCCTCCTCTGTTCCCCCAGGCTAAGTCCCTTGGGGAGCATGAATGGCGAACCCAACAGCTGGGGGTCCTCGGGACCCATCACTTTGAGAGCGACACGGAGATATCAGACATCGACGACGACGACCATGACACCATCTTCAGCTCCATGGATCTCCTGTCCCCAGGAGGCCACTCGGATGCCCAGACACTGGCCATGATGCTGCAGGAACAGTTGGATGCCATCAACAAGGAGATCCGGTCAGTGTCCGCTGGGGCAGATCCTGACTCAAAGCTAACGTCAACATTGCAGATACATCTACTGGCTGTTATCATGAAAGATTTATCACCAAGTTCCACCCTATTAGAGACACCCAAGGAGCCGACATTTAAGGTCTTAAATCCCGTTTTTTTCTGACAAGGACATGGCGCAATTAGCAAGCCATTACGACGTCTGCTTTTCCGAAACCGACGACCGCTTGAACGTTTACGCCGCCGTTTGTTGTAAATTGCCGTTTTATCGCCATATTAAGAACAGCAGGTCCATCCGGCCGTTGAGCCAAAACGCCGCTGATGACTCCAGGTTTACTGTGGCGAAATAAAAATTCATTAGCTGCTCCGCTTTTTCCCGGACGAACTCCTGTGGCCATTTAATATGCAAATTAAAACTGAGTGCAGATGCATCGAGATGACTTGCAAGGGCACAATGCTTCTTGGATCACGGTTCGCTCTTGCGAGTACCAGATCGTTGAGTCCTTCACCTTGGCTCTCGGTTTCTGAGTTAGTTATATACAGATTAACTAGCAGCAGCTTGCTCGGCAGTCTGAGTGACAGGAGGACACTGGCGAGACTGAAGTCTGTTACCAGCTGTCACTTCCACGGCGTCTTCCAGATTACAGTCACTCCCGAGGTCATCTGACGGTAGCAGGATTAGCAGATCTGCCTCTTTACTGCAGTTCTTAGCACTAAAGCATCATATCTGGAATTTGCATCTACAGCCATCAGGAACCCCTTATAATGCACTGATTATGGCACTTTCTTTATTCACACCTTAATACACATGCCATATTTTACATTTTCACATTCATTACAATGTTAACAACAGCATTCAAAAATTAACACCCAGCTCACACTGACAAACACTGGCTCTGCCGTTGTTGGGTGAGAGCAGAGTGCTGGGCGGGGCTTCCTGGCCTCACAATGTCATTGATAGATCCCATTTATCTACAGAATAATTACACTATATCAATATTGATAGATGCTTTTAAAATGCTTTAAAAAAATCACTCAGAAAGGATCTATCTATGTGTTTCATAGCCAGAATGTTATTTCAGATGTGTTGTTAATTATAAAGTGGTCTGTTTAAACAGTGTTTTTTTTTAAATATTATGTTAATGCTTCTTGAAGGCATGGCTAACTTGTGTTTCCATTTTCACATGAAATGCTTGTAGTTCATTCACCAGAATCACATATCATTTCAGTATGGTTTCAAAGTGCAGAAAACAGGTGTTAATGGCAGTTTTGTTCATAATAATAATAATAACAAATAATAATAATAATAATAATAACAGTGTAATGTTCTTTGGGATGAATGTAAAATGCAGGAAATATAGAGACGCAAATATAGTAAAGCACCAAGCCTGAAACACTGATAGACTGCTGGTTTTTGATGCAGGTTGAATTTTCTGTTTTTCATGCAGGGAGCATATGTGCAATTCTGAGAATGCCAATAACATAATAAATAAATAAACAAATAAATCAGTGACCCATTGCACTAGGTAGGATATTTTGACCCAGAAAACCAATGCAAAACCCAAAGAAATGTCATCTTTTGCTCATTAGAAAGTGAGGCACCTTGGGTAGTTATTGGTAATAAACAAGTCTTCATCCCATTGAGCTCCCTGCTTACTAAAAAACAAAAACTAAATCAAATGCCGGTGTGTCGCCCATATCAAAGACTCCCTGTCAGGATCCCATGCAAAGCAGACTCTCAAAGGGAAATTTCAGAACAGCGGGATCAATCCGCAGTGACAGATACAAAAAAAATGGATAAGATTAACCATTTAACTTTCAGTTCACTACCCTACTAGGTGATTATATTGCTTTTATTATATTTCCTGGATGAAAAAGCAGAACGGATTGGGCAACTGCAGAAGATGCTAAATCTTGTGAACACAGTATCCCGAAAATTATGTGATGGATTTTTTCAGTCTTCCTAGGAACATGATGATCTGGGACCTACTTCATTTGACGACAAATCCCACCAACACTGAAGCAGTGTAACTTAGTGGTGGCATATGAATGGGCAGCCACAGACGCCGATCTGTTAATCTTGATTACATTGAGAGTCACACAAAGTCTGGCAGGTAATAGAGTTTTTTGGAGAGGTGGGGAGTGTGTAGAATAGTTAGAAGTTGTGAGGATTAGAGAGCAGAGCAGTAAAGAATTGATGGGGGTGGAGATGATGGGGCAGCCCTGGGAATATGTTGTTGTCTTTCCAACAGCATCTAGTTAATTCTAAATTGAAGCTTCAGGGTCTGACAGCTGTCCTCTTCTGTGTCCTTTCAGTGAAGCTCATATCGAATCACTGCTGTCAGGTTACATGCATCACACATGTAATCTCTTCCCTGTTGTCTTCCCCACTCTGTTACTCCACCCCATCCTCCATCTCCTCCAGGCTGATCCAGGAGGAGAAGGAGTCGACAGAGCTGAGAGCAGAAGAGATTGAGAATCGTGTGGCCAGTGTGAGCCTGGAGGGCCTCAACCTGGCCCGAGTGCACCACCCCGGAGCCTCCATCACCACCTCAGCCACCGCCTCCTCGCTGGCCAGCTCTTCCCCCCCCAGTGGACACTCCTCCCCCAAACAGACCCCCCGCAGCCCTGCCCGGGACATGGAACGCATGGGTGTCATGACATTGGTATGCTGGCTCCTCACGCCTCTTCAAGCTCATTTAAATACATGCAAACGTATTTATGCTCCTAAAACCGTTTACCTATTCTTGCACTGGAGTTCTGCATGAACCATGTACTTGCACTGGAATTATACATAACCTGTTTGAAAAACCATCCAGATCACTTGAAATTGCACTTCTCTGGAGACCAGGAATCCTGGGAATGGAAAATATGGCTGAAGGTTAAACATAGCATATCAGCTGACATGCAGTGTGAAAATGGCACTCTGAGGAGTATTTTATGATTGGAGTGTTTGTCATCCCCGTGTGATAATCTCAGTCAGGACTCAGCCTTTCACTTCAACGCAACCAAGAGCACAGGAAGTTCTGAAGTGTGGTTTGTCTGTCCCTCTCGTGTCCTTTGTATTCATTGAGTTGACTTGTTGTCACTGCTGACCTTCACCACTGTGTAAATATAGTACATAATGGTGGACCAGCTGCATGCAGCTCAGTTAGTTGCCACCTTGTGTGCACTGTTGTTCAAGATTACAGGTCTGTATTGATCACTTGATGACACAGGCATTCTAGTCACGGCGGGGCTTGTGTGGCTCCTTGTCAGAGGTGGACCTTCAAATGAATCATGATTTTCCTAAGCAACTAAGCATCTTTAAACACATTCGTTGACAAGGTAGCTGTGGGTGTAGTGAGCAGCTACACAAATTAATGTGATCCTCAGTGTAAAAGCAATATGTAATATACAGGAAAAATATTCATGATAGTTATGAAAAATGTCAATTTGTAAAGGTTATTTGACTGTTTGATGAAGCTCAGTGCAAAAGCAGATATTTCATGTCTTCATGCTTGTTAAGTGCAATGTATTGGGAAAATGAAGGCTGTCTTTCAAAGAGTGGTGTTTGGCTGCTCCTGTAGCAGAAAATGGCTCTGGACACAAAGCTCTTGTAGATCAGTGTTGGGGAAGTTACGAAAGTAATTTATTACAGACAAGGGTGGAAAGTTCAGGTATTGAAAGTACAAATACAGACCAAGGCTTTGTTTCAACCATCCAGTTTAGTGTAAGGCAGGGGTCTCCTAGCTACCGTCCAGTAAGTTTTCTATCCTACCTGGCTTTTTATGAGCCACGTCTATTCTCAGGTAAATACCAGGAACAGGTGTAGCTCATCAGAAGCCAAGTGGGACAGAAAACCTACTGGATAGTAGCTCTCCAGGACAGGAGTTAAAGACCCCTGGTGTAAAGAGTCAGAGTACTTAACTGATTGGTTGAAACAAAACCTTGATCTCGATTTGTACTTTCTGGAACTGAACTTTCCACCTTTGTCCGTAATGGGTTACTTTTGAGAGTAACTTCCCCAACACTGCATGCTCTGCTTTCTGGTTTCTGGCATTAGCCCCCGGTAGCCTGCAGATTTAACACCCCGGAAGCCACTGTCCTGGAGCTTCTCTTTAATGCCTTTGCGCTAAAATTACCACCCGCTCCTTAGGGAGCTGCGACTGAAGGGAGCTGAGCATTTTATACTCTTAAATTAGAGGGGCTTTTTTGCAGAGGAGAACTTTTGGAATTAATTAACATTGATTATGTGCGACACAGTAGGGAATTTAATTTAGAAGTTGTGAAATCCTATGTGCTTCGCAAAGTTGTCCGGAGAATGTGGAAATGGAATTTGCTGATAGACCCATAAGGCATGTTTATTTTTAAGAATAACAATTTAATTTTGTTATACTAAACCATTGTTTATACTGATATTTATTGTCATTTTTTCTTTTCCTGTGGTTTCTCTCCAACCTTTTCTGTCATGAAGCCCAGTGATTTAAGAAAACACAGGAGAAAGGTATTCCTACTTGTGATGTGACTCACAGCCTCAAGCTATGCCCTTGAATATATTTATTTAAAACAAGTTGTTTACATTTTGAAATGGTTGAATGATTTTTCGAGGAAATATTTAGTAATATATTTTCTGATGGCTATCATGTAAATATATATTTTTATCACAAGTCTCAAATGTAAACTCGTACCACTGCTGCAAGTATGGCTTTTATTATGGATTTTTGGGCTCAGACCAGTCCTGTCCATGTTGCAGTGTCCCTACACTCCCAGAATGCTCTGCTCTCGGCCACTTTTTCCCCCTCAGATAGCGGCAGTGGATGAGGATGGTCGAGAAGACAAGGCCACCATCAAGTGCGAGACGTCGCCACCTCCCACACCCCGCCAAGTGCGAATGACCCACACGCTGCCCTCCTCCAGTCACAATGACACGCGTGGGTGAGTCCTGGGGCCCCCAGCTAGGATCAGGCGTTACCCTTATCTGCGGAATTTGGCGACGTCATTCTTAATTCGCTTGGAGAACGCCACTTTAGGTTCCCTGACTTTTCGATCGCTAAAACATTTTTACCCTGTCACAGGAAACAAAACCTTGAAATTTTAATGATTGTTCTTTTTCAAGATTATCTAGTATATCTTAAAAAATTGCTTTAAAGTGTACAGCCACTGCTTTTGCATTTTTGTTGTTTTAATTGTTCCAAGATGGTTGTGTGAGAAATGTTTTTTTTGGTTTATAAATGTCCCAATATTTCTTGCAAGAAAATCGCATCACGCTATTTGAAAATATTGTTATAGGAATAACTTTTTTATTTTTTGTCATGGCATCCACATCTTGCTGAATCTGTTATTCTGACCAGATCACAGTTAAAGCTTTGGTTTCTTCATTTGTCTACGCATCCAATATTATGACTTTTTATTAACGTCCCTTATTTTTGTTTTCCGGGCTTAATTGCAAAACCAGTCGACAATAAACACGTTTGCAAGTCCCACCCCGAAGTACCAAAAGAGTTTGGTACTTTTGGTACTTGACTGTAAATCAGTGGTAAAGGTAGGTATGGGGGGGGGCTCTTATCACAGCGCAGGGATGAGGGCCTGAGTGCAGCCATGCAGTGGGTGATACTTCAGCACCACACTAGTCCAAATGGAGCAGCATGAGTTTTTTCTAGTGGCTGGAGTATCAATCATGCCACCAACCCCCAGATTTCCCTGCAAGCTGGAGAACCTCCCCACAGGGCTGGAAGTAGATTAACGTCAGACCCATGGCGAAAAAATTGCAGGTTAAGGGCCTTGCCCAACGGAGTAGGATCCCTGCTGGCATTCATGGGATTCAAACCAGCAACCTTCCCCTTGTTGGCACAGACCCCTAGCCTCAGGGCCACCACTCTGCCAACATGCTTATACCTACTAAGTAGAAAACCTGAAGAAAATCTCAGCTAACAGACAAGCATGTCCGGAGATTGATTCTGAGGAGTTTTCTGGTTCACTTTTACATCACTTTGGACAAAAGTGTCATGTAACTACATATAAATACATGTAACCCTAAATATAATGTCACAATAAGGTCCACGATGACTATCTGCATTTGTAGCACAACACCTGCACCTTGTCCTTTGCTTAAGCCCTCGGCATCTGCTTGCAGCGTGGGCGCCGCCCTGGAGGTGGATGCGAGCACCCTGAGCAGCGTGGCCAGCAGCCAGGACTCCCTCCACAAGCAGCCCAAGAAGAAGGGCATCAAGTCCTCCATCGGCCGGCTCTTCGGCAAGAAAGAGAAGGTCCGACTGGGCCAGCTGCACAAAGAGCTAGGAGGACTGGGCCAAGGTAAGGCTCTCAGTACATGTACTCCAAGCTGACTTAGACCCAGTAGAGCTAGAAAGTGAAGCTCATTTCTGTAATCTTTTCACTTTATGTGTATGTCTCTGGAAGAGGTGCTGCCTTGTCTGTCATGTCATCCCT
Source organism: Brevimyrus niger (assembly GCA_015164015.2). NCBI lineage: Eukaryota > Metazoa > Chordata > Actinopteri > Osteoglossiformes > Mormyridae > Brevimyrus > Brevimyrus niger. Next base: position 12,108,348 of record JAABNY020000001.1, read on the forward strand.
GGGAGAGCCTGGTTCTCATAATGATCTTTTGCAACAAGCCAACCTAAAGCCAACAATCTCATGGCTGATTAGAAAACCCGAAGGAAATCTCAGCTGACAGATAACCTTGTCCGGAGAGCATGTCCAGGGGGGTTTCTCACTGGCTGCCAGTCGTGAACCGCCCAGGGAGCAATTAAGTTAGAAGGGGTGGGTCCTCTGTCACGGCCAATCACAGACCCAGGCCCCTTTGCATGTGGAATTAAAGGGTGTCAGAGGAACCGCTGAGGAACTGCTGACGAGTGTTTTCACACCGATATGGTAACGAGCAAGGTGTGTCGAGCCCGGCAGGTTACATTCCTCGCCTCTGCCGACAAAGACGAGTCTATCTTTCCAGAAATAGAGCACCATTAATAACTAAACATGCTGGAATTAATCTGGGGATGCAGGGGATTTCATCAAGTTCCTGCATTCATCTTCTCCATTCAGTGGACTTAAATCCCTGTAGAAAAAGGAAGGTTTGCACGTTTCTCACTGATGCTTGTGATAATGCCAAACATGCATGCATCCTGTACTACGGCAGCATGTAAGTGAAGGAGCTCCTCTTCCGTGCCAGTAGGTGCATCTGATCCGGAGCTGACCAGTCAGGAAATGGCTCCAGGGAAGCTGGGCACCCAGGCTGAGAAGGACAGGAGGCTGAAGAAGAAGTAAGTGAGCGAGGTCTGCTGCCAGGCAGCCAGAAGGCCACACACAGATGAGCTAGAGAGGAGTGCTGCTCCAGTGTCGCTGGGGTTCGCGCTGGACTGTCTGACAGGAAGCCCAACACTTAGGTTCATTTCACTGCAAGAGACTAGGTGCCCTTTAACTCCCATAAAGATGCACTAACAGCACAATAGTACATCAGTGTATTTGCCTTGTAATGAGAAGCACTTCAACTCGCATACCTGGTGGAGCATAGACCCTACACTTCTCTCCCCCCCCCCCCGATGACTCATTTAGGTTGCCCCTTTAATCAGCCATCTGCAGCAACCTGCTCTCCCTTCCCCTTCCTTTGTTTTCATTTTAAAGCCCCAGAATTGAAACATACCTCCTTACTTAGCTGGCTGTTAATGCCTTTACCGTATTTACCAACGCTTAGGTCGTGCTCACAGTCGGCCTTCCTGGGAAAAGTCTGGCTAAATATAGAGAGGGAAGAGAAACTGAAGTATTGATTTCAGCAGAGATGCAGTCATCTCTGGTGGAGCCGACAGCCTGCTGGAGGTCAGAGGAACATTTCCAGTGATGATCAATACATTGAACATGTGTTTTTTTCCTCAGTGAGGTAGTTGTCAGTTTTACCCCAAATATTAACCCCTCCTGGACATCCTGTGTTACATATAGCTGCAGTCCCCCCCCCCAAAGTAAGCTATAGAACAAGTTCTTAGCCTGATCCTGGATCGGTACCCTGGATGAGAAGTTGAGTAGAGTTTGGTGGTCTTGCTGGACTGTGGCGACTCCTGTCCAGATCGTGGCGCGTGCATCGTGCAGTGCTCGTGCCCGTGGGCCTGTGTCACACACTCTCACCCCCCGGCATCCCTTGCTAAGCCTCTTCTCCATCCTCCCACCGTGTTTCCTCTGGCTTCCCACCATGGCCGTGCCTGTGTGTGACGCCTCCTCTCCCCTGCATGTCGTGTGAAGGATCTTCAGGTGTTTGGTTGGTTCTTGCTTAACTTGTTGCTGGTGGTTCATGTGAGAGAATGACAGATGCACGATGCTGCCCATGCCTCTACCCCAACCCCTCCATGTCCAGCACTTGAGTTTTGCTGTGCGTGCATGCATGCCAACCGTGAGCGTGCTTGTTTAACACTGTGTGCTCTTCTCTCCAATCACCTCTCTCCCCCCTCATCACATGATACTAACCAGCGGGTAAGTTGTGGGGTGAGCTGGGAGGCTTCTGGGTGTCTCCTCTGTCAACGCCGTGTCTTTTCTTCCCCTTCTTATCTTGCTTTCTTTCCATTTCTTGTCCATAGTTTCTGGCACCCTGTGCGTCCATTCGCTGATTAAACATGCCGGAACGATCCTGCTCTCCAGTACCTGTTACTGAAATCTGCCCTTCTTTTCAGTCTGTTTGCTTTAAATGGTGGTTTTCTTCTCCCTATGGTGTGTGTGTGTGTGTGTTTTTTTGTTATTATTATGTGGAGACCAGATTTCTCCACAATGTGATTAAAAACCTGTAACTTTATACCTTGTTGTGGTCCCCACAAGAATAACCTTCTGTGAATACAATGAAAAAACTTTAACTGCGTAATAAAAACCTGTTATATTGATGCTGTGGGGACCATTTTTCAGGTCCCCACAAAGACCTGTGAATGCAATCAAAAAACTTAAAATGCCAGAAGGCTCATATTTAGTTTGGTAACTCATGGTTAAGGTTAGGGCTGGGTAGGGGGTTAAGGTCGTCATGTTGGGATTAGAGTTTTGCCCATAGAAATGAAAGGAGAGTCCCCACAAAGATATAATTACAAACCTCTGTGTGTGTGTGTGTGTGTGTGTGTGTGTGTGTGTGTGTGTGTGTGTGTGTGTGTGTGTGTGTGTGTGTGTGTGTCTGTGTGTCTATGTGGGTGTGTGTCTGAGTGTGTGTCTGTGTGTGTGTATTAATGAATAACCATTCACCCTTTCACTTCTCAGCCCTATTTCTGTAACCCTCTCCTTCCCTCCCAGCTTTGTCCACTGGACGTCCAGCATGTCTTTTTATGCATACATTGGTATCATATCAGTGATGTCATAACCAGTGTGTGACCAAAGTTCATTATTGTACTTGATTGGATGCTGCAAAAAAGGACCCAGGAGTACCAGGATATGAAGATGTGTGGAGTCAGACTGAAGCTTAGTGATGTCACTCACATATCTTTATGAAGCAGGCAGCCAAATAAGTTCATGAGGAAATGTCTTGATGCCAGAATAGATGGCAAAAGAGACCATTGATAAATTTATGGTGGGTATACATCATTGCTGAATCATATACTCTGGAATACTTCACAAAATGATCTATAGCGTTTTTTTGTGGGAACAAATAGTCACTCAAATCCTGCTCTAGCAAAAATATTCTGTATATCAGCAAGATGTTATTGCCACCTAAATCAGCAGGTTTTTTTTAAATATGCAAAGGGACAGGGGAATGGGTCCATGCTGTGTCAGAGAAAGGGGGGGTGGGGGTAAAAAGCACCCTCCCCACTCTGCAAACCGGGGGTCTGCGCTTGGAGTCGAAGCTTGTGATGTTTGCTCTCCACTAGTGTGTTGGTGCGTGTGCGAGCGTGTGCGTATGCACGGTCGTGGAGTCCATATTTGACGCCCCCCCACCCCTCCTCGCTCCCCCCGCAGGCACGAGCTGCTGGAGGAGGCTCGCAGGAAGGGCTTACCCTTCGCCCAGTGGGACGGGCCCACCGTGGTGGCCTGGCTGGAGGTAAGACCTCAACCCAAGAGGAAGCTCTTCCTACACAATCACACTGTGGCATTTCAGTGAATCTCTGTGCTTCCATCTCAAGATGTAAAACCAGCCTATTGTAATGGTTAAAAATAAATTAATGTCCGTTAGTGAAATGTGTTAAGTAGCTGAATTGCTCCATTATGCTGCATGTACTGCATGAGGCCGTTACCTTGAGAATGTTTTTATGAGTCACTTTGAGTCGTAGTTATGGCTTCGCTTAATGAGTTACATGTAATTATACGCAGGGGCAGGTTTTACAGCAGTTTTACAATCGCAATTATGCAAAAAACATGAAGCTGTGCATCTTTGTACTCCCTGGAGCGCATAAATTGAATTTATAAATAATTTTGTCTTTATTATACAAAGGTGTGACCATATCTTCCGCTGCTAACGATATATTGCCATACGATGTCTTGCCTGCGCGCGCGGAATGTATCTTGTTTTGAATCACTGCTGCCACCTGCTGGCCAACAATAGCTTTGCAGTGAAGGCAAGTAAATTTGATCAGGATTGATCCACAATAAGAAGTTATTGTAGAGCAAGATACTGCAACACAAGCTTGAACCAAAAAGGAATGTATTTTTTTATATTTAAATTATTGCATATCATTTATGGTGGCCTCGCCTTCCCTGGTAGCTCTGGCTGGGCATGCCCGCCTGGTATGTGGCAGCCTGCCGTGCCAACGTGAAGAGTGGTGCCATCATGTCAGCACTGTCAGACACGGAGATTCAGCGGGAGATCGGCATCAGCAACCCTCTTCATCGACTCAAGCTGCGCCTGGCCATCCAGGAGATGGTGTCCCTGACCAGCCCCTCAGCACCTCCCACCTCCAGAACTGTGAGTCCTAACCCAGCCACAGTCACAGGCGTAATAATAGCCTGGGAACAAATAAAAATTCAAAATTGCATGTGCATCACTGTCACACTATTGTGTAATCAAACCATCGTAACGCAAGGAGCATCTGTATGAAAACTACAAACCATAACATCCGTGTCACAAATGGTAATATAGTAGTGTGTTTTCCTTTTGTGTATTAGCAACACAACGTCAGGTGCCTCACATTTCAGTCATGAAGCATTTCCTGTAAACCTAGAAAAGCAGGTCTTTGTGTTTTCGTGAAGGGAGCACAGCTACCTGAAAAGTACAGGAACTGATACTGACGCTTGTTTAGAGCATCTCAGTCATCGCTGCAGGAGCTGCTGTTCTGTCTTTCATAGAAAAAAACACTTTCTGTTGGCATGGCAATTTGATTCATATGCATAATATCAGCTATAACCTTTCAAGCCCAAGAACAAGGCAGCTTCAGTCAGACACCTACAGTTTTCCTCAACTAGAAGAGCCAGTAGCACCTTTAGGTATAATGTCCAAATGGGGGCTTGAGAGGTGATTGAGAGGAATGACGAGCCCAGCCTATGGCCTATATTATCCAAATGTCAGTCTTTCCCCCTTCAAACAGGTGCAAATATGTTTTAATGAATTAAAGAATATTTTTCAAAACATGTTTATTCATAATTCAGCTTATTCTTTCGATCTGATTAGTACAGTGTCAGGAACACCCAGTGAGTCTGTATGCAGCCCCAGTTTCCCCGCGATTCAGTCCTCACAGCAGCAGCTAGAGGCTGTGGTGCAGCTATGTCAGTGGTACAGCTATGGCAGTGGTGCAGCTATCACTGGCTGTTCTGCTGGAGCACCAGCCTGCTACAGTTCTGGATTATGAGGGTCAGCAGATGTGAACTTGGAAACCGCACAGCTGCAGAAACGTATTACCGCATAGATACACTGTAGTGTCCGTTTCTAATTTTCACTAACCCTCCCATCAGTCCTGCTACTCACCATATGTTGTCTACGTTTGTGGCACCTCCCTGTCCCCCGTCATAAACGTGAATTTAATAAGACAGGAATTCAGTGCCAGTCCTGTGTCTCGTCCCAGGTGTGGTTCGCGTTGCTGTTGAAACCTGTGTAACTCTCCCTGACCCAGGAGGGCGGGGCCAGCTGCTCATCTGATTGTGATGCTATAACACTATTGGCTTACAGTGGTGATGCTCTTCTTCTTTAACACTGCTTGCCCCTCGTGGATTGTCGCTGTCGCTCATGGGCCCCGCCCACTAGCCCTCAGGCAATGTCTGGGTGACCCACGAGGAAATGGAGAACCTTGCAGCTCCCACCAGAACGGTCAGTCCCGTGCCCCCTTCCCCCCCCTTCTTCTGCCTTTCGCGGCTACTCCCCCCCCCCCCCCCCCCCCCCCCCCCCCTCCCCCCCCTTCCTTCGTCTCTTGTCTGTACTTCAGCGGAGGTGTAGGGAGCCCCACCACAA
>JAABNY020000001.1:12137755-12151070 GCA_015164015.2 Brevimyrus niger
TCACACCATTTCACCGGTAAGTCCCCTTCACTTACTCCCACCTACATGCACACGCAGAGACACACATGAGCACGCTCACGCCAAGCCACACCCACCAGTCTGAACAAGTGATGAACTGTGAACGAAGCATCCATGGTTTGAAGAGTAAAGCAAACCCTGGAAGAGAGCCGGGGGAGAGCAGTGTCCCATGGGAGGGGGTCTGCAAACTTCAATAAGTCTGTGTCTACAGCGTCTGGCTGCCCCGACGGCCTGCCGCCCCCAGCTGAGCACACCTCCGGTGCTCCTTTAAGCAGCGGCCTCTTCAGCACGGACCAGCTGGGAGCAGGCAACCTCCATTAAGCACTCCAAAGTGTGATGTCTAATCAGCACACTGCTTTGATTGGCTCTTCAGTTCTCCCATTAGCGAGCAGCCCAAACTGGAAGCACTGCCATGCCCTGCCAAAGGCTGAATGGTCACCGGCTGGTCAGCTACACAGCTTAGTAAGAGACACGCCCTGCTTTTGAGCAAGTGATACATAAACAGCTCTGGAATTTTTTTTATCCAGGTTTAATCCTGGTTCTGCTGGCAGAAGGCGACATTGCAAGGCAGGCTGCTTCCAGACTCAAAGTTTCTAAGGAGAGAGTACACAAGATCAAGGCGAAGCAGGAGACATGGGCAATAACCAAAAACCAGGCAGGCAAGGAGCAGAAGCAACTTTCTAATGCCAGAGATGACTGTCAGCTTATCCAGCAATGCCTCATAAATCAGAGGATGACCTCAAGTGACCTTCAAAAAGAATGAGAAGGGTTAAGTGCAGCTGTGAAGTGCACTGCTAGGACAGGTCATATCAGGCTCCTAAAAGCAGGACTGGGGACTCATAAAGCAAGGAAGAAACCCCACATCAATGAGAAGCAGGGAAGAGCCAAGCTGGAGTTTGCAAAAAAAGAAAATAAGTATATTTCACACAGGCAAATACCAATAAATTGAGAAATGAGTGAAACTGAAATTTTTGCTGCGGTCTCAAGCAAGAGCTTTATATGCACGTTGATCTGAGAACGATCCACTGCTACACGGCCCCATACACGACAGGGCTCTATGTACAGTACTGTGTCACAGCTCATCACTCCCATGATCCTCATCAAAACTATCTGCCGTTTGTGCCACAGCAGCCCTCCTGTTGGTTTGTACACGGATTTCCTTCACTCGCTTCCCACATGGACCAGTCCTGGCCGCCCAGCACCCAACAAGTTGACTACAAGTATTAAATGTTAGCTTATTGCATAATATACCCCAGACCCTGACACACACTGCTTTTACAAGATAGTTATTATTCGCCTCACAGACGGAGAGAGATAGACAGAGAGATAGGGCCTAGGAGAAACAGACAGCCGGACCGAAAATGACAACTGAGATGCTGGCAGGTTACTGTATGTCATGTTAAAAAAAAACTATATTTGGGTGACATTTATAAGATCACCCGTCCTGCCAAACTGTAGTCCGCACGCTGGCATCTCAGAGTAAAATCGGGGCCGTATGACCGAAAGCCTGTTTCCAGCCATAAGCCGCCCGATCAATGGAAAAGACTAAAGGGGTGAAGCGTAGCTCAGTTTCTAAGACAGCTTTGCTTTCGCAGCTATCAAACTCTACTGAGGCCTCCTAAGCAGCGTGGGGGAGCTCATGTGACGCCGCTCTCATTTAAATCATGAACACAAGCTCATCTAAAGAGATGCTCAAATAAGCTTGGCTGAGGTGACAACTCATCTGCTGTTGCCAACACCCTCGAAAACAGAACCGAGAGCAAAGCTGGCGCATCAGCGCCGATTGGCAGGGCTGCAGACCCATGTCTTCACGAATGACTCGTTCAATTGAATTCACGACAGATTACAAGCATGTTCACTTAGAATCCACCTTACAACCAACCCTCTCTCCAGCCATCTTTAACCTCAGCACCAAACTAAGAAAGTCATACCAGTACGGCTTTAGGGTATAAGTGTGTGTGTGTGTGTGTGTGTGTGTGTGTGTGTGTGTGTGTGTGTGTGTGTGTGTGTGTGTATACATACAGGTTTTGATATACACAAAGATACAAAATGTGAAAAGCAAACATTACAGCAAGATCCCTAAAAGGATGGCTTTAAATACTTAACCAAAAACTAGCAAGACTACCTGCTTAACAACATTCTCTCTCTACTGCATTGTGGGGGAACCAGCTTTGATGGTGTGGCCACCCCACCAAACATACTCACCCGTCTGCCACCAGTGGTCCAGCACAGGGACTCCAAAGCTCTTCTTGGCCCATTGCAGTGTCTCCACATCGCAGCGTTCTCCTGCCACAAACAGGGTCCTCATTCTAGGAGAAAGGTGGCCCATAGGTTACCAAGGACCATTTCAGAAACCCGTCCCCTCCTTGGCCTCCCAGCATCCTGCACAATTCATTTTGTTATTGTCCATTTCATATGAATCTGGACTTTAGCAAAAGGGCCACAATTACTCAAAACAGTGGAAAAGCTGTAGAGCTTGTTAAACCACGCAATGAGGTTTAAGCTCTCGAAGCAGCTAAAGGTCAAAATAACATTCATAGAGTTACTAACATAAAGCATAATTTTGCAATATGCCCATTTAAACCACTGGATTATTTTAATGAAAGAAGTAAGGTAAATTACCATGCTCATGGGTATAATGGTACAAACGCTCTCCAAATACAAAGTTACACACTGTCCCCAATACATTTTATTTGCCAATTAGGTGTCAGGTAATTTTACTAGGAAAATCTGTAACCTAATTACCAGTTATTAGATACCTTCTAATTCAGGAATCCAATATTACTGTCATATATAATAGTAACTGATGCCCTGTTAATTACCATGGTATCCTTATAAAAGATTTATACTGAAAAGCACACTGCTACTCATACCTGAGGACAGTTTCCCAGACGGCACTTGTGTGATGGTTATTTTACGCTTTCATAAGACCAACAAACTCTTCACAGCAAATAGGTCATGGTTCATAAAACTAAAAAGGAAACAAGCTGGAAAAACGTCCACAGTGTTCATGACCACTCACCTCCTTCATGCAACCTATTCTTCATAATTAAATGCTGTTAGATTTACAAAGTACACCCCAATCCGGAGAGATGGACTGGACTGTGCACATGTGCCGAGGTTTCAAAACCTGGGGCAACGGGTGAGCCCAAGTCAAATGTGTGTGTGTGGGGGGGGGGCAGCCACTACAGCACCAAACAGAGTGCCCCAGGGCTCACAAGGCTGTTTCACTCAGCGTTTCCTCGCTTTTCACACATCAGAGGGGACTGCTGGCTTCACGCCAGCTCGCCTGCAGGCTCAGGGATTGCATATTGTCGGCTTTTATCTCTGGAGCAGCACACAACCCGACAAGCCCGTTGTCAAACTGCAGCCATTACCCACGAGATGTCTGTGGACAGCTGAAAATGCTACAAGCTGCTTCATTTTATTTACAGCGCACTGATTCTGATGGTGACACACTTTACTAAATGGGGGAAAGATGTGTACATTCAGATACATTGAAGAATGGGTGAAATAAATCTTTCAGAAACCTAAAGCTAAATTGCTCAACACACACACATTCTCACACACACACACACACACACATAGAGAAACCTAAAGCAAGTATACTACCAAAAACTTTCTCTTAAAAGGTCATCATAGCTGCTACAGAGTTCCTGGTCAGTCAGCTGGTCTGGGAAGATGCTGGTTTCCAGGAATCCCCCGCAAAAGCATTATTACACAACCTAAGTCGGCACACGTCTCACATCAGATGGAAACAAATGGCTAATTCATGAGGGACCAAACCCTTGTGGGGTGCAGCCTTCGTGGAAAAGAACTGTCCACACCTGTGCTATCAGAGAACAGGGAAGGTACCAGAAGAAAAACAAACAGCTCCAGTCTATTAAATGTGCATCACTTATAACAGTATATGACTATACATACTGTTATTGCCGGGCAATTACCAAGTACATGATTCATGACACAATCAGGTATATGCATAAGGATGGTATTAAAGTGAAATCTTTTGTACAGAAATAAGCAGGGTTTGTGTTTCCTATGCACAGCATAATAATGCAGCACATTACGCTGAGAATTTAAAGTGTAGGGAAATAAAATGCTTTCTGCTGCACAGCAGAACTTATCAAACCCAATTTGTCGTCAACCCAACAAGCTGAAATGAAGTTGTTTCTGAGCTGTGCTGCCCAAGCAGTGGGGCTGAATCAGCCTGAGCCAAGACAGCAGGGCTCAAATAACCGTGGATTCAATTTAGAAAAAGCCCTCATGATCCAACAGTAATGGAATTGCTCTCTCATTCAGGATAAGCGTTGCCACATAAACAGCCTCTTTGCTGTCCTTCTTTTTGCTCAGCTGAGCGCCGAGCGATAAAGCATCTCGTTAAAACGCTGGACCGGAGGCATGACGTCAGGCACACTGGGGAAAATCAACCACGACGGGATGGTTAAACATCTACTCTGCACAGCGTAGCTTCATAAGCCCGCCACAAGACATACACGACAGATATCGAGATTCAAAACAGGCTCTTACCAGGTCTGGCTGGAATCAAATTCTTTTATTTCATCCAACAATAATCAAAGAAACCACAACAGTTAAATCTGTAATTCTCCAGCTCATGGGTCTCCGAAAAACATCAAAGGCTAATTAAGATTAGGCCTAATAACAGAAAGCTAAAATCCTTTTCATATTTATAATACTGTAGCACTGGCACTGGCATGTCCCAGCATGCCCCGTGTCCAAGTTGTAAATAGCCCCTGTTGTGTTGTTGTTAATGTTAATGGTTACATTTCCTTATTGTTGTGCGTGTGTTTGCCCGTATCTTGTGTGCACCCGGTCTGATCCTCACGTGTAATTTACATACATAATTCTCCCACCGTGTATGCGTCTTACAGTTCGGGGCATGACAACTTTGTGTGTCCTATGTGTGATTGGTTCAGTGCTCATTGGGTGTGTGATGTAGTTTTTTTCAGAACTCCTTATGAAGAGCATGTTTTACCTAGCAAGCGAGTCTCCATGTTTCTCGTTGCTCCTGCAATGCCTATTCTTACTACTGTTCCATATTTCAGATTTTACAGTTACTTTACTAATTTATTTGCAAATGATATGCATCAAATTATACTCAAATGCAATACATTTACTTGTATTACAAATTCTCTACAAACACTTGTCTCAGATCGAAAATCTTTACATTATTTTATTAGCAACTCGTAGCTTTGCTCCAGCAAGCCACTTAATCACCGTTAATTAAATATATTGGCACAATTTATGTTAACACCATTAAGGTATAGCAATTAATTAAGGTATAAGTTAATTAGATGAATTCCCGTAATGGCTTAGCAGGTGGCACAGCAGTTAAAGACCTCGACCTGCAATCAGGGCCTCGGTTTCGCTCACATAATGAGGACACATAAACTGCTCCCGCCACATCCAGGTAAGGACACAGTAAGACACAAACGGCTCCATGGAAACTAGAGGTACTGTAGAAATTTCATCTCAAGCCCTAGAACTGCAGCTATACCTGCAGACACCAAGACTTGTGTAGGAGTTGCACCTCTATCTGATGATTAAATGGAAATTAATGGCCCATTGCTGCTTATTATCTACCAAATCTTCTTATAATGAGGCCCTAAATTGTGATTGATGAGGCAGAGAGCGGGAAAGTTTCAGCAGCTGGATGGACACTGACTGGGGTCATTCTGAAGGCTGACCCACACCTCTACATTCTTTAACACATCCCCCACCCCCACTAGAGCAGATTTCCCAGCATGCTTACCTGGCGAGCGGGTACCGGCTTCCCAAAGACACCTGGGGGTCCTGCTGGCGGATGGCCCGGATGGCGGTGGGTGCTGTGAACATGGCCGCCACGCCATGCTCTGACAGCACACGGAAGAAAGCCCCCGCGTCAGGCGTGCCGACCGGCTTGCCCTGCGGAGAGGATCTGGTTAGCCCCTCCCCTCCATGACCTCCGTGGATCATTGCTCTTTGGTTTTAGGGCTGGACAGCTCAGCTCCCTAGGGGGGTATTACCTAAAACATTAACCCTGGCAGGGAGTCTTGCTGCTTAACTAGTCACATTCCCTCCATTTTGGGCAAAATCAAGCATAATTAAAAGCATTGCTAGCCCTGAATCTGAATGATATGTTAGACAGTCACTGATTTCTGATCTTGGAGGGATCTTGATATAATTACCATTAGCTTTTTATTGATTTATGGTGTAAACGGAAGCCAGTTGTTGTATTTTTCATCGAAATGAGACAAAGCTGATTAAAGACTAGTGTTTCTGCATGTGAAGCGTGGTTCTCTAAGGACCCACATTTCAGCACCTGTGGAAAAAGTATAACAGAACCAAGCCAGCTCACTAAATCTTATTACAGTAAAAACACATCGGAGATGATCATTTCATAACGGATGAAAAGTTATGAAACTAGCACTGAAACACCAGAATACTCATGTACTCCCCCCCAATCTGGAAAAAGGTTCTGGAGCAATAGGTCCAGCACCACTAGGCACAGCAGCAGTTTTTCCCCCCAGGCTATCAGATTTCTCATCGCCCACCTACCCCATAAGCACTGATAAGATGTATGCTGCATTGCAGTTTCTCTGTTATTTGCACAGCCTACTTTCTGTATGCATTGCCCTGCACCATTTACTTGCACCACTTGCACTCTCATTCTTTTTGTCATTGTTGTGCATTAGCCTGTACTGTTGCATACTATTTTTATTTTATTATAAATTTTTTTGAATGGTGCATGAGTGTGCTCAGTGATGGATTGGCGCCCCATTCTGGGCTATTTCCTGCCTTGCGGCCTTAGCTTGCAGGATGGGGTCCAGACCCCCTACAACACTGAATAGGATAAGTGGTTACAGAAGATGGATGGAGGATGGATTTCCCCCCTCCCCAGTATTTATTGCTTAACCGTTCTTGTCCGATCTGTTTGCTCTGTAGAATCACAATTTTGTTTCATATGTGAAATGACAAAATAGTGACTTTACTTGTATTTATGCCACAACAGGCTAAAAGTTCTATAAAAAAAAATCACTTCAAAATCATTACCCACTTTATGAGAGAAAGGTGATGTGAAAACAACCCTCAAACTAAATGTTTGTTGCTGAATCCTCATGCAGGCATCTCAAACTACACAACACGCATCAGAGGCGGGACCTGTGAGTGACACGTTCAATGTCACGTCCCGAGATCAGCGATGATTAAAGCAAAGTCATCGATACGGCAACAAAGCCTCCGGCGTTGCCCCCGAGAAAACAGATCAAAAGGCTCACATGACAGCAAACCGCCACCGCAGGCAACATAAAAACTCTAAAAACACATCCCAAACACACAAAGATCACTCCAAAATAAAACATAAACAGGCGATAAATCATTGGGGGGCGGTTATCACAAAGAATCAGGATTATTTCTTGGAAGGCCAATTTAAACAAGCATTTGAACAAACATGTTCATCGCAGTTGCCGTGAAGTACATCAAGAGATACATGACTCTTAACAAAGTGCACAAACTCCTTCAGGGGTGGGTCTACAGAGGGGCAAGAGGGAGCAGCTGCCCCCCCCCCCCCCACTGAATGTCTTGAATGTCTTGTTTGAATCCATAGTATTTAAGCAGTGGCTTGCCAGTGGCGTCTGTAGGCTGATCATTTTTCTTTAGCAAACTGTTACTGTCAAAGATACCAGGTTCAACATCACAAGGCTCTGCATTATGGCATGTAAAGTGCACTGGCAAGATAAAACACTCTCAGGCACATGTGCCATCCTCGGATCTCAAGACAAAGTACAAGAGCAAACAAAAAAGCCACACAGCACTGTATAAGACAAACACAGCAAAATGGCAACACAAGAATAACAAAATGACTACAAAACAGCAACGAAATGTACTATGGGAACCAAAAACACAACAGTGCTGTATTACTGCAATTTACAGAATATATCTTTTTGACAGCTTGGTTAACTCTTGGCAAAATCTCATGCCACTCTTTTGCCACCATGTAAAATTTCCTAAATCCACACCATCATCTTTGATGTAAGGGAGAGGCTGTCAGCTAAGCTTTGTCAACAGCCAGCTGGTTATCTAGGAGATAAGCTTACCTCGTAGAGCACCGTCGTCATCCCGCAGAGCAGAGGGGCGTAGCAAATGTAAGAATGACCGACCACCCAGCCCAGATCAGAGGCCGCCCACCAAACCTAGAAGACAGGAAAAATAACCCGTAAACAGGACTTGAAATACAACTCACACGAAACAAACTTCAAGCACATGCTGCATACAGAGCACTCGCACTGAAGCTGGTGTCACGTGATGAAAAATTTGCATGTGGCGCTAGCTCACCTCTCCAGGCCTTAGGTCATACACGCCCGACATGGTCCAGCTCAGCATCACAGCATATCCTCCTGTGTCCCTGACAACGCCCTAAAAGCAAGTCATGCGATTCAAAAGAACAGCATAAAAAAATCTAAACGGGGCACCTGAGGACAGTCGGCTGGGGTAGCCGTGCGCATATAACATAGCCTCGAGCTTTATCGGGGTGTATGAGCTCTGAGGCAACACATGAAGCTCTTGGGACAGAGGGCACACAACACTAAACAGGCTGTTGAAACCCATTTTCCTCATAAGCGAGAAAATGGCTTCCCTCTAGTGAGTCAGAGGCACTAGGATATTTCAAAAGAAACATTATGAAAATTCCTTTCACAATGATGCACAAACCCAGTAATTATCATTACCAGAACATGCCCCACCCTTGGCCTCCTTATTCAGCTGATAAGAAAATGGAGTGAAAAACTACAGCTAACAGCTGGGAACTACCCCATTACCCTGGTGTCTAAGAGTGGAAAATTTGAAATCTACAGTACGGAGCAAAAGTCTTCAGCAGTCAAAGATGCGTAAATGATCTTCATGTTAGTAAAACTATGATTTTATGCCTGTCAAAGTGTGTGTCAGCTTAGCCAATGAAAATCCTCTCCTGACGTCAATCCAGTTCTTGCAGTAACTAACCAACAAGCGCATGTATTTTCTGACTTGACTACTAGCATGCCGTGTTTGGCTAATCAAATTATTTAATTAAGTAAATTAAGCAATTGAGCTGGTGGTGAAATATAATGAATATATGAGATGGTTGTGGTGCCCCTGGGGAGAGGTTTGGAGAGCCCAACACCAGCCATACAACAAGATATCAGAAACTTTTTGGAGAGCAGAAGAAATTCTTATCTGAGCAAATACTTACTTCCCAGATAAACAGCTTTAAACATTTTCTTGGAATACCTAAGACTTTTGCACAGTACTGTTTAATCTTCACACACATACAGGCTAACACATTCATTTCTATTGGCATAACCCTAAACCCAACTATGACAACCTTAACCCCCACCCAGCCCTAACCTTAACCCTAACCGTAAGTAGGCAAACAAAATACAGGAGTTTTTTGATTGCATTCAAAGAATTTTTATTAAAGTTACTGTACAGGTGTTTATTACATTGAGGGGAAATCTGGCCCCCACAATGCAATGATTACAAAAAAATTTGTGCACACACAGACACGCACATAAATACACACACATAAACTGGAGCCAAGCCCACATCAGAATGAATGTTATCAGGTAGCATGGTGGCTTCACACCTCCAAGCTCATCCTGACCTGCAGACCTGGGATCTGTGGTATGTGTTTGTCCGTGCCCCGTGACAGACTGGCACCCCTTGCCCAGCCTCCTGCCCTGATCTCAAAAATGACAAAAGGAACCGTTTCATTTCCAAAACAAAGACGTAACCCACGTAAATATCACCGTCAAAGTCGACGTATGTACCCGTCGGTGCCCCGGCACTATGATAAAAGCAACCGATCAGACCACTGCACTGTCTGCACCCTATAGAGACATTTGCAGATGTTATACCCCTTCATACGGGGGCGCTGAGACTGGCGAGCGATGGATCATCACCCTTAAGCGGCAGCTAACACGTGGAGGAGCGAGGACCCCAAGCTGGACCGATCTGCAGAGTCTGAACAAGAAGGACAAGCTCTCTGCCTTTGTGAGGAGCCATGGGGAACAGCGGGGGCAGAGATGAATGGCTGACACATTTGAACAGTGGCTGCATGGTGACAGGTGGGACTCCACCATTGCCCTGGGGGGGGCAAAAAGGCAGCCCACTAAGGCATTTCACAGGCCTGTGGGATCATCAAAGTGAAAGAAAAAGAGGCAAAGTTTTATGTTCATGTCCCATAAATAATCACACATACAGCAGCTGCTTCCACGGCAGCACACAAAGACAGGCCTCTCCAAAAAAGAGCAGGTCTTCTGAGCAAGGCTTTCATGAAAATAGTCATTAAAAATGGCCCCCGCTGGCACAATGAAGCTTGGATCCATCCCGCCCAGGCTGAACCTACATTCTGCTTCCCAGTTTCTTGCTGTTTACTTAATTTTCCCCTTATTCCTTTGGGGAGGAACTATTGTGCTGCAAGTTATTTTCGCAAAGCTGTACCCTAAGGATCGATAAGAGTTTTATCTCGCGCGGTCAGCAGATTCAGGCAGCACTGATTGCCACTGGGCACCAAGAGGGGGCTGGCATACCTTGGGCAGCCCGGTGGTCCCGGAGGTGTAGAGGATATAGAGTGGGTGACAAGCAGAGACAGGCACGCAGTCGTGCGGGGGGGCGGCAGCCATCTCCTCCTCCCAATCCAGACTGAGGTCCGGATGCAGGGACACGGTTTCCTGGGCAACAAGAAAGTTACGGCATTTCACAGCAACCGCTCCTCAGATCATTAACATCCTAATGTGTCTGGTAACTAAGAAAACTAATGGAACCAAAAGGACAATAACCACTTAGCTGCATTTTATCTGCAAGACCGCCACTGTTCCACAAAACAGTAATAATTATGCTTCATTAGGAATAAAGACTCAAGAAGCGTTAAACTACAAGTTCCTAGAAAATAGATGAATTTCATAGCACACAGCTCTGATCTCCATTTCTAATTACTACACACAAAAATGAGACCTCACAGTCTGAGTTACACTGAACGCAAGGGAATTGACTGCAGTCTTCAGTTGTGAAACTTACAGCTCACACAAAAACTAAAACAGTGGTAATGCAGTTAATCAGACATCCGATATATCAAAATCAAAGTCAAACAACCATACTGACTTTTTACCATGTCATCATACAAAAGATAAAAAGAATACTGCCTCTTAGAATTAAACATTTAATCTTTAACACACTAAGCAAACACTGGAACTGTGAGACACTGTTGCACAACCACTATTGCCCATAAACGAAACTGATAGCCTCACCACTACCTTAAAATTGCTCACCTCTGGCCCTATACTATCTGATTCAGTCCAGTAGAAATTACACATGCAGACTTGGCTCTGTCATGGCCATAGAGTCTCTCTGTTAGTGTCTGAGGACATTTCTTTAATTAAACAGCTTGTTAACGTAGCTCTAAAGCCATCAAGAACCCCCCCTACCTGAAGCCCGTCTATTCCAGGTGCCACTTTCATCGTTGCATTCATCCAGAGCCTTGGGAGCAAAATGTCAATGTCTCACTACATTAATCATATTTTAACCTTTAATGCAGCCAGCTGCTGAGCTATCTGTCTTTAGGGTCTGACAAAACACAGTATACTCAGAAGAAGGTGAGATAAACAAGTCTTATCCACGCTGTTGTCGGTTAGTGCATTAGAAACTGCAAAACAGTATGAAAACAGGACCGTCTTGACCTTGGCAAGTCTGTTAGGCAGTTACTGTCAGCTTGAATAGCTGGATATGGCACACATACCAGCATCTTTACTGATGTCTTTATATCTGACAGTGGCTCATTGTGTAGCAGAGTCACCTCCCAGTCTGTAGGTTCAAATCCCAGTGAGTGCGGTTTGCATGTTCTCCCCGTGTTGTGCTGGTTTCCAAAACCCTGCCATTACTACTGACTACCAATGTGATACTGTATGATTCACCCCTTTTGCAATGGAGAATGAATCGACAATTTGATGAAAAAGAACATGATGCGATTTAACATGTTACAGATACAGAAACAGTTAATTATTGGTCACATTCCTAAATAACAAAGACATAGGGCCTCTACTAATAATTATAAATTAATAAACTGGAATTCACCAATGCAAAGATGTTAGAAACAATGCATTCCAAATTCATCCTAAATTCAATCCGATTGCTCTGATTTAAAAAAATAATAAAATATCCATCCATTCAATCACATTGTGAGCTTTTAATCTAGTGCACCGACATGGATCTGTGAATCTTATCATCCTTAGCCATTATGCTAACTAGCATCTCTAAATTGCTTGTTTTGTGTGAGTGCAGGCATTGTCTCTGTGATTAAATGTACATCACATTCACACACTATCACAGGGCTCTTAAGTCTCATGTATTGACTATGAGACAGGCTCCGCCCTTAACAGATGTAATATCACTCCAAACTTGAGAACCCTGCCATTAAGAGATGCCAATTAGGAGTGAGAACTGTAAGGTGACCACGCTGCCTCTCCATCCACATAAAGCAGCAAACCTAGATATATATATGTGTGTACTTCTGTGTAAACCGAACAAAAGTCTCACAAGACAACAGACTTCCTAAGCACTGCTACCCTTCAGCAACCCTCGCTGAGAGGTCCTTGAAAGATTGAGTGCACCGTGCACAGCCCATTGACCTTGGAGCATTTCCAAAGGCCGCCGTCAACATCCTCGCATGTAATGCATGTGCGAGGCGCATCATTACCATCACGGAGCTCCAAGGACTTAATCGGCCTAATCCACAGCAGCGATGCATAAGCCCTGCACCCACACGTACTGCCCAAACTGCATTCATGCGTCTATTCCACATCCTCATCTACCACCTCCACCTGCTACAAAGCGCATCTTAAAGATCACTGAGCCGTGGTGGTAATCTCGGTTAATCCATTAATCACCGGCAGTTCTCAGTTAAATCGACTAAATGCAGGAGGAAGCGGACAGGGCCGATTAGACCTGCTGATGCTAACAGTCGCCAGAAGAGGCACCAAGTGCCCACAGAAACTCAAAAACGGCCAAGCCCTAGAGGTGTCAAGTTAAAAGATTGCGCTACACTATTAATGGGCGGGGGTAGCTTCAGCTGCAGGGGTATGCAGCAAAAAAATAAAGGGGAAGCAGGAAAAAGGACGAAAAAATGAAAAGTTCACTACAGAGGCAGCATTTTAAAAACACTTCACAATTGATCATCTCATGGCACATTCAAAATTTCCCACAATGCTCTGTTACCAAACACAATTCAATTCAAATAAATTAGTAATGTTAAATAAAAACGTTTTTTCCC